>BSUD01000007.1:133633238-133669056 GCA_033239045.1 Fagopyrum esculentum | reverse complement strand
GGGGGGGGGGGAAATAATGAAGGAAGTGTTGAAATTCCCAATAAAAACCTCATAAATCCTGAATCTGATTATGGCCGTGACCATGAGAATTCTGACGACTCAGGTAGCAATGCTGACACTGCTGATAATGAGGGGGAAAATTCAAACCAACTCCAGTCGAGTGACAACAATGAAGACCTGCGTCGTTGGGATTTTCATGGTCACTACCAATTAACCAGGGACAGGGCACCTAGGTTAAAAATCCCTAATAAAAAATATGCTAATAATGTTGAGTATATCATGTTAACTGATGAAGTGAACTTAGTTGATTATGCCTTCCTAACAGCTGATGTAATAGATAATTTTTACACCCCTGACACATATGAACAAGCCATAAAATGTCCTAATGCTAAACACTGGAACCAAGCTATGATTGATGAGATAGAATCCATGACATCTAATAACACTTGGAATCTGGTACCTAGGCCAGAAAATGTGAAACTAGTTCAATGTAGGTGGCTGTATAAACTAAAAGAAGGTATAAAACCTAGTGATCCCCCTAGGTACAAAGCCAGGTTGGTTGCCAAAGGCTTTACCCAAAGAGAGGGTATAGACTACACAAATATCTTTGCTCCTGTAGCTAAGTATAAGACCTTGAGATTATTGCTTGCTATGGCTACTGTGTATGACTGGGACATTGAACAAATGGATGTTAAAACTGCTTTCTTGCATGGTGATTTGAATGAAACAATTTACATGAGTCAACCTAAAGGATTTGTAAATAAAAATAAATCTGAGCATGTGTGTTTGCTTAAGAAATCTTTGTATGGTTTAAAACAATCACCTAGACAATGGAACATTAAGTTTGACATTTGCATGAAGAATTTGGGTTTTATGAGAAGTAAATATGATTATTGTTTGTACTTTAAAAATCTTTCTACCCCTAATGTTCTTTATATTCTGTTATATGTTGATGATATTTTGATTATGTGCAAATCTAAAGTCATCATTAATAATGTGAAAAGAGAACTTAAAATGCATTTTGACATGAAAGATTTAGGTGCTGCACAGAAAATTCTTGGCATACAGATTATAAGAAATAGGGTTAAAAAGAAAATGTGGCTTTCTCAATTTGATTATATTCAGAAAGTTTTAGATAGGTTCAATATGATAAATTCTAAACCCACACCTATGCCCTTAGGAGGGCACTTAGATCTGACCAAGAAACACTGCCCTAATTCCCCCAGTGAGCTGAAAAAGATGTCTAATATTCCTTATGATGTGGCTGTTGGCTCTGTGATGTATGCTATGTTGTGCACTAGACCTGATCTCTCTTTTGCTATAAGTGTTCTAAGTAGGTTCATGTCTAATCCTGGATTAGAACACTGGACTGCCATGAAATATTGCTTAAGATATTTAGTTGGAACTAAGAAACTGAGTCTGTGTTTTGCTGAACATTCTGTGAATCATGATGTTGTAGGATATGTAGATTCAGATTATGCTAGTAATAAAGACACTAGAAAATCTACCACTGCTTACTACTACACCTGGACCAATAACTGTGTTTCATGGAAATCACAACAACAATCTATTGTAGCATTGTCATCTACTGAAGCTGAGTATATAGCTGCTGTTGAAGCATCGAAGGAGGCCATTTGGTTAAAAGGCTTAATCTCAGAAATACAACATAAAACCTGTACCCCTGTTTTGAATATTGATAGCCAAAGTGCTTTATATCTCTGTAAAGATCCTGTATATCATGAAAGATCTAAGCACATTGATGTTAGATATCATTTTGTTAGGGATGAGATAGAAAAGAAACATTTTGAAGTTAAGAAAATTAGAGGAGATGTAAACCCTGCTGATTTTGGTACTAAAATTGTCCCTGCTGACAAATTTATCTTTTGCAGGAATTCCCTTCACTTGTGGGATGTTCCCTAAAGATAATTAGCAATGAACTGATGACGGACAGGAGTGCCTCCCCAATTCACTACTGGTGATCGAGATGATATGTTAACATGAATCAAGAGGGCATTTGTAAACTTTATGATCCATGTTTGTATAGGTTAGATTACGTGTGTACACGCGATAGTATTGACTCGTAATGCCCCTAGAACTAGCTTAGTTGGGATAAGGGTATCGACGTGTGTTATAGCTGACTCATGATGTACTCGTTGCCGGTTCATTGGACCTTGGCGGCTTGTACTGATTAGGAAGCTGATGCATGTGTTGTATACTTATCTTGTGCATGTTGTGGTGGCTTCGTGGCATGAAATGGTGTCTGATGGGCAACAGGTTGTGGTGTTTTATTGGACCGGGTTCGCGGCGTGAGGATATGTTCTGAGACGTGTTTTTTGGATCGATTCAGAACAGCTTAAATGAAACGCTGCATTTGAGCTATCAGGTGGAGGTATAAAAGCGAAGCTTGGCCTCCTCTAACCCTAAGCAAGTTTGCAGCCCTTTGCCGCTGTGAGAGAAAGAGAGCTTCTCAGAGTGAAAGAAAGAGAGTGCGACCGGAGAAGAAGATTGGAGGTGGTTCGCTAGGGTTTGAGACGCTCATCCTCACCTGCTCCTCTCCTGAAGAAGATCTTCACACAGAAGATTGCAAAGCTTTGACAGAAAGCTTTGCGTAGCCACACAGGGGCTATTTCTGAACCTTGTTCTTCGTATCTCTTGATTCTGACTTGTTTCTAGGTTTAGGGTTATTGCTTGTTGATCTTGCGTGCACCTTTGTAATCAAACCTATATTGTAATCGATCTTGAATGCCTAGTGAAATACGGGATCGGACCTCCCCTCTTGAGGTTCCGCAGACGTAGGGTTTTAACACCCGAACTGCGTAATCATATCGTGTGTTGATCTTTCCCATTGGTACTAAAATCATATGAAAGCATAATAAGAAATTCTACAGCATCAACACAAACATTTTCTGTAAACAAATTTGGCATGATCAATAAAGCTAGATACAAAGATTATATTTAGTTAAAGAGAAACGCTTCAAATTCTATGGATTTCAAACAAATAAAACCATGAAAACTGCATTAAGAGTGTTTATTAATCGATAAAAAAGTGCAAGCTAGATTACTCCATCAATGAATAGCTATAGGCTCTCATCATGGAAACCCAACTCCCTTTTATTCAAAGTACTAAGGGCCCGTTTGGTTCCAACTTCGAAAATGGAAACGGAATGGAAACGAATTTAGTTCATATGTATATCCATATTCATGAAATTTTATGGAATCATTCTCTATGATTTAATGAAATATGCACTTGCTTCCTCACATTGTGTTACCCCATAGGGTATCAAAAGTAATCAAACTCTCGTCCAATTACTACAAACCACAAGGAATGATTCCAAAAATTTTAATAAACTGGGGTATACGTATTGACTAGATTTGTTTCCATTCCGTTTCCGATTCAGGAGTTAAAACCAGACGGGCCCTAAGAGTGTTTAGCTTCTTAACCACAGTTTCACTTCTGACTTCCTCTCTACCTCATTCTCAAATCGTTAGCTGTTTCGAAAGACATCATTCTCAAATCGTTAGCTGTTTCGAAAGACACCACAATATACTTTCTTAAGAAAACAAAGTGACTTTTTTAAAAAAAAAGAGGGAATACATTCTTTAAGTTTAAATACTACAGTTTAGATGAATCAAACCTAAACCGCAGTTTTTGGGCTCAACCGAAACGCAAACCGCAGATATAGGTTCGGTGTGCGGTTCAGGTAAATCAAGTTTCGGTCTGACGAACCCAAACACACATTCTCGGTTCACACCGAAAATTAAAAAGGACCGCCCAGCCAAAATAAACGCTGCGTTAGGGTTCGCGGCTCCCAGTCCCCTCCCCGCTTCGCCTTTGCCTTCGCCAGTTGCCGGTCAGTTCGCCCTTCGCTACTCCGGCGCCTCGCCACTTCCACGCAGCGACATTCAGCTCTTCGTTCTTCCGAGGTTCATTCCTTCACGCAGGTTCGTTTCTTTCTGTCTATGTCTTCTGGAGGTTCGTTTCTTTCTGTCTATGCCTTCTGGCTTCTGTTTCTGCGTTTCTGGGTTCTTCTTCGACTGCGTTTCTGGCATTTTTGCATTACTGAATACTGATATGATTCTACTGAGTGAGTTCTAATCTGGCTGGCTAGCTTGCTCTTATTTATGCATTATTGATTTTACTAAGTTCTATTTGGCTTGGTTAGTTGGGGGCTTGCTCTTGATAGGAATGATTTCTGATTTCGGTTCAAATTCATAGATTGAGTTGCTGAAAACCGAATTCTAAGCGACATAACCATAGCAGTTCCGAGCTTCTTTACATCAGCCTTGCTTCACTGATAATCTCTCTGTTGAGAGACGTTGATACAACACAAAGCTCGATAATTGGTATTTAAAGTGCTACAATTGGAAATTGGACTTATTAATTCATATGTAACAATCATTTAGGTGCCGTAGAGAGACACGTTAAAGAATCATGGCAAGTTTAATTTTTTCGATCCAATTCTTAATTTTAAAGATGAGTGTATAATCCTCTCAATTTAATTGATTGCTGTCTCCCTTACATGTTCAGTGTGATGATGCACTTTTCGATCTAGGATACAGCTCACCCAGTCCTCTCCTTCTCGAGATAGGGTTCGCACTTTACTGGGTCTCCACAGCAATGGCAGGTCAATCTGACCCTCAGTTCTCGTCATTCTCTCCAGCCGAGGTCTCCCTCTTCCTGCTCCCCTACCACTATCATCTGATTCTTATTTGATTTTGGCTTCTGTTTCAACAAAATTTTTACTTTCGAAATTGGGGCTTCCACAGATGGAATTCTTAGCCGAAGATCAAGTAGTTGAGATCATTCCCAATATGAGGATGGAGCCTATCAATTTAATCTCGGTACTCCCCAGTTTTTCGCTTTTATTTCATTTTACTTTTTGTCTCTTCAACAGTTTTTTAGTATAACTTGGTGAAATAATTAATAGGGTGACTATGGTCCATTTCGACCTCAAATTGCTACTCAAGTACCTCTCTGGTTGGCAGTAGCTCTTAAGAAGAGGGGAAAATGTACAATTCGACCACCTGTTTGGATGTCTGTTGGTAAGCTTTTTCTGAACTGATTTGTCTCTTCGCCCCTACCTTATATTTATTGGTTGGTATGAATTCATGATATAAAAAAAAGCCTTTGAATACTGATATCAAATTTGATATTCATATGATGATATACCAAACACTAAGAATGGGTCTTAGAGAGTTATGTTTAACTACTGAATGTTATCATATGATGATTAAGATACTCTAGTTTTTTTTTTACCACAAATCTTGTTCTTTGCTAATCATTATTGTAGGCAGAGTATACGTTGGCTACCCCTTGCATTTTCCACTCTTAATTGGGTTAACCTCACCAGCTTCTGTAATATTGCTGACTTTTATGTTGCTTATATGAACTAGAAAGGCTGACACAAGTTCTAGAGGCAGAGAGGGAGTCACCTCGAGAATTTCAGCCACTTCCATTTCACTATGTTGAAATCTCAAAGCTTCTTTTTGATCAGTAAGTTGTTCTTCTTTGTTTTTAACTTACTATTATATTCACTTTTGTAGCTGTTTTATTGACTTGCTACATATTTGTTCTATGCTAGTGCAAGGGATGACGTTCCAGACATGTACATGGTGAGTTGAACTGATTCTTCTAGCTCTGCTTGTGTTTTTACATTTCTAATTTTTCTGATATCTTGGCATGTACATGTCAACAAAGGTTAAATCGCTTATTGAAGACATACGGGATGTGAGGTTTCATAAAGTAGAGTTGGGACTGGAGACGATATCTGCTCGAACGCATGCGGTGAAGGTAATATTTCATCATTATACATGTAGATCGTTGTTTGTTTTTTCGTGGTTGGTGACAACATGGTGATAGATGAAAACATTATTGTGAGCATCAAAATTTATGAATTATTTCAAGCTATTTTCATGCAAAATAGTGGATAAAGAGTGATCTTTAAAAACAATAATTGTGTTGAAGTCTTGAACAAGGTAATGTTCCATTCTCAATAAAAAAATGTCTCTGTAAGACATGTTGAAATATTGATACATTACAGCCTTCGATCAGTATTGTGATCAAAAGGGAGTGTAGTAATAGGAAGGTGCTAGTACTGCATATATGTTTTCTGGTAAGCTTATAAGTTGCAAGTGTACAACACGTCAAATAATTGAGAATTTAGGTCACATGTTTTTGGTTGAGTTTTCAAAGCAAACTATTATACTATGTAACAGTACATGATAGAATAGGGCTTATTAGCCGAGCATAAAGTTGATATTACAGCTTTCAAAATAAATTATGACGCACTGCTTATGATAAATTGCAGCTAAAAAACCTCTCTGCTATGGAGGTAAACATAGTGCGTCCTTTTCTTGTGAGGACATTACAAGCCTACTATAAGCATGATGGTCCAGACATGATTCAGCAGCCAATTGCAATGTCTAATAGTCGGCTTCATACAGCTGACCGTGGACCTAGAGTAAGCTCTCTCTCCCCCTCAGTTTTTCCCTTCCAACCTTATGCATCTTGTGGCATTGTTAGTAATAGTGATTAGATACTTATCATTCGAGGACATCATGAAGATGCGCACTGAAAAAGATTATAAGATTGTTGCTAAGAAATGAGGTAGGGTGTAATTAACATAATGCCATTTAACAAGGACACCAAAGACATTTATACAACAGTGAATGATAATGTACAGTGGGTTAGTGGGAAGTTCAAAGCAAAACCAATACTAGATGCTTCATTAATATAATTCATATATAAGGCCTCTTGTCTATGTAAGTCGATTAAATTAATGTGGAAGTTCTCTTCTTTCTGTAGACATATTTCATTTAGTGGAAGTTATGCTAATTTGATTATGTATTAATTTGCTTCAGAAATTTTTTTCTGATTTTATTGTCACTAACCCTGTCTAACCAATATAAAGTTGGATTCAACCTCTCTCGCGACTGCCAAATACGATTCTTCACTAACACATGTTTCTCTATTTCTGATGCTATTTTTTTTTCCTGCCAGCGTGATTTGCGACATCGGTAGATAACTCACCCTGCCCTGCCTTCTCCCTACACAAGCCTTCCCGGTACATCTTTTTATAACAGAACATGCAATTTCTTTCTTCGTGTGAAGGTTTTGTGATTCTCAATTTGTTATGCAATAAAGAGTTGTTTGACGACGAAAGTCCCAAAACTTGCAAAAACTTTACCAATTCATTGAAGAGCCTCAAGTGCAGCAAACTGCATTGTGATTATGGGTTGTAAAATAATAAGGCTTTGGCCTTTTGGAAAATAAATTATACTATGAACCAGATCTTATTAACATTTTAATTCTCAAATCTCACAAACTGCGAAAAACTGGTTTGTCTTAACTCGTCTTCTTTCTATTCTGCGTTAATCTCCCATTTTGGATTCTGAACTTTAAGCTTATTAACCCCTTCACAGAGAGAAGAGATCAAGAACATGAATTATTTATTTGCGTGGCAATAGTATAGCCATGACAACATTTTTTGTAGCCTGAAATGAATGTGGAGTTGAATAAATTAGATAATGATTTCCCCTTTGATTGGGCAGGGACCAAGGTTGAAGAACTGCTTGCTTGCTCATCCTCTTGGTACACGTGAAAGGGTTTCAAGAAGACTCAAATTACTCAGCAAGTTTTATTGGTGTTGCAGAAAGATAAATGCTTATGTTCTATGTAATGTATTCCGAAGTACTCTTTTGGTGTTGGTTGTAAGAGAGGTCTATAGGAAAGATCTTGCTTCTATTGAATGTTGACCACCACGGTGTGGTACATTTGCTTGGGGTTAGTAATGAGAATAGGGTTCCTGGATATGATCACTTGCATTGTTCACAACCACGTTGTGGTACACCTTTGCTGGTTACAATTTGTTTGATACTTAACTTTATCAATTATCATGATTGCATAGTGAAATCAGAGAAGAGACAAATCAAGGTGTACATATATAGACAATGTGGTGGTGTTCACGGGTCATGTTTGATGTGATGATGAGATCCTTCATTATCCGCCTTCGATCCAAACGTGGTCAGACAGTTCGGAGCGCAATGATAGAAACCTTGTCGTTTGGGGAGCAATGATAGAAACCTTGTCGTTGGCAGTGGTTTGATTAATATATCAGCAAGTTGGTCCTTGGAAGGAATGAAGGCAACTTGCGGGGCTTTTTTTTTTTTTTTTTTTTGAAAGGTTGATAAGTAACTCCCGGTTCGATTGGCTTCACCGCTCTACATCCGGGACGGGAATAAATCGTGGCTCATAGAATAACTAACAAAATTCATGCTATCAATACAAAATTGAAACAGCTCTAAAGCCAATGTCCGATGATGATTCTTCTTGAAAGGGGGACATCCATTTCCAAGGAGCTTGACAGACTTCATGATGGTTATAGGAATTTACTAGTGCAATACCTACATTCTTCTCTCACTTGTTCACAACTTCAAATCCACTCTGTTCGATCTCAACTTAGCAGGACCTTGTAGATTAAACTAGAGTTTTTATTAAAGGTCTAGAGTTGTAAAAAAAAAAGTTCAGTCAAGAATGGTCCAGAATGACCTAGAGCTCCATAACCTTTTCGTAGAGGAGGTGTTCATAACTATAAACAGGGGAGACCCCTCATTTTCATTATCCACCAAACTTCAAGCTCTCAATTGTAAAGGTCTGTTTTAACTAAGATAAGTTATAAAGTTTGCCGGAAAGATTCCATCTCGTATTCAAGGAACGACGAGGAGTAAGAGTGAACTTAGTTTATCGGAGTGATGACAAAGGTAAAAGATGTGCGATATGAGTTGGAGAATAACTCAACCGGCACTGTTTTTTTTGTTGTTGCTTGAATGGATTTCGCATTCAAAGCTTATCAATCACTATAACCCCTTGGATGGGTAAAAAGTTGAAATTTTTTGTGACAAAGGGATTGTAGACCTCTTACCATTTGTTGGATTGCCTAGCCTTAACATTTGCAGAAGGATAAATTTCAAATCTTCAAATTCTGATTGAAAACCCAAATTGAATTTATAGTCCCATAAACCTAATATTTTAAACAATGTTTGTTTCGTCCCAAGTAGAAACCTGAATCCAAAAATGGCGATTTCATCTCCAAGCACAGAAACCCTAATTTTTTAATGTAAGCTTCATATCCTGAATTGTCTTTATGATGTTTTATTGGTCAATGATACCAATTGACAGTATTCATGGCCTAATAGAGATTTATTTCATATTTCTCTTCAAGAAATCTATCAAAACAAAGCTTCCATCCATAATAGCCAAAACCTACTTCATTGATTGATAGGTAAAACATACAAATTTTTAAATACAGGAGAAAAGTGAAGGGGGATAATAACAATGGATCAAAAACCAAAAGAGAAGACATGATTGAGTAATTAATTAGCCCTAGTGTGCATTTCTTTCTACATGTGGAGCTTATGTAGGTTAAACAAAGGGAGTTTAGTTGAAGAGGTAAGGCTGTAGATGTTTAGTTCTCTTCTTATTCTTGAGTTTCCTGAATGCAGAAGCCTCTATTTGCCTTATTCTCTCCCTACTCACACCCAATATCTCACCTATTTCTTGCAGCGTTTTGGTTCTCCCGTCCTCCATCCCGAACCTCCACCTGACCACCTGCTTCTCCCTTTGTGTTAGGGCATCCAATACCTTCTCAAGATCAACTTTCATGCATTGCTTTATCAGCAAGCGTTCATTTGTTTCGGCATCTGGGTCAGAGATAATTTCCTGACAAGACAAATGAAAATGTTGAGTGATCAAATCTTGTTTAGCCTTTTTTCAAAGTGCATTGGAGAAAAGGATGCACCGAAGGCTTGAGACTATCGTTCGCTCCAAACTTTTGGTCTAGAGACCTTGGAGCCTTAGGAGTCAGTAGCACTGCGTTAATCCTCTTCACTGGAAGCCCTGTAGCTTCTGCCACCTCTTCTTTATTGGGATGTCTTCCCTTTTCTTCGTATAGTTGTTTGCTAGCCTCTTTCACTCTGTAAGCTGCCTCAATCATATAAATCTACATTGCAGGTAGCAGCTTCAAGTCAAAATGAAACATTTGCAGATCAACTAAAATCTTAACCATATACACTAGAGAGAAAAACATACAGGTATCCTAATTGTCCTTGACTGTTCAGTGAGAGATTTCGTAACTGCTTGCTTAATCCACCAGTGAGCGTAAGTGGAGAACTTGAAGCCCTTTGAGGCATCAAACTTCTCCGATCCCTTCAGAAGTCCTCGACATCCTTCCTGAAAAGTTGCAATAAAAATGTGTTTTCGTGTAATTTTTAGATGGTAAATGAATCAAGTTGTCTCATTGCAGACTAGTTGGGGTAGAAACCTGAATCAGATCTTGAAGATCCATTCCAGCTCCCTGGTATCTCCTGGCAATTGAAATAACGAGCCGAATGTTGCTTTTGACCATTCTATCCTTGCACTGAATCCCATAGCTCAAACGCTTCCTAAGGGTCTTCTGGTCAACTCTTGCAGCAGCTGCCCACTGTGTAAAAGTCGGTTGACCAACATCTCGTTCCTCAAGCTCCTGATAAAGCCTCTCCAATCTTAACAGTTCCTGGATAAAAGGTTTCACAATTGCACATCATTAGTTATTCAAACTCATATAGCCACATCAAAGTAAAATCTCTGAGAAGGTATGATTTTTCGTGACACAAAAATGAAGACTGAATTCTTGATGATTGCAATGATCTGGTAAAGTACATTCAATATCATCAAGTACAGACTGCAGCTTGACATTAGGAAGTGTATTCTTCCTACTAAAGGCACTTTTACTTATTCACGCATTTGAAAAATTCCTAATGTTATATATAATCCCTCCCCACAAAATTTTCCAGGAGACTATCAAACATATCATTGTACCCTCGTTTACTACTCTTTTTTTTTTTTCTTCACTTTACTGAAACCACCAACAGTAAAGTAGAAGTAAAAAAACTCTACAATAACAAATATTTTGGAATGACACGTGAAATGGAGGGAGTATTATCTGTTTTAAGACTACACTAAGATCTCAACGAGTCTAATTTGCACATGAAATCGATTAAGAATATGAAGCTATTGGCTCCCAATATCAAGGGAAGTAAACACGTGATGATGTAAAAAAAAGATCATTCATTTCAATTAACAGATAATTGTTCCACTCAAGAGTTGGGACTTAAAAATGAAAAGTCAAATTCAATATTCAATTTCTTAATGAGGGAAACCAAGATGAAGAGTTGAAGAAGCAACTCTTATCATGATGATCTGGTAACAGAATAGCTGGTAGTCTTTGTTCAAAGATGTTTAATGCCATTTGGCTTGTTTTCATCAGCAAAGAACATGGTTAATAGTATAATATCAAGTAACTCATGGCTAAATTTCAACAATATATCATTCTCCTGCTCTAGTTTATTGGGCATGTAATTTTGTGTTAAAGGAACATATCAATATAATGTCTAGTGTGCCAGCTGAATATAAAAATGAACGAGATGCCATTATAAAATGACATTGGCTGATACTATTGCTATAAGAGTCCATATCATTCACCGTGTAGACATTTTTAGGGACCAGGAGTGGGTTTGGGAATCAAGTTTTACTCGTTTACATTGTTAGAAACCTTCGAAAACAATATACAACAGTGTTCTTGTACCAAACACATTAATCCCTTCACTTCTCTGTTCTAGCATCAGTTTTGTTAAAAACTGAAAGAATTCACAGCTCAAAGTAGACAACATAAAGAAATCACTAAGCTGACTTTCCTATGCTTCTTTTGTTGATTAATTTGTAGCGGACACAGATTTTAAATTGAGGGTTTTTTCAGAGACAGGCTCTTAAAAGTTGTCATTGCTTTAATATTTCCATCCCTCCTCTGAAGGTAGGTATCATTCAACTGAGGACAAGTAAAAGGAAATCACATAAGCAACAACACAAACATTTTTTGGAAACAAATATGGTATGACCAATAAAGCTACATACAAATTATATTTGGGTAAAGAGAAATGCTTCAAATTCTATGGATTTCAAACAAATAAAACCATGAAAAGTGCATTAAGGTTTATGCTCACATTGGAAATAGCATATGAGCCACCACAAGACTTTATTAATCAATAAAAGTGCAAGCTACATTACTCCATCAATATATAGCTATAGGCTCTCATCATGGAAACCCAACTCCCTTAAATTCAAAGTACTAAGCGTGTTTAGCTTCTTAATCACAGTTTCACTTCTCACTTCTCACTTCCTCTCTACCTCATTCTCAAATAGTTAGCTATTTCGATAGACATCACAATGTACTTTCTTAAGAAAACAAAGTGACTTTTCTAAAACTAAAAGAAGAGGGAATACATTCTTAAAGTTTGAATATGTCAGGGAACAGAAGAACTCCAGAGCAACTATAGTTGTTTATATCTAGGTGAAGGTGTAATATTCAACTTATTTCATATTCTACTTCAACCTAATTAGTCTTAGATGCACTTCTGGCATTGCAGCAATAGTGCCCATGGAATATTGGATAAAGCATCTAGTAACTGATTTATTTGATATAAATTCAAAAACAAGTAAAAAATTACTTTTGAGTGTGATACTGCACCTGAATTCCTACTGATAATTCTTGCTCTTCCCTAGCTGTGAGAAGCTTGGAACTATTGATACTTCCTCGTAGAAATCGAAAGGGATCAGTATTTTTTACTTCTTGGGAGGATGCACGCTTCTTCCGACTAGATACTGTTTTCACAGGAATACTAACAGCAGCTTTCTCTGCCGCCTTGGCTCTCTTGGCTTTTCTCTCTACTTGACGTGTTGACCGAACAGCTATACTCTCGGATAGTTGCGATTGCAATTGTTCAAGCTCTTCTAGTGTTGGCTCTACATCATCATTATCATTTGTTTGGTAGTGCATGGAGTAACCAGCTATGAGACTACTTTCAGACAACATTGAATCGGTAATACCAGCTGCCTGTTCACTTTCTAGGAGCTGAGAATTCTTGTCACAGGAAAGCTCCCCACCAGTCCGTAAACTTTCAGATTTTAATTCTGAATTTTTATGCCGCTCGACATGGGCCAGCATTGCTGCATCCTTGGCAAACTTGACCGCTGCTCGTGCTAATGCAACGGCTTCAGAAGCAGCTGCAGCAATAACTGCTTCTTTGCAGTTGATAAGCGTTTCAGTAGCCATTGTAGCCTGAAGATATAGATGAACTAATATACTTAATCGAAGCGTAAAGCCATTCACTGGATGACAAGGAGCCAAATCTTAGCTAGAACAAGGAAACAGTTCGGTACAGAAATGTGTTTGCGTTACTGCAGTTTGGGTGGGCAATACATAAAACCAAATTGCTCGAATCTTGGACGGATGTAAATTTGTAATCAGAATAGTTGGAGAATTTTGAGCTCACTCAAATATAGGAATACCTTATTTGACATTCTCAAGTAAGTCAATGGACCTTCTGCAGCAATCAGATTGGAACCCCCATCTAATGAAGGCATTTGTAGCTTCATTCTATCGAGCACTGCAGTTTCTCCATTTGAGATTGACGGTGCAGTGGAAACAATACATTGTACACGGATACACACAGAAGATTTATGTTTAACTGCAAAGTTACAGCAAGTAGATAATTTCAATCAGTCAACTAAAATGGTGTTCTGAAGAGACAAAGAATAATCAATTTATCACTCAAACATATCATTCACCTAAAATGGAATGCCACCTGCAATAATATGTACTCTGAAAACAGGCCCAAAGCTGAAAGAACATCCTATCATTTTGGACAGAATGACTGATGTAATTTGTCAATCATATTGGTAAAATATTGCATCATGATTCAAGTCCATCAAGAGCCAAAGGCACAACGGATGCCTTAATAAGACAAATAGAAGTATGTCAAACAGGGCCAAATCAAGCATATTGACAAGTTTAAGTAGGTAGTCCATTACTTCTTGATGTGCTAAGTTAGCTTACAACCATTCGGCAAAAAGTAAGCCGTGATGATAATGATGTTCAACAAGTTAAACATAAGACTTTCCTTGGGAATATGCAACCATCAAGGAAGGTGAGGTTTTGCTGGATGAGTAGACACCAAACTAACCAACTAAACAACACTCTCGAAACAAGCTCAGAACTAGTTTTTTTTACAGAAATAAAGATACTTGATTTCTTCTTTCAACATCGTGGTTGTCAAATTGTCAATTGCAATGCAATTTCACCAACCAAATCATATATACAACACAATTACAATTACAATGCAAGGGAGGGAATCTCAAGCCAAACAATAAAAAGGAACTGCTCTATCAAAATGGTCAAATGCTTCAATAATTCAACGGGATACCGCTTCTCTATGATTAATAATTTTCATATCATCATAATGATTCAAATTTCAGTGAAACACTTGTAGCAGATACTGAAATTCGAACCTAATTACCGTAAACTAAGAGAATAGCATAGGAATTGGGAACATAAGAGAGAATAGGGAAGAAAAACATACAGAAGAAGGTGGATGAGGGAGGGCGGATGTTGGAGTAGATAGAGAAGGTGTCTGGCTGGCATTTGAACTGCGGCACTAAACATGACATCTTCTAGGGATTGAATGGCAGCAACAACTCTCCGATTCTCAGCATAAGAATGGCGGAAAATAATGGATGAATGAGAGAGAGACTGCTGGGAGATGGGGGGCTGCAACCTCATAAGCGGATAAGGGGACGAGATGTCTCTCCGGTAGCCGTGGGCTAGTTTCGTAATTTCCCATTCCCCCGGAGGTAAATATGTAATGTGCCAATATGGTCCACGCTTCCAAACCATTTAAAACGAATTTCTAAGATACGAATAGTAACCAAAATGTGACAATATATTCGTAAACATTCATGTTAAGTTGTATCTTAAAAAACATAAATGATAAATTTTGAACCTTCAAACGTTGAATTTAACCAAAATTTAAAGCCTAAAATTCAATTTGAAGATTCAATGAGATTTAAGAGAAAATTTTATATCATATTTTATAATTTTGGTAAAAGTTATGCTACAACTTTCGTTTTTTTAATATGCCGCGACTTTTATGTCCTATATAAAAATTCCAGCCTTATGTTAAATATTGAACCCGACCCAAAAAACCGTCCGATTCAAACCCCTTTGATAATCGAAAAAGATTAAATGGTGTATATTCGAAATTCAACCCGTTGTAAACCGATTAAACCCGAATAAGTCAAATCCAAAAATGATTGTCATCCTATTATACCCAAATAAGTCAACCCGACTATGACCGAAACAAAAAAACATATGAGCTGAAGTAACTCAACAACTCAAAGTAGCCCGAAAAGAAATGACTCGATGCTACCCGACTCAAAGTGATTTGTGAATGATAGACACGTCGTCGGATGTGAAATTAAATGTTATCCTAATAATAGAGTATAACAAGTAAGTTATGGTCGAACCAAAGGGAACCCAGATTATCAATCAATATGTTTTTCAATTTACCAACTAGGAAATAATGTGGTTTGAATTAGTTTTGTAACCAAGCAAAGAGTAAAGAAGTAAACAGATTTCTCAACCGAAAGTTGTGTATATGTTTAAAAAAAAGTAAAAACTCAATCAATATCCACTTTAACAAGAGATGATTGATCCTCGTTTTCTATCTATCTTAAATTATTCCTTATGATGTCCTTATTCCCGATCATATGTAATTATCAGTTCTATCAACCTTGATAATGCTCATTTCAAAATAAATACCGATAAACCTTTAAGACTCAATAAAACAATGACATTCAAATAAAGATTCAACACGATACATGTAATATGAACAACCCGTTATTATAATCATGTAATCAACTCTCCTTCACAATGAACACTCGCAACCCGCTAATGTAGAACGCGTTTCCTACTTATAGATGACCAGGCTAGATAAAATGACAAGACTCAAATGAACTTTTATAGACAAAAGAATTAATACAATAATAAAGAAAACTGAACAAAAGTATAAACTCACAACCAGTCTATTAAAAGCTTCAACTGTCGAGCACAACAACGGAAGTTTAGTTCTCCATGAAAATTTGTAAAGATTATTAATTAGAAGGAAAATAGTGTGTTTCGACAAAGCCTCACCACCTACTTAAGTACTAGTTTGTGAAATAAAGAAAGGAAAAGAAAAAGATAGAAATGAGTTTTTAGAATTAAAAACAAAGTAATAAACGACTCAAACTAAAGTCTGAATTTATATCCTCAATGACAGTTCACCGCGGGTACGGAGGGGCTCTGTCCCAGGTGTGATGGGACTCAACCGCTGGTGCGCTGGGTTAGTCGGCTACTCTTCGCATTCCATCGTGGATAAGCTTGCCGCAGGTGCGGTGGTACTCCTGATGCTCTTCCCTAGCTACTCTTTGTATGGTTTTCCAGCTCATCACTTCAATGTCCTTCAATACTGTAAAAATTTCTTGAATTTTTCACTTCTTGACTTTTCATCCGGAATGCAGAACTACCACCTAAACTCATCTAAGACATGTTAATAACCAACAAATGTGATATACAAAATATCCTCTATGAGTGAGCCCAAAGTATTCCAACCCAAAATAATTTATGTAGCCTTGTAACATGAATCGAATTCAAGAGTCTAAAATTTGTTTATATGAAGAGAATTCATGTATTTTTATCAATTTTTTTTATTAATTTATCTTTTTTGGCAAGAAGTTAATGACGTTGTCTAAGTTTATTTTGAACATAAGCCACTAACATGTAACATTTATGGGTTAAGAAGTAAATTTTAATAATTATATATTTACTCATAATTTTAATACTTTAATATTTTGTTTTTTTAATTTTATTTTCTAAAGAGTGACGTTGTTCAGTTAGACAAAAAAAACATGAAACAACCAATGGAACCATAACGGGATGATGGGACACACTCTCACTAGGAATGGGACTCTAGTGCAGAGTGGGAGTGCGCCCCTAAGCTATTTTTTTTTAATTTTTTAATTTTTAACTATTATGTTGATTGATATTATGTTTTGGATATTTGTTGGTTTCAGTTGCATATTATCACATGTTGGTTTTCTTTAGTTAATATATTCAACATTTGTTGGTCCGTATCAATGTTATGTTTTCGTATCCAATATTAATGCTGATCAAGGTAAAACTATTTAAAACTTAATGTCATATAACAATGTAAACATAGTTTCAATACCCGAATACATCACGGTTAAAGCATACATAGGCTCTAATAACTAGGTAAGGTCAATTGTATGAGTGGCGGAGCCAGAAAATTTTGGTTGGGGGGCACAAATTTTTTTTTATAAGGTAAGTCGCATATTAAGTTTGAAATTAAACAATAAAATCTATAAATTAAATAAATAAAAAAAGTTTACTTAAGTTTTATACTATAAATTAGAGCTTTTAATTTATTTATTTTACTTAGATAAAATTTAAATTTATTTTATATATTTAGTTTGTTTTATAAATATATTGTCATATAAATTAAATAGTTGTTGATGAATTATTGTAACAAAAATTATATTAATTTTATTGTATAGAGCTAATGAAATAATAAATATCACTTAATCTCTCCTTCTAAATATATTATAATTTGATTAAAATAAAAGGAACTTTTTGCTACTCCCAAAAACTTGAACCCCTGACTTCAAATATCTTCTTCCCTTTCTCTACCAGATGAGGTAGTAGAACAATATATAATATAATTCGTTTTATGGAGGGTTTTTTCCTTCTTTTTTTTCCTTCCTAAGGCAAAACGACGTCGCAAGCCGGGGCACCGTACCCCCCGTTACCCCCTTAGATCCGCCACTGTATGAACGGGTTCCGGTGAACACTTTCTATGACAAAGTTTTGCATAACATATCATATTTTCAATGAACGGAGCATCCTATATGTTATTTTTAGTTCTATAAATACCCTTAACCCCTATTAAAAAAACTAGCTAGCAAAAAAACACTTTCCCTCTAAAATCTCTCTAAACTTGTAGATCTAGATAATAAGTAATATTTTTATGAGTTTGTGAAGAACATCTTTGATGTTTGAAGTAAAATTTCTAGATTTTTATTTTCATTTTATTTTAAGTGTTTATTTTTTCAAATGAAGAACATCAGAGAGGTGACGAAGGTATGCCGATCATATGGGCGACAGGGTACGTCGATCATATGGCTGCCCATATATGGATGAGCGAGGTATGTTACTAGATTTCGGCGATGGATGTGAACAAATGTACTCTTTCATGTTTAACGTTTATTTTTTTCAAATGAAGAACGTCAGAGAGGTGATGAAGGTACACTGACGTATCGACCAAGTGAGAGAGTTGTTTGACTAGTGTCGTGATCGTGATGACCTGGATAGATGGTTTGCTTTGGCCAGACGGGGTGAAACAACTAGAGAGGAATCATGAATATCGTATAAAAAAACATAAAAAACTTTCAAGATCTTGAGACGTTTTGACTTCGTTGGGGTTGATCATGCACTTTGTCATGCCTTCATCGAGGAGTGGCACCCGAAGACCAACATTTTTCATCTACTGTGGGGTGAGATGACGATCACCATCCATGATGTGGCTATTTTGATGGGCCT
This sequence comes from Fagopyrum esculentum, assembly GCA_033239045.1. NCBI lineage: Eukaryota > Viridiplantae > Streptophyta > Magnoliopsida > Caryophyllales > Polygonaceae > Fagopyrum > Fagopyrum esculentum. Next base: position 133,650,532 of record BSUD01000007.1, on the reverse strand, counting down.
CCAAATAAGGGGGATTCATGTGAGACGCCATGGAGCATAACTCGACGCTTAGAGTGGTTGAACTCTACATTTGTGATGACGGATTCGAGGCAGGGACACATCTCACATCCATAGAGGTAGAGGTCAATAGGAAGGCACTCACACCTCTCTTGCTTGACCCCATCACACCGGATATGTGATGTTGATTATGGGAGTGGCGTTGGTAGTCAACAAGACTACCAACCGGATACAAGCATGGGTGATCGACCTCGTACACGATCACGAGATGATTGACTCGTATGCTTGAGGGTAGGGATTTTATGCTTCTACTATCGGCATCTTAGTTTATTTTCCCGGTGTAGGGTGAAGACCATGGGGATGCACCTCACTCATTCAAGTATCAACACTTGACACATCTTTTCATTATTTAAGAAGATTATATATATATATATATATATTGACTAAAACGGGTAAGGGATTAGGAATGATCAACGTCTAGTAGTTGACCATCCTATGGCATCCTTTCGGATGATAACATCAAGCGGAGTCGGTATCCTCAAGCTAACCCTTGTCTTGTCCTGCTCCTGGGAAACCACAGCATGGCCGTCGTGGCCAAGAGTTGCTAGCTTGTCAGCCACACTATTAATTTTTCTGAAAATGTGGTTAACTGAGAACTGATTAAAACCTGAGAGTAAAATAGAAATATCCATAATGGCAATGTCCAGTTCCCATGGTGGCATCCAGATTTTTTTCACGGAATTAACAATTGTAAGGTTATCTCCTTCAATATCAATTTTACTTAGACCTAGTTGTCTTGCTTTAATTAAGCCCATTTTTAGCGCGTATGCTTCAGTTTGGAGGACAGACATTTCCCCACACCTTCCGTAGTCCAGTGCAATAACTGAGCCATTATGATCTCTTAATATATACCCAAAGGTACTTTGGCCATCGTTTCGTTTAGATCCATCGAAATTGAGTTTAACAACTCCTGGAAGTGGTGCGGACCATTTAATGTTCCTCGTTTTCCTTTTATTAGTTTTTGTTGTTACTTTTTTTTCCTTCGATTTATCCCAGTCCGATAGTTGTGACTCAACGATGTGGGAGATGTTCCTAATTTTTTCGTTGTTAAAGATAATCTTATTCCTCATGAACCAAATGTTCCACCAAGTGACAAGAAGGGTGGTAATGGAGGATTTTGTGAGCTTAGCCCCAACCAAGGAGATCGCATCCCTTAACTTCATACTAGTCATATCTACACTTTGTACAAATCTTCTTATTTCATTGCTGGCTATATTGTCCATGGTATACGGGCAGTTGAAGAAAATATGTTTTGCACTTTCATATGGATGCTGGCAAAGAACGCAGGCCATAGGTGTAGGCACCTTTTGTTTTTCAAGGTTTTCCTTGGTAGGAAGGCCATCTATTGCTAGTTTCCAAGTAAAGTTTTGGACCTTGGGCACAATGTCTATGCTCCATATCCATGAGATGTCTTGATGTCCTATACTAGTGTTGTGTTTATCATACATGAATGATAGAGCATCTTTTGTACGGAACCAGCCATCCTTACTAGGGGCCCAGTATAATCTATCTTTGATATCGATCGTAGGGAGCGGGTGTGTTAGTATGTTGTTGATAATGTTTTGGCTGTTCAGACAGTTTTTTAGATCTTCTATCCTCGCGTTATCCCACTTTTTGTTCGTAATAAGGGTGCTTACTGTGTCCTCAATGTTGGTTATTAGTTCCTTATTTAAAACTAGTTGTTCTAATGGACGATCATCAATCCAACGATCCTTCCAAATCCTAATAGTTTTCCCTTCACCGACATTCCATCTGATTTCTTGCTCAAACTATGGTCGTAGACTTATCAGTCTCTTCCATTGCCAAGACGTGTTGTTACCCAATTTATACTTCCATAATTGGTTCCCTTTCAGGTATTTTTCCTCAATAATTCTAACCCAAATGTTGTCTGGTTCTGCCATAATTTTCCATAGCAGTTTCATTTGCAGTGCTTTGTTCATATCTTCAGCTTTCCTTATCCCACCCCCCCCTTTATTCTTTGGCTTACAGATCTTGTCCTAGCTTATGAGCGGATGGTAGTTTGGTCCTTTGTTTCAGAAAAATTGTTAATTTGATCTAATTATTTGTGTATTGATGATGGGAGAATGAAACTCTGCATTATATAGTTTGGTTTTGCATTTAGGTTGACTTTGATGAGTATTGTTCGACCTTCTTGGGATAAGGAGGATGCTTTCCATTTGGTTAACTGTTTTCTAGAGCTCTCAATTACGTCTTGAAATGTCGTTTTATTTACCCGCCCATTGATGATTGGGGAGCCCAAGTATTTTTCCAAGCAGTTGCTTGGCAGGATACTTGTGTTTTGTTGTATCATTCTTTTTGTTTGGTTATCTAATTTTTCGGGTGTTTGGAAAGCCGATTTATGGTAATTTACTTTTTGTCCAGAGACTTGGCAGTATTTTATTAGGATATCCAAGACCTTATTGTAGGCTTGGTTAGTTCCTTTCGCAAAGATAATGATATCATCTACAAACGCTAAGAATGGGATATAGGTTCCCCCTCTAGTAATTGGGAAGCCGATGTTTTTCTTATCCTCAATACTGGCTTTTTGTATATTTCTAGCCAATACTTCCGCAACAAGGTTGAAGATTAGCGGGGATAGTGGGTCACCTTGTCTAAGCCCTCTGGTTGGGTGTATGATTTTAGTCAGTTTGTCATTGATTAGGATGGAGTAGGAGGCTGCCGAGATGCATTCTTTAATCCATCCAATAAATTTTCCTGCAAATCCCAATTTCTCTAGAATGGCTAGAACGCATGGCCATTCCACCCTGTCATATGCTTTTTCCATGTCAAGTTTAATGGCTGCATAACCTTCCTTGCCTTTCTTTGATTTAAATCCGTGAAAAATTTCATGGGCAATCAGGATGTTATCATGGATGGATCTATTTTGGGTGAACGCCCCCTGGTACGGGTGGATTAGCTTAGGGAGGATTTTTTAAGTCTATTTGTTAGAATAATTTGCAATGACTTTATAGATCGTTGAGCATAGACTGATAGGTCGGTAGTGTGATGTTAGTGATGGGTTGTCTACTTTTAGGATGAGGGCAATGAATGTGTGGTTAATTTGCTTGAGAATTTTTCCATTTCTGTAGAAACTCTTAACCGCTCGGGTGACATTCGGGCCCACAATGTGCTAGTATTTTTGGAAGAAACCAGCTGGAAAGCCATCAGGCCCCGGGGATTTCTCACAACCAATCTCAAAAATTGCCGTTTTAATGTCATCATTTGTAAAGGGTCCCGTCAACATACTATTTTCTCTTTCAGTGATTTCATTTTGCAGAACTTCAAGTTGTTTGTGGAGCTCAACTAAATTTACATTCGAGGCTTTGAATCTGGTTTCATAATCCAAGACAAATTCTTTCTCAATTTCTTCATCAAAAGTTAGTACCATCCCACTACTTGTGCTGATAGCCGCTATGTTTTTATGGTTTCTTCTTCCTGTTGTTCTACGGTGGTGGAATTTCGTGTTTTTGTCACCTAGACGAAGGTGGTTTGATTTTGCTCATTGTGTCCAATACTTATGTTGGTAGCTAATGAGACATTCTCTTTTTTTATTTAGTCTATTTAACTTGGCTTCCATTTGCAACGAATAGTTTGTGATGATCATATTTTGTACCTTTTCAATGGCAGATTCGACTTCACCCACTTGCCTATTGATATTTCCAAAATTTACTTTGCACCATGCTTTCAATTTAACTTTAAGTAGGCTGGTTTTTTTTACAAGGTTAAACATATCAGTCCCCTGGTATTGTGTTCTCCAGGTTTGTTTAATTAGATTCTCACAATCTTTTCTTTGTGTCCACATCATTTCAAATCGAAAAGGTTTGTTCCTAGTTAGCTGTTCTGGATTTTGGAGATTTATCGAAATACGACAGTGATCCAATGTAGTGAAGGCGTGGTTCCATGTAAAAATGTTCGGGTATGCTTGTATAACTTCTTGATGTGCCATCACCCTATCAAGTTTCTCAAAGGTGTTATCAATACCCTCTTTACGTTTTCTCCAAGTGAATTTGTTTCCATTAGTAGCCAGGTCTATAAGATTACACTGTTGGGTAAACTCATAGAGTCTCTTAGTTCTACTAGTGGTGGGCTCTATACCTCCCTTTTTATCGGATAATTGAAGCAAGTCATTAAAGTCACCTATGACAATGGTAGGCAAGTTTCTAGTGTTGATATGGTTTTTTACTTGGGTCCATAAAGTTTCTTTTTGGTTTTCATGTGGAGGGGCATAGATGAAAGTGATGTGAATACTGGTGTTATTCATTAGATTCTTATGCAAAATCGTTACATACCTTTTTTCTTTTGTGATTATCTCAACCTGCTCACTAAGCATTTGATAACTTTTCCAAAGGAGGCACATGCCTCCCAAAAAGCCGTATGCGGGGACAAAGCAAATATTATCAAAACCCGCCCCTTTCCAGCATTTATCATCAGGTTCAATACTTTTCTTCAATTCTGCTAGCATGATCATTTGAATTTTATCATTTTTGCACGTAATGTTAAGATTCGTCTAGAAGTTCTTCTTTTTCATGCCTCTACAATTCCAGAAAGCCACTTTCATTATAAAGATTTTGGGTTATTGGGTGGAGAGCCCATGGTTAGCTCCGGAGTTTGCCTTATTTTTTGAATTCTTTTGATTAGATAAGTTCAATTTTTGAAGGTTTTCGAAGCTAGAGTTTGATTTGGAGGGGTAAAACCTTGTCCATATGGTGGCCGAGGAACATCTGCATTCTTGAGAAGATTTATAACTTTCTTTTATTTCATTCTTAATAGACCTAACCCAGCGACATAATAGCTCAATTAAAATTTATCAGTTCGATTTTTAGGCTTTCTAGAAGTTTCGGAATCAATTTGTCATCAAGTAAGATGAAATACCCTTTGTTACTTTGTCTGACTCCAAGTTTGCTACAGTCGGGATTTGAACCCTTTTTCCCCCTGTTATCAACAAGCAGCACGAGTATAGCTGATTGCATTGCTAGTAAGGTTAGAACTTTTTTTTGTTTTTCTTCCTTTGGGCCTGAATTTTCCGGCTCACTGTGCTCGTATTATGCAACTTATCATAGAATCATTTATCAGGAGAAGTAAATTCACACCTGACGCAGGTAGGAAGTTGCAAACAGGAGTGCAAAAATCGGTACTTATAGATAGAAACAATTACAAGGTAGTCATTACAGTAAGCAGATTTTGTTACAACAATTTCATAGTTCATCATATATTTGCCAAATTCAGTGCACAATCTGGAATACAATGGAAGGCATGTATCAGCATTCTCATAATTTCCATAGGCTTTCCTAAGTTCCATATGCAAACTGATCAACATCATGCTTATCAATCCATGTACTGTAAGGTTGTGCTCCTCCAATATCCAGAGTTGGAGCCGTTTTTTGAAAGTATGGGTATCGAGTCATAGGGTTCCAGCCGTGGTAGTTGGTCAAATCGGTCCTGCACATCAATAGAGAAAAGCAACAACAACACGAAAACCAAAAGAGAACAAACCAGGAGATGTAAAACAACATTCTAATAGATAAGAGACACATTACACATAGATATTCAGTAGTGCCAGAAGGGACAACAGTGACAGGTCTTTCCCTAGGGGTCATACAAGCAGTTTCAGCAATAACAAATTTCCCGGAGGAAATTCTAAGGCATGAAAGTCTAAGCAAACACACGATTATTTTAGTCATAATAGATGAGGCCAATTTCATAAAGGGAGGCTCACATACCCTTAACGAAAGATAGCATTTATTTATCATTCTAATATCATTTGGAGAATCAGATTCTAGGTTTTTTTAACCCCCTTTAGAGTCGAGGTAGCTGTGTCACTAGTGTCTCCTTTCACCTTCCTTTTGCTCGAAGTTGACTTAGACCCCTCAGTTTTAACTTCCAGCTCCTCCAGTTTCCTCTACATTGTATTGTTAGTGTGGAAGGAGTGGAAAGAGCCTTCAGAGATCATTATTTCATCATCAATTGGGGCCGGTACTTTGTGTAGTAGATTTGCCAAGACCACACCATTGTCACTCGAACTTAGTGTCATTCCAATTCCCTGATCATTAATCATATTGATTGCAAACAACTCATCCTCAGGCAGGGGATGCCAATTTCTTGCTCCAGGAAGGTGGGTTGCACTAGGACATTACCAAAGATCTTGTTATTATCATCCTTAGGGGGTTGCCCCTCAGTTGTTTCCTCATTGGGGCTTAGGCTGACCTTAGTCTCCTTGTTCTCACAAGGGCCCAAGGAGCTGCTTTTCGAGCTTTGGGAAGAGATATCATTAAAGGCAATTGTGATACCAGTGGTCCCCGAGAGATAAGGTTTAACTCCACTGACAAACACTGGAGTTCTTTTTTTTTCTTCTTGTGGTTCATCACTGGTGTCTAGTCCGCAACTTTCTCCTCTTCCTTTCCCTTCCTTCTTGTATCAGTTTCCCATTTTTTCCCATTCCTGAAAGAGTAGTTAATTTTCTTAGCACTTATCATTCTCATGGAGCATTGTTCAAACCCATGGTCCTTCTTAGCACAGAATCCGCAGCCTTTGGAGAAGTCCTCAAACCAGATTTTGAACATTTTAGTCTTTCCCTCATCATCTGGAATGGGAAATTCCTTCTCTTTCTGGTAATTCATCTCAATATCATAGTTAATGCAAATGCGGGTATAGTTCACACCCATACCCTTTTCAGAGAAGGGGTCTAGGCGGATGAATTTGCCAACTTTGTTCACCTCAATGATGGTTCTAATAGCTTCCTTGTTGATGTATTCAGGAGGAATCATAGGGATCCTCACCCACACATCCACAACTGATATGTTTTCAGTAAACACATTAAAATTGGGCTTCCAGGAACGGAGAATGAGAATGTGACCAAAGATATGAAAATGTCTCTTCTCCCAAATCATGGATTTATCATAATGATTGGAGAAGTTAATTTTGAACCAAAGCTTAGGGATAAACTGGACTTCACCCTTAATGTTTCTCCATTCAGACAGTAATTTAGGACGCACCTTACTAAATTCAATTGGGTTGCCGAAAATTCTACCCATTAAAGAGGACTCCCTGATTTTGGTGAAGTCAGATTTCACCTTGGATAGCATCTGAAGATATTCATCAAGGTTGACCTCTTCATTGATAATCTCTTTCCCCTTCTTTGATTTGTTCTTCACTGGATTTTGCTCTTCTTTGCTTTCCACTGGACTGGCTTCAATTGGGATGTTTTCCTTAGCTTCAGTTTGACCATCATTTTTGACAGTTGTATACTTCTCTTGATTCTCATTGGAAGGGTTTTTAGGGATCTTACACAATTTTTCTTTGAATGATTTGTTCCTTTCACTCATTCTTAATTTATCTATAACCTTAGCAATGTATATGTGTTTGGTTTGGATTTTTGGTGAGGGATGAAAGTTCATTTTATAGTAGTGTTTGTCTAGTTTCACGCCTAGACTATCAACCCAGACAACAAAGGATTTGTTCAAGTAATTGAAAAGGTACCCTTCTAACAAGGCTTTATGCCTACAGACAGGTTCAATCTCATACTTGTAATCATCAACAGGGAGAATCAAAACATACAGGAAATCAAACCACAAAGCATCAGGGCAGATCGCAGGGAGAGGGATAGCATACCTGGCTTCGCCGGAATTCACAATAGTCCATATTTGTGCCACCTTTGTCATCATCAGATTCAGTGCTTTTCCAAGACTAGCAAGCACCCATCCCGTTTCATCATCAGAGGAAAAGGACAGATCAGATACAAATGGTTCAAATCGAGTTCTAGGGTTCGAAATTAGTTGTGCAGGAACAAGAGTTTCAGACCTGATTCTATGAATCAGACTGAAGGATCTTCTAGACCATATCGTAGCCGGTCGTCGACACCTCTTTTGAAGCACAAATCCTACCCGATTCGTCTCCTCTTTATCTCTTTCCTTCCTTCTCCTTTTCCAAGCATGTTTCGCCTTATTTGGAACCTCGTCAGCTTTTTTTGTTTTCTTCACACTCGTCTTTCTGTTTCAGGCAGTCTCTATCCACCTTTTGCTTGTCTGAGTAATCGATGGAGATTGGAATCAACACAGTTTTGCCAATACTTTGATCAGGCGATCCATTGGATTGAAGAAGATACTCATCTCTTTCATTTTGGTAGTAGGAGGGGATTCGTATGGTAGGTAGACGAACTAGGGGCTTCGAACAATAGATCTCGTTAGGGTTGAGATTGGGGGCACGTGAGGACCGTAGTATTTGGACAAAGGGGAGCTTCATTAGATTATATATATATATATATATATATATATATATATATATATATATATATATATATATATATATATATATATATATATATATATATATATATATATATCAAGTAATTGATAAAAAAAATTATATCCTTGCAAAATATAGGTGTGGATATATGCGCACTTTCCCTCCCTTTGCGGTCCAAAACCACCACAAATATTGAGCATTAAGGATATACACGTCGGACATTCATGATTTTGATCCCGAAGACCCCCGCCTTGACGCTTCAAAGGCTGAAGTCTACGTCATCAACTAGAGAAGATGAGGTCAGAGGACGACATGATGCATGAGCATCTCAAGCACCACCCATGGACACAAGAGAACATCTAGGATCACCAATAAATGCAGAAGCATGTCCAGGATCTCCTATGAATCCAGAAGCACATTTAGGACCAGCCATAGAAGCAAGAGAATGTCTCGAACAACTAGGACCAACCATGGAAGCAGGTTCACGTCCGAACCTCCTACCAAGAGGAGAAAGATAGAGGCAAGGAAAGGAAAGCAAATGCAACTATGGAATTTGAGGCCTCGAAGAGGAAAGAGGAGCATCATCAAGAGGAAGAGATGATTGAGATCTTTCTAAGCTAGAAAATCAAGAATGCATGAGAACATGATCAATCATGTTCTTAGGATTCAAGAGGAGAAGACTCATGGGACCCACAAGGATCCATCTTCCAACACAACCACACTTTGATGGAAAGAGACCCAGGCCCACTCACCCCATCTCGAACCTGCCTCGGTTCCCTAAAGTTCGGATACACATACAAACATTTCCTTCACCTTTGGACATCAATGCACACATGAGAGGAAGCCATGAAACACTTTCTTTAGTCCACGTAGACCATGCACATGTGAGGGATACCTACGTCATGAGTCATGCATATGTAGAAGGAAGCTATAACATGAGCCATGGTCTATTCACATGGGAATGGATCATTTCACCTATACAAGCTGTCCATACTAGCTCACCATATAGGGCTCACAAACTCGATCGAGAAATACTCTTTTCGGGTTCATCCATCGGAATCTATGATGCATATATCCAACGAGTGGATCAACTGTACAAGTCTCCTTGATCATCAACGTCATCATGAACCATGACCCATAAAGGCCATTTCGGATCCCTACCTTGCGTGTAGAGGTGCACCAAGGGGGGGATAAATCGGGCCTTTTATCTTGTTATTTCAACCCATAAAGACATGCTTAATTATGAATCTAGTCCCAACGTATATCCTTGATCATGAAACTTTTTGGAATCATTCCTTGTGGTTTGAACTAATTAAAGTAGAGTTTGATTACTTTTGATACCCTATAGGGAAACAAAATAGGAGAAACAAATGCATTTTGAATGAGACCACAAGAAATGATTCCAAAATAATTCATGAACAAGGTGCACATATGGACTATATTCATTTTCTATTCCGTTTCCGTTTCTGGAGTTACAAACAAAACGGGGGCTAAGTCTTCTAATATGGAAGCTTAAAGATAGATTTGAAAATCATATCTTTAGATACTTGAGGACCAAATCTTAGAAGATCTAACCTTATTAGAAGATATATATTATTTTATTTTTTCTTAGATTTAGATCATATCTTATTCTAAATACGTATGAATTTACCGGTTGGATTAAAAAGGGCCCATTCGGCTTCCTATTTACCCTATGTGGCCGACCACTTCTTCTATAAATAGGGAGGTTGTGCCTCTTATTTTCTCATCTTGAAATAAAATACAATTTGTTAAACACGTTGTGTTAATTTTGCGGTGTCTACCATCGTCTTCACGGAGTGAAGAACAAACCTGAGTAAGAGAGGTCTTTCTCGCAACTTGATTGGATTTGTTTGAGTGTGTTCTACTTGTAACGACATAGCAGGGTGCTTCAACTTGCCACAAGCAAACCTCTAGGTGCTCTAGGGTTCTCATGAATACATATTGTGTTTGAGGTAGCGGGAAGGGTTATACAAAATTTTTTTGATTAGGTATTAGGTACGATCGTGTCCTAGTGTGGTTCCAAGTAGCTTCTTAGGGTTCAACCTTCATCTATCCAACTATCGATCCATTCCATTATCGGATCATCTTCTTTTCCATATCTCTTTATTTTGTTGTATTTCTATTGAGTATTTTAGGTGTCAAAAGATCGGGTCTAACTACACGGGAGAATACCCCGTATCACGTCAAGTTTATGCCATATGATGACCGTGTCATACGATGAATGTGCCTTGGACTTTGAAAGAGAGTTTGGTATCTCCAAATATAGAAGCGTTATTCCTATAGGTGACGTCGATGAGCCACATATGTCGGACATAGTGATGAGACGGTTTGACATATATAAAGGATCCCTAACGATCGTATGCCGGTCACTAAGAAGGATCATCCCGCTATTGGGGTAGAGGTTACAAGGTTTAGTATTATCGTTCGCACGATAGGTGGTACATGAGACATGAGGAGATCACACGTTTCTCATTGGTTGGCATAGAGTTGGCCCCCGTCCCATGGGATGTAGTTGATGATTGTATGACATGGTTCTCTTATTAGGGTCACCCGTACCTCTTTTCGGGGTCAGTTGCACAACCACCTCCCATGGATCGGCCAGCTCTTGTCCATGTTTCCGACACCCGGGTAAGATATCTCATTTGTACATATTATCATTTCGTTCATCTATTATTCAATTACTAACTATTTTTTTGTAAACAACGTCTACATGTACTTGTTGGTAGTATCCGAGATATAATACATGTTTGTGGTTATGTGGCAATATAAGAGATGAAGGAGGAGCTGCAGAGGATTGTTGCTAACGCGGTGGGTCACCAGGCACCACTTGATCCTTCGTAGGTCTAGGTGTCGTAGTAGTAACATTTATGACGTGCACATTTGATATTTTGGGATGTTATTTTGTATTTAGTTGGAGTATGTATGAGATTTTGGTTAAAATGTTATGATACGGTTATTATATTGTGTTATTATGTTATGTTATTATGTTATTACGTTATTACACTATTCCATTTTTGGTTGTAATATTGTTTGATCAAACTTAGTTACTATTTTTTTCAACTCCATTAAAGACTTTTCACCATTTGAAAGACTACGAATTAATCCATGTTCACACAAGCTTTTTTCATGTTTCTTAACAAAATATCTTAAAAGTTCCTATCAATATAGAACTAGTAACTCACAATAAACTTCAACCTAATAATCAATTCATAAATGATACAGAAAATTGGGACATCGGTAAATTAAAAGAAGAATTAAGCCCCTTAAACATGAACAACTATTAATAACAATAACCAATGTTATTATCCCAAAAAAACTACAAGATAGATATATTATATTGGAAAAAAAGCAAAAATGGTTGATTCTCTACGAGTTCTGCTTTTGATCTCATGAAAGAAAATAAAAACCGACCACACTCAAGGCCCCTTGTGATTGGATTTGGTCCCTTGTCACCCAACCTAAAATAAAACTTTTCTTTGGAGACAGGTTATTCCCTAGAGACATTGCAAGACCATCTTTGGGGTTGAAGTTGTTGGGAGGGGTTGTGAGTAGAGATCGTGGTTTTATTAAAGAATTGGTTATGAAGAGAGCTGATAAGGCATTGGAGTTGATGCGTCTTCTCCCTCGGCTTAGGAACCCGCAGAGTGAGCTTCTCTTACTTCGTTCGTGTTTGGGTGTAGCGAAGATGTTTTTTGGCCTGAGGACTTGTCAGCCAGAGCATGTGAAGGATGCGGCATCTTGTTTTGACGCGGGACTTCGTGGGTCGATTGAGGATATCGTGGTTTGTGGGGGTCCTTTTTCGGGGATCTTCAATGGCGGTTGGCTTCCTTGCCTATTCGTCGTGGAGGGCTCGGTTTGTACTCTGCTATGGAGGCGTCTTCTTACGCTTTTGTTGCCTCCAAAGCTCAGTCTTGGGTGCTCCAAGACCATATCTTGCGTGACAGTGGGCTATCCGGTATGGATTCAGTTTTTTACAAAGCTTTAGATGACCTGCATGTGGCTATCCCGGAGTTCGACCTTTCCAACTTTACTAGTAAGGACACCGTCCCCCCTAAGCCCCAACATATTTTGACGGATGCTCTTTTTGGTAAAATTGTTCAGGAGATGGTTGAGAGGTTTGATATGACTAATAGGCAACATGCAGTTTTTGGATGTCTGCAAGCGCCGCATAGCCAAGATTTTCTTCTTGTCATTCCCATCGATGAACTTGGTCAATGCATGTCCCCTGTGGAGTACCGCTCCATTCTCAAGTACCGACTTATGATTCCGCTTTTTTCAGCTGGTGAGGTTTGCCCCATTCCTAATTGTTGGAGGGTGTTGGATGCTTTTGGGGAGCATGCTGTACATTGTAGGGAACTTCCTGGCTTCAAGTATAGGCATGATCTAGTTCGTGATGTTCTTTGTGATACCTTTAGACGGGCCGGAATTTCTGTAAAGAAAGAAGCACTTGTGAACTTCTTGACTGATCCGCGGGATGGAAGGTCGACATTGCGGCCGGCGGATGTTTTGGTGTTTGGTTGGAGTGGAGGGAAGCATGCATGTATTGATTTGACGGGGGTCTCACCGCTTGTGGGATTAGGGAACGGACCTTTTGTTGTGGGTCAGGCAGCTTGTAGAGCGGCATCAGCTAAGGTGGCCAAGCATGGAAGGGCATGTTTGAAAACCAACACGTTTTTCTTCCATTTTCTTTTGACACGTTTGGATTTTTTGCACCCGATGTTGTTGATATTCTCAAGAGGGTGCAAAGAGTTATGCATAGTAATATTTTGTCCTCTAGATTTGTAGATGTTGTTTTTAAAAAGTTAGGTTTTGTCATCCAAAAAGGGGTAGCGGCGCAACTTGTTGCTCGTTTACCTTCTACTTTTATGTAAATAGTAATACCGTATAAATAAATTCTTTTTAATGAAAAAAAAAGAAAAAAAAAAGAAAAACAATATATACGAAGATTAGCTTTCACAATGCGTTGTGAATTTTCACCCATCATACTGATGATCTGCACCACACTCTCTTTAAATGTCCTTACACTAAACAAATAATTAACAACATTAACCCAAAATTTGTCATTTAATCAATATGGAAAACTGTGATAATATAAAACCAAACTCATGTTTGCAAAATCTAAAATAAAATATGGGACTACCAAACATCACTAAGCTTGCTATTATCTGGTGGGATATCTAGTTCTCAAGAAATAAAATTATCTTGCAAAATGAATCAAGAGGAGCAACCCAATAAACAACCGAGTTTATTAAATATCAATTACAATCTTGGCTCAACAACCATAAATTGGACAATAGCCCGGAGGAAGAATACAACAAGAACAATAAACCCCGCCTTAGAAGGGGAAAAAAAGAATATTAGATGGTGTAAGCCAATTGCTCCTTTTGCTAAGCTTAACTTTGATGGATCAATGCTCAGCTCTTGTGATTCTTCGTATGGCTTTATTATTAGGAATCACCCTGCTAATATTCTTTCTCTCGATGTCAGAAAATCAAATGACAAAACAATCATTGGGGTCGAAGCATTGGTCTATATAAAGGAATCCAACAAGCAATCAATCTAAAAGTTGATAATATCATCATCGAGGGTGACAATCTTAACGTCATCAAGGCCATGAGTGGTTCTTGGCAATGCCCTTGGGAAATTGAAATGTTAATAGTTGGCATTCTTATTGAATTGAACAAATTTAATTCAGTTCACATTGTGCAGACCATAAACTTAATGTTCTCATCCGCAAGGATGATTTAGGATGAACCACCTTGCGTAAGTGGTCTCTCCTAATTCATTTCCTCTTTCAAAAAAATAAAATAAGAAAAATACAAATAAAATAAACCTCAACCTAAAAGCTATTACAAGGAAAATATCATGAAAGTTCCGATTAATATATATAAGCAGTAACAAATATTATTTTTAAAGAATTTTAACACTAATTCATATGAGTAATCGATAAACAATATTAATTTCATACGAGTAACATTTATTACTTAATATTTTCAACTTTAACTCAATCGGACTGCGTTAAAAATGTACGTTTTTTATTTTTATCGTCGTGATATATGACTCCCTTAAAAAAAAAAAGAAAAAACATGGAGTCCAATAAAATTGACTCACGTAACCGTACTTGAATCTATTAACCAATCACAATCGATACTCCAACACGTTTGTCATCATTTTGGTCATTAAAGAAGTAGAAAACACTAACATATAAATTGAGAATAATAAAGACACCACTACAAATATCATATGTTTTTATTAGCTTTATTCGTTACCGATAATATTATGCACATTTGTGTTTACAGCTGTTTCCAAGCTCCACGTCATCATTACCTTAAATATCTTTGAAAAAAATAATAATATGTCGGTGTTTGACATGATTTGTTGGTAATTTAATTTAATTTTAGTTGAGTCAACGCACAAAATTTACACCGCTTCTTAACCTGATAATATCTCATGATACTATTTTTTGACGTGCAATTCACATATTGAAATATACACGTGCGTTAATATGCACACGATACTTTGTAATCCGATGTATTTTAACTTTTGATTTCATTCCGTAAAATCAACTAAACGACCACTAAGTGATCTCAATTGTGAGCCAACATATCGAAATTAAACATCTAAACCATCAAGATTTGAGGAACTTTGGAAGTCAAACCGAAATGATCGATGCTAACTAATTATATTTGAACAATTGTTAAGGTTAAAAGTGGAAAAAAAAAACTCACAACCCTTAGATCAAAATAAGGAGAGTTGCAATTTTTCAAATTAATTAACACTTATTATATATATGAAAAAAAAATTAGTTGAACAATTGAACATATAAATTAACATTTGAACAATTACTTATATAATTGAACAACTAGTCATATAATTGAACAATTTAAAATATAGTTAAACAATTAGCATATTTGATTGATTACATACATAATTAAAAATAATTTAGTTAAACAAATAAATAATATATTTAAACAATTGTTACTTAATCTAATGGTTGTAGATGCTTCGTATTTTTTATCCTAATACCCCTTTTCACTAAAACTCTCACTCTTTCTATATATAACTATTAATTAAATTGATATATTATATTTGTAATTGTAGTGAATAATTTATGAAAAAACTAAATTGGTGATTTTATATTTTTATTCTAGAATTTTTTTTATCCAAAATATTTAATCCTGTAATTATGCAGCACTAGCTATAGTTTTTCTATAAAAAAAATCACAAACCCAGAATATCTTAAATTAACAAGTAATACTTTTTTAAAAATATAAACAAAAATATAAAAAAAACTTAGTGAAAGCACATAAAAATTTCAAATATATCAAAACATCATATTACTCGTATTTTTTTGTTAAAGTGACAACTAAGAAATAAATTGATATATTATACTTGTACTTGAGTAAATTATCAATTTATAAACTAAATTGGAATGTTTAGATTAGTTTTTCCACATAAAATATAACCATGAAATCTATCCAGAGGGAAAAACAAACAAACAAGCAACTTATAAAATTATAAATGTCAGGAAGAAATTTCGATTTATAAAATTATAAATGTTAGGAAGAGATTTCGAACTCAAGACCTTGATACATCATACTTGTACTTAAATAAATGATCAATTAATAAACTAAATTGGAATGTTTTTCCCACATAAAATATAACCCAAGAATTATGTTGTCAAATTATTTTAGGAGATATTCAATGAGGAAAAACAAACAAACAAGCAAATGTAAAATCATAAATGATAAGGAGAGACCTCGAACTCAAGACCTTTAACAAGAAAGCCTACTTTTGAGGCACCCTTAACCACCGCAACAAGGAAATTCTTATTCTTATAAATCATACGTAAACATAATATATCAACAATTAATGATTAAACTGACACCCTTTTCTAAATGGAGATCCTGCACATGTTGGACAATTCTAAGATTGGGCATGATGACGATCCATCCAATATGTTATACATAACACCCAAGGTTTTGGGAACTCAAAACGTTGCGGACTAGGATCTCATAATGGGTTCCGACCCTCAGAGTATCAACAACACAACGTATCTTACAACAAGACACAAATAAATGAAACCAAAGGTTTAAACAAAGGGAAGCGTAAAAGACTCGCAACCGAGTTCAAAACAAAGGGAAAGCAACAACAGAAATATAAACCCGATCCCGTCCTATAATGTACAGGAACTCCGGCTGACCACACCGTCCGGATCACTCAGCAGCATCCCTAACCTGCGGAACAACTACAACATCGGTATAAACCGTTAGCTAACACTCTAGATATCAGAAAGACTGTAAAGACACAAACACACCTAAGGTAATATAAACAGACAGTATGCTCGCACTCAACCGGTTATTATCTTTCATTAAGTTATCCATTACTAATTCAACTTCTTTTGTTACACGAGAATCTCCCGAAACTCGCCTCCGCTTCCGTCTACCAACGGGAATAGATTAGTATTATCTATTACTTGCATGCCTGGGTTGCAAGAGCACCTCTTAGTCTCCTGTAGAACTAGACAAGTGGTCACCGCCAGGTTATCATACACTTGGGACAATTACGGTTATAAAGGTCATCCTATTCCGGTTATCCGTTATAACAACAACAACAACGCAAACAAGTCAATACACTCAAACCAATATACGGAGTGAACTAAGTAAGTCCAACGGACTTACCTCACTCAAAGGTAAACTCAAAGGGTCAGCGAACACTCAGTTTCCCTTTGGAAAGGTGCAAAGAAAATCCTGTTCACACAAGGCATCACGAATCAGAACTGAACGGTTGCTAGAAGTCCATAACTTTTAGTCTCAATGATCTTTAAGAGATCTCTACATGCTAAGGACTCGACCTTAGTCTTACAACGCTCTCAGGGGTAACAACATCAACAATAGACCAAGAAAAGGAACGAGGAAAGCAAGGAATGGAGCAGCTCACCAAAGACGAGGAGACTGTAGAGGAAACCGCGGGGG
>BSUD01000007.1:133608998-133632966 GCA_033239045.1 Fagopyrum esculentum | reverse complement strand
GCAGACAACACCACAGGGGCGGCGCTAGGCAGAATCCATGGGGGCGGCACGATAGAGATACGGGGGCGGTAGCGTGACAACAGCGACTATCGGGGTTTCTCTTGACAGAAACTCACAGCAAGGGATCTAATGCTCGATCCTTTGATCCACACACATCAAGACTCAACCAAGGAAACCTGTGGACATCAACATATCAACAACGGGAAGACCATCAAGAATCAAGGTTCAAACTATACATGAACGTGAGGAAGAAACAAAGAAGGATGAACTTACACGTTCAGCAAGATCACATGAAGCAAGGATGCAACTCTCGAGGGCGAAGAAAACGTATGCAAGAAACGGGAAACAGAAGGAAAAGAGGGAATATATAGGAAATGAGGGAAAATATAGATGGAAGGACGTTCTAGGGTTAAGAACATGATAGGAAGCCGCCCATAAGATAGAAGATCGGATGTTCTATCTATGGAAAGAAGATAAAACGAACGAAAAATAGATCGGGGTGATCTAGGGCAAAACCGCAGGGGCGACTCCCTTCACCGTGGGGGCGGTAAAGGCCAAAACTGGGGTCTTACATCAAATCCCCATAAAAAGAAGTTTTGTCCTGAAACTTGCAACAACCCAAAAGGTCACACAACAACAACGCAGAAACATTGAACTCAACTATATATTCCCACTCGGGGCACATAACTCAAAACGTAACCAAAGCGTACGTAAAACTCAACAAAGGAAACCGAAATGCAATAGCTACGCTAAAGGTACATCCAATTCAGTATAAAACTCCGGATAGTTCCGTTAAATACTATCCTCTGTCTCCCATGTCGCCTCATCAGCTCCTCGCATCGACCACTGAACCTTTATCATCGGTATGTCCTTCGAATGCAAGCGTCTCGTACTGCACTCTAAGACAGCTACCGGATGTTCCACAAACGTATGGTCTGACTCAACCACTAGATCCTCATGACTGATGATGTGTCTCGGGTCTGATACATACTCCCGTACTAAGACACATGGAAGATGGGGTGAACACTCTCTAGTCTCGATGGCAAAGCAAGTTTGTATGCTACCTCTCCAACTCACTCAAGAATCTCGAAAGGTCCGACATATCTAGGACTCAGCTTCCCCTTGACGCCGAAACGTTTTACATCTCATGTCGGGGATACTCTCAACCAAACCTGAGCTCCAACTTTGAACTCTAGAGGTCTACGCCTCTTATCTACATAAAACTTATGGCGACTCTGTGCTGGTAACATCCACTCTCGGATCACTGCTACCCGAGCCATATCATCATGTATCTGCTCAGGTGCTACTCCGCTAGCACTACTCGGCTCATCCCAACATAGTGGGGTACATCTTCTCTGTCCGTATAAAGCCTCATAAGGAGCCATCCTGATCGAAGCGTACCAACTGTTGTTATACGAAAACTCCACTAAGGGAAGGTGATCTGGCCACATCTGCCCTAGTCTAACACGCAGGCTCTCAACATATCCTCAAAAGTCTGGATGGTCCGCTCGGACCGACCATCGGTCTGAGGATGATAAGCAGTTGTGAACTGCAGACTCGTACCTAGGACGGCATACACTTGTTGCCAAAACCTCGAGGTGAATTGTCCGTTTCTGTCAGAGACTATAGTCCTAGGTACTCTATGAAGTCTCACTATTTGTCTAGTGAACTCCTCTGCTAATCGACTTACCGGTCACGTCTCCTTGATTGAAATAAAACTTGCGGTCTTTGTCATTCGATCTACTATGACCCAAATAACATCAAAACCTCGACTTGGTCTCAAAATATTAACAAAATCCATCGAGATATCCTCCCACTTCCACCGAGGGACGGAAAGTTGGTGTAGCTCTCCTCCTAGTCGATGATGCTCGATCTTGACTTGCTAACAAGTCACACACTGAGCTACAAATCTCGTCACATCTGACTTCAGACCTCCCCACCAGTAAGAGTGTCTAATATCCTGATACATCTTACTTGCATTGGGGTGTACCGAGTAAGGTGAAGAGTGAGCCTCCCGAAGAATCTGTTGTCTCAACTCTTGGTCTGAAGGCACACATACACGCTCCTAACGTCTCAAGATCCCATCAGCACCAACTACAAATTGTGGTGCCTCTCCTCAAGACATCCGGTCTTGGATCTGTGTCAAAGCTGGGAAACTCTCTTGCTTTTGTCAGATCTCTACCAACATATCAGGTAAATTCTCCAAGGTGGACAACTGACTGTCGGTATCCAGAAAGTGGATATCCATCTCTAGCCATGCCAGGTCTCGTTGTAACTGTGGCTGAGCTGTAAGCCTAGCAATTACAATCTCTCGAGGAGTCTTCCTACTAAGGGAATCAGCTACCAGATTTGCCTTTTTTGGGTGGTATAAGATCTCTAGATCAAAATTCTTGATCAACTCCAACCATCTCCTCTGGCGGTTATTCAACTCCCGCGGAGTGAATATGTACTTCAGACTTTTATGGTCTGTGAAAATCTGACACGTAGCTCCGTATAAATAATGCCTCAAAATCTTCAAAGCATGAACAACAACAGCCAACTCAAGATCATGGGTAGGGTAATTCTCCTCGTACATCTTCAACTGTCTCGAAGCGTAAGCAATCACCTTACCCCTCTACATCAGAACACATCCCAAGCATAGCATGGATGCGTCACTGTAAACCACAAAGTCCTCAATGCCCTCTGGTTAAGCTAAGATAGGAGCAGAGGTCAACCTCTTCTTCAGCTCCTCGAAGCTCTCCAGGCACGGCTTGGACCACACGAATCTCGTAGACTTTCCCAGCAAGGAAGTGAGAGGTCGGGCGATAACTGAAAATCCCTCCACGAAACGCCGGTAGTAGCCCGCCAATCATAAGAAGTTGCGTACCTTTTTTACGTTCTTAGGAGGCGTCCATGATGCTACTAACCCGCCAATCATAAGAAGTTGCGTACCTCCTTTACGCTCTTTATCCTGCAGGACTTGGAGTACGATCATCAAGTGTCCTGCATGCTCCTCTCTACTACGAGAGTATACCAGAATGTCATCTATGAAGACAACTACAAACTGGTCTAGGAAGTCGACGAAGATGTTGTTCATCAACTCCATGAAAACTGCGGGTGCATTCGTGAAGCTCCATGCATCTGGACCAAAAGATCGTCGATACGGGGAAATGGGTACTTGTTCTTGATCGTCACTTTATTAAGCTCTCGGTAGTCGATACATAACCTCATTGACCCGTCTTTCTTCCTGACGAAGAGTACTGGTGCGCCCCAAGGAGATACACTAGGTCGGATGAAGCCCTTCTCTGCTAACTCCTTGAGCTATTTCTTAAGCTCAAGCATCTCGATAGGCACCATACGGTAAGAAGCCTTTGAGATCCGTCTCGTCCCGAGCTCTAGATCAATGCCAAAGTCTACACTCCTTTGTGGAGGTAAACCTAATGGCTCTCCAAAAACGTCGGTAAACTCGCAAGCTACCGGAATTTCCTCCAAAAATGGACTCGTACTATCCTTCATGGCATAACACCAGAAAGTATCGCAACCCTGACCGATAAGTCTCACAACTCGGACTGCACTGATGACTGTACCGGTCTTTCCGAGATCCCATCCTCGGAAAATCTCTGCATGGCCTGACTCCGTAGTTACCGTCATCGTCCTCTTGCCGATGTCAAGAACTGCTCAATGTCGATCCATCCAATCCATGCCCGAAATGAATTCTTCATGTACTAAGTACATGACGAAGAAGTTAATTGCCAATCGCGAATTCCCAATCTAATAGGGCAATCACGAACCTCTCGTGTGCCTCTAATCTTACCCCCATCGGGTAATCTTATAAAGAAGGGTTTCCCCTCTACGGTAACTAAGGCTAATCTATCTACGTAAGCATCAAATATAAAAGAATGCGTAGCACCGGTATCAAATAGAACTCTAGCAAGAAAACAATTAATATGAATGATACATGTGTTTGCTGGAGCGGTCGGCTCCACTGCACTCCTCATCTCATAAACTCTAGCTGAGGAACCTCTGGTGTCAAACGTACCACCTCCTTGCCCTCTGCCCTAACCCCGGTGGTGTAAGAGCCTTAGTCTTTGGAGCCTAGTTGAGCTATAATGTGCCTTGTCTTGACCCTGCTGGCCGCCCCTGCGCACCACCTGGGCCGCCCCAGCGGCTAGGCGCCCCTGCGGCTCTGTATGAGTGCAACCACTTTTGTTGACTCTTTGACCCGTGCTTTGCGGTTGGCTTCTCTTATAAGCTTTGCCTTGCTTTAGATGAGGGGTTTCCTACCTCATTCCAGCTTCTTCATCCTCTCCACGTTCTTCATCTTCTCCTCTCTTCTTCCTTGATCTTCTTTGCTTCTCTTGATCTTGTGTGAGTGAGTTCTTGAGAGTTTGAGTGTGATTTTGGTTGTGGTTGATCTTGAAGGTGTTGCTGAAGGTTGTTGGTGTTGTGTTGAGGTGATAGACGTGTTGATGCTCCATAGTTGCAGCTTAGGGCTTGTGTGGTAAGCTCTTCTTCTCCACCTCTCTTCCTTTCTTCTTTCTTGCTTCTTTCTTCTCCCTTCTAGCTTAGGATCACAAGCTGAGCTTGTGTGGATCCTTTCTTAGCCTTTTGATGATCATATATGTGTATATATGTGTATATGTTGATGTGGTATGCTGAAGAAGTGAAGAGAGTCGAGAAAGGGATCGAAGAGAAGTTGGGGCCAACATTCTGCACAGACAGCCGCCCTTGCGCCTGGTGTGAGCAGCCCGTGCGCCTGCTTGTGAGCTGCCCCTGTGCCTTTGGTGAGCCGCCCCTGCGCCTCACTGGATCAACTTGTGTTCCTTGCTCCTGTTGGTACATACCTAGTTGGTATGTCTTCCTTTCTTCCTTTCCTTTGGCCTTGGCTTAGTTGATAGCTAGGTTAGGGTGGTTAGGATGAGTTGTATGATAGAGATGTGCCTTAGGCACTTGTGTTGATGTTGAGGTTATGCCATAGGCATATGTGAGCTTGTTATGATCTTGAGGTTGTACGTTGGTTCTGGTTATGGAGACGAGTCTCCTAACCCTTTCAAGTTGTGATGTTGTGTGCCTTGCTCTTGCAGGCGTTGGTTTCTTCCCCAAAGGGAAGCTGTGATGTGGTATTGGATACGAGTGTATGAGGTAAGTCCATAGGACTTACTTAGCGTTCAGTTATGGATTTGTGTGATTGTGATGGTTTTGTGTGTTCATATGATTGTGCATTTATAACCTAAATCGGACTAGGATAACCATTTATTACATTTAAATGGCCCAAGTGTGTTATAACGGGCGGTAACCACTTGCCAGAAGCTCGCCGAGAGTGGAAGGAGGTGCTCGGAAGCCAATAGCTCAGGGGGGAGGTAGATCCCCATGCAACACCTAGGTTAAAGGGGGAAGAGACGGGGTTCTTTAGGCTCCTCGTGTTACAAAAGAAGTTGAATTAGTAATGGAATAACGTAATAAAAGATAATAAATGAATGTGTGTGACATTGCATGTATGAGATGTTAATGTGTGTTGTGCTATTACCTTCATGCTTATCTATTGTAGTAGCTAACGGTGTATACCGTGTTGTAGATGACCTGCAGGTTAGGAAGACTGCAAAGTGAGCCAGATGGTGTGACCAGCCGAGGACTTCTGTACATTAGGATGCGTGGGTTGGGATCTTTTGTATCAGATGTTGTGTTTGATGTTTTGTACTCGGCTTTGTGTTTGTAAACACCTTTGATGTATCATATACAACTTTTATGTATTTGGTTTTACTCTACTTGTGCCTTGTTGTAAGATCCAGTGAACTTGTTGTCAGGCTAGGGTCAGGATCCATTGTGAGATTCTAGCTCAATGTGACATCCCGAGTCCCGCGGAATTGGGGTGTTACAGGTGGAACCCTAAGGAGCGGTATAACCATGAACTCTTAGTTGTTGCTGGGGCTGATACTGAGGTCTTTTTCCACCTCCATCAACACTAGCAGGTGAAGATCCCTGATGAGATAGAGCCTTGCCCTGACGGCAGAACACAACTCTATGTCTGGGCTTGCCACAAGAGTAGCAAGTCATTGCAGCCTTCTTGCAATCAACTCGGATGTGCCCTGCACCTCCGCAGTTATGGAACTCTGTTGGAAACCGGAGCGTCCCGACGTCTGACTGTGCCCAAAACCAGAAGCTCCAACTCTAGTACTGGCTGGTCCAGTCCTCTACCTCTTCTTAGGACCTCCTATCTGAGAAGCTCTCCTCTGACCCGTCGGTCTCTCTCATAAGCTGATGCTCTATCCTGATAATCCGTCAAAGAATCACAACAGAAACCAACAAGATAGGAGTGGGTAGACTCTCGCAACCTCCGAGAGAAAAGATAAACATGTTGGTCCTCGAGTGGTGCAGGCGGACCCATCAAAGACAACTCCCCCTGAATCTTGCTGATGATCTCAACAATAGGAAGATCCTCGAATCCAACCTCAGGGGAATCCCGTGGACGATCTCTCCTCATCGCTGCAGGGCAATAGCGATCCCTGATCACCGTCTTCATATGCTCATAACTTGTGACCTTATTAAGAGCGTTCCTCCACCACGAATGAGCCTGATCCTTCAGCAATGTTTATGTTATGTCGACATGTCGTCCTTTTGGGCAACCGATCGCCTCCATAGTAGAATCAAGTTGTCCTAGCCACAACTCCACCTCTAATCCTGTCTTCCCCATGAAAGAAGGAACCTTCAGCTGGTTGAAAGCCTTCAACCAACAGACGGTTCTCGGCTCTCTCACCTCGGTCGGAGCTCTAGCAACCTCTACAACTCTAGTAGGTGCAACAGCAACTTGCAAAACCTCAGTTGATCTCATGGGAATAAAATTAATGGTGATGGTGCAGGTCCTTGGTCCTGATAGCCTCCTCAACTCTTTGTACATAGTCGCAATATGCAAAAGATCCAATGGATACTCGACCGTACTCGGTCGACTGCGCTCTCATTGCTCTGGACTTAGCAGTGGTCCCGTTCCCAACCTCAAGAACAACGCTCTCCGCAAATTCCTCAACGAACGCCTCAGCGATAGCCGGATCACCAATCGGCGGATCAATGATTGGGGCTTGGCCCCGACCTCTAGCTAGTGGAGGTCTTCCTGCACGTCCTCGTCCACGGACGGAAGGTGGAAGAGGTGGTCGACCCCTTCCTCGCCCCATAGCAGATGTAGCTATAGTACGTGTCATCTACTATAACGATATATATATATATAAGGATATATATATATATATATATATAGAGAGAGAGAGAGAGAGAGAGTAGATCCTATGAGAGCAGGCTTATCGTGTAATCATGAGAACATATTCGTAATTATAATTAGTTTTGTTACGAAGGTGTCATATCGTTTAATGTATTATTCGTAGTTATTGTTGGTTGAGTAGATTATTCGTAGATATTGTTGGATTCCTAATTATTATTATTCGTAGTTATTATTAATTATGATATCTACTCTAAATCACAACCCTTAATACTCACCATCCAACGGTGTACGATTGTTCTCATGTATACATGTTAGGGGTGTTCTCATGGGTACCACACCCTATATATATATATATATATATATATAGACTATAGATCCTATGAGAACACCCCCTAACGTGAGAACATGAGAACAGATTCGTAATTATTATCAGTTTTGTTACGAATGTGTCATATCGTTTAATATATTATTCGTAGTTATTGTTGGTTGAGTGGATTATTCGTAGTTATTGTTGGATTCCTAATTATTATTATTCGTAATTATTATTATTTTTTATATCTACTCTAAATCTCAACCCTTAATACTCACATCCAACGGTGTACGATTGTTCTCATGTTCTCACGTTAGAGGGTGTTCTCATGGGAACCACACCCTATATATATATATATATATATATATATATATATATATATATATATATATATAGTCACGCTACAATTAAAACATAAATCCAGAAAAAGCATATAAAGGCCAACATATAAGAAAACTACTGCTGAGATCCGCGGAGGTGGTGGTGGTCGCCCGTACATCTATCTTAGACCGACAAGTTTAAAAACAAAACCCTCTTTTGAAAATGTAGACCCCTTGCAGGTTTTGTTTATTTATCTATTCGACACTTAGAAGATTTTGAGTGCCATTGTTGCCAACCTCCCTCTAATATCATATTGTAACACCCCAAGTTCTGGGAACTCGAAGCGTTACGGGCTAGGACCTCACAATGGATACATACCCTCATAGTAGCAACAACACAAAAGATCTTACAACAAGACACAAATAAATGAAAACCAAAACTTATAATATAAAACCAAAGGTTTAAACAAAGGGAAGCGTAAAAGACTCGCAACCGAGTTCAAAACAAAGGGAAAGCAACAACAAAAATATAAACCCAATCCCGTCCTATAATGTACGGGAACCTCGGCTGATCACACCGTCCGGATCACTCAGCAACATCCGTAACCTGCGGAACATCTACAACATCGGTATAAACTGTTAGCTAACACTCTAGATACCAGAAAGACTGTAAAGACTCAAACACACATAAGGTAATATAAACAAATAGCATGCTCGCACTGAACCGGTTATTATCTTTCATTAAGTTATCCATTATTAATTCAACTTCTTTTGTCATACGAGAATCTCCCGAAACTCGTATCCACTTCCGTCTACCAACAGGAATAGATCAATACTATCCGTTACTTGCGGGCCTGGGTTGCAAGAGCACCTCCTAGTCTCCTATAGAACTAGACAAGTGGTCACCGCCCGATCATCATACACTTGGGCCAATTACGGTTATAAAGGTCATCGTATTCCGGTTAGCCGTTACAACAACAATAACGCATACAAGCCAATACACTCAAACCAATATACGAAATGAAGCTAAGTAAGTCCAAGGGACTTACCTCACTCGAAGGTAAACTCAAAGGGTCAGCGAACACTCAGTTACCCTCACGAAAGGATCAAAGGAAATCATGTTCACACAAGGCATCACGAATCAGAACTGAACGGTTGCTAGAAGTCTATAACTTCTAGTCTCAATGATCTCTAAGAGGTCTCTACATTCTAAGGGCTCGAAATTAGTTTCACAACACTCTCAGGGGTTACAACATCAACAACAGACCAAGGAAAGAAACGAGGAAAGCAAGGAAGAGATCAGCTCACCAAAGACGGGGAGACTGTAGAGGTAACCGCATGGGCGGCAGGTAGCACCGCATGGGCGGCGCTGGGTAGGATCCACGGGGGCGGTAGCGTGACAACGGCGACTATCGGGGTTTCTCTCGACATAAACTGACAACCAGGGATCTAAAGCTCAATCCTTTGATCTACACACGTCAACACTCAACCAAGGATGCTTGTGGATATCAACAACGGGAATACCAACAAGAATCAAGTTCAAACTTGATTCTTGGAGAAGAAGAAAAGGAAGAACGAAAGAAGGACACGAAACATAAGGGAAACGGCATGCAACAATACTTGAGTGTGAGGAAGAAACAAAGAAGGATGAACTTACACGTTCAACAAGATCACAGGAAGCAGGGTTGTACCTCTCGAGGGTGAAGAAAACGTATGCAAGAAACGGGAAAAAGAAAGAAAAGAGGGAATATTAGGAAACGAGGGAAAAGATAGATGGAAGGACGTTCTAAGATTAAGAACATGATAGGAAAACCGGCTCATAAGATAGAAGATCTGATCTTCTATCTATGGAAAAAAGATAAAACGAACGAAAAACAAATCGGGCCGATCTGAGGCAAAACCGCAGGGGCGGTTTGCCCTTCACCGCGGGGGCGGTGAAGGCTGAAATTGGGGTCTTACATTATATGCCTTAAATGTCACATTTCGCAAATTCATTCAAGGGATCAAGAGGGCCAAAATCCCCCTCACCTAATGTTTGGGTGGGGTCCACCTCCGGGTCCAAAACGGGGTCTCACCATCATAGTGTCATTTGTTTGGGCCTTTACTATTTGACCCGGTCCTATACTTGGCGACCAAGTATTATCTAGGGTTTCATTACTTTATATATTGTAGCTTTTCTTTTGTCTCCGATGATCTGTTTCTTTGTAATTTGAAACTTCTCAATATAATCTCTCTAATAGTGGACGTAATTATTATTGGGTGAACCACTATAAAATATGTGTCATTTATCATTCTTGTTTGTTGATTTATATTCATTGTCATACTTTCACACAACACAAAAGCTTAAAGATATTAAAATTGTTCCAAACAAGGTTTGAAGGAGAAGCCGAGCCAAAGTCGAGCTGTAGAAAAGACATGAAAAGAACTTACAGATCAATCAAAAGAAGAAAAACAAGGTCAAAGAACAAGGCAAAGAAGGGAAAAAAATCTAGCCAAGAATGACCTAGTCTAGCAAGCCAAGTGCATAGAAGAACGTTTTCTAAAATAACGGTTAACACACAGGTAAAAATGGATGGCGACCATTATTTCGTGTCAAAGACGAAGAGAGGTCAATGGAACGGGCACTGATCGTTCTTGGACTAAGGTGGATAAGAACGGTCCCGAAGAACGGGAAAACCACCTGTTCTTATATTGTTCATAGCCGTATTTTGTTGTTGGACACGAATATCTCGGTCTTTTACCCTATTTTTTTGCTAGAGGTATAAGTAGTTGTTTTGAAGGAAAAAACACTTCATCTCTTCCATTGTTTCCAATCTGGTATAGATCAAAATCTTATTATAGAGTGAGAGTTGAAAGTTTGTAAGTCGTTGAAGTTCCTTGAAGATTTCGGTTTCTTTTGTTATTCTCTTGTTTACTTTGTGAGTATGTTCTTCTTCAAGTTCCACTAATGTCTTCCATGGCTAGCTGAATATGTTTGAGGAAATTAGAAGAAAGATATTTGTTTATAAGTTTCAGTTGCTAATCTAGGCTCTTATCTTTTTAAACCTATGTAAAAACTTAATTACCTTTTTATAAATATTAGTAATTTTATGTAAATAAAAAGAGCTAAATAATGATATTTTATCATGAAAGAATTTGGCCTACTAGGCTCTTTTTGGTTTTTGTTAAAGAAACTATAGCCCATATTTTTTTACCACCTTCATTTAATGGTAAGTAAAACTAATTAACCCTTCTATTTAAAAAAAATGTTTGTTATTTGTTATTTAAGTGTAAGTTTTAATTTTTAAAAACTGGATTTGTTTTTTATTTTCTTTTATTAATTTTTTTCTCTTTTTTTATTTTCTTTATTTTTTTTTTAATTTTCTGGAATGAAGAATTTTTCACATGCCGGAATTTTCACATAGCGGATCACATACCGGAATTTCACTAACCGGAATTTCACATACCAGCATTTCACATACCGGAATTTCACATACCGGAATTTCACATACCGGAATTTTCACATACCGGAATTATCACATACTGAAATTTCCAATACCGGAATTTCACATACCGGAATTTCACATACCGGAATTTCACATATCGGAGCTTCACATACCGGAAGTTCACATACTGGAAGTTATCATACCATACCGGAAGTTATCATATCATACCGGAAGTTATCATATCATACCGGACGTTATCATATAATACCGGAGGTTATCATATCATACCGGAAGTTATCATACAGGAAGTTATCATATCATATCGGAAGTTATCATACCGGAATTTATTATTTTATTTTCTTTTATTTTCTTTTGTCTTTTTAATTTATTTTTTTTTATTTTTTTGGAATGCATACCGGAGTTTCACATACCGGAGTTTCACATACAGGAAGTTCACATACTGGAAGTTCACATACCGGAGCTTCAAACATACCGGAAGTTCACATACCGGAAGTTATCATACCGGAAGTTATCATATCATACCGGAAGTTATCATATCATACCGGAAGTTATCATACCGGAAGTTATACCGAACAAATTGATTTTATGTCATAGTTTAGAATTAAAAATTACATACCGGAGAATTACATACCGGAGAATTACATACCAGAGAATTAAATAGCGGAGAATTACATAGCGGAGAATTACATACCAGAGAATTACATAGCGGAGAATTACATACAGGAAGCTATAAAAATGGTATGAGCAAAATCGCAACATTCAGGTATCAACCTTGAAACAACAAAAATGTCTCTAAAAATAGTATAACCTTCTTCTTTGCCCAAAGACGATCAAAATCGCAAAGGTTGTAAATTCACCAGTGTAAACATTATTGGCATCCGGTATAAAAAAATTTTGGTATGAACTTCCGGTATGAAAAATTTCGTTATGAACATCCGGTATGAACTTTCGGTATGAACTTCCGGTATGAACGGTATGAACTTCCGGTATAATAAATTTCAGTATGAAC
Organism: Fagopyrum esculentum; assembly: GCA_033239045.1. NCBI lineage: Eukaryota > Viridiplantae > Streptophyta > Magnoliopsida > Caryophyllales > Polygonaceae > Fagopyrum > Fagopyrum esculentum. The sequence continues at coordinate 133,620,695 of BSUD01000007.1, read as the reverse complement.
TTCCGGTATGAAAAACTTTGTTATGAACTTCCGGTATGAACTTTTGGTATGAACGGTATGAACTTCCGGTATGAACTTTCGGTATGAACTTCCGGTATAAAAAATTTCGGTATGAACTTCCGGTATGAAAAACTTCTTTATGAACTTCCGGTATGAGCGGTATGAACTTTTGGTATGAACTTTCGGTATGAACTTCCGGTATAAAAAATTTCGGTATGAACTTCCGGTATGAAAAATTTCGTTATGAACATCCGGTATGAACTTTCGGTATGAACTTCCGGTATGAACTTCTAATATGAACTTTCGGTATGAACTTCCGGTATAAAAAAATTCGGTATGTTCCGGTATGAAAAACTTCGTTATGAACTTCCGGTATGAACTTTCGGTATGAACTTCCGGTATAAAAAATTTCGGTATGAACTTCCGGTATAAAAAATTCGGTATGAACTTCCGGTATGAAAAATTTCGTTATGAACTTCCGGTATGTAAAATGTCCGGTATGTAAATGTCCGGTATGTAAATGTCCGGTATATAAAATGTCCGGTATGTAAATGTCCGGTATGTAAAATATCCGGTATGTAAATGTCTGGTATGTTAATGTCCGGTATGTAAATGTCCGGTATGAAAACAGAATATAAAAAGGGAAATAGAATAAAATAAAATAAAAAACAAATTCAGTAATTAAAATCAAAATTTACATAACAAACATCAAATATTCATTCTTTTTTAATAGAAGCGTTAATTAGTTTTATCTTACCATTAAATGAAAGTGGTAAAAAATCATGGGGTATATTTACTAAATAGAAAACTATAAAAGGCCTAGTTAGTATACAATAAAAAAAAAACCTACTTACCTAATTAGCCCTTTTATCATTAAATAGATTTTTACATTTAATTAAGTTTGCAAAAACTTTTGTAATCATTATGCAAATAAAAAGAAGTTAAATAATAATGTTATTGTAACACCCCGAATTCTCAGAACTCGGGACACTACTGGTTAGGACCTCACAATGGGTCCTGACCTCAGTTTGACAACAACATTACTAGGATTTTGCAACAAGACACAAATAAAGAAACCGAAATCCACAAAATAATATTTTTAGGGTAATGAATGCAACACTGTCTAGCAGCCTAAAGTTCTTAAACAAAAGAAAAGGGCAATTGTCTTAACCAAAAGAAAGGAAAGACAAATAAACAACCCCCAACCCCGCTCTAAGGAGTACGGAGACTCGGCTGACCACTACTTCCGGATCACTCAGCTGCTGATCTAACCTGGGGTAAATCTAAAACAACAACAAGAAGAACCGTTAGCTAGTTATCTAAATATTAGCAGAATAATAGCAGCACAAACACACTCAGATAAACATAAACACTCATCATGCTTTCAAACAAGTCCGTTTTATTATCTTGCTTTAATTTACTCGTTCACTCTAGTGATACTTATTTTGTGACACGAGGGATTCCCAAACCTCGCCTCCGCCCCCGTGTAACCATCAGGAATGGATCCGATGCATCTCACCTTGTACCTGCCTGGTCTGGGTATAGAGAACCTCCCAGTCTCCTGTCAGAGCTGGGCAGTGATGTCACGGCCCGTTATACATACACTTGGGCCTTAAACGTAATAATAACAGTCGTCCTAGCAAGTTATTATTATTAAACACGCAAATAGCACACACAACCACTATCACTCAACTAATATCTAGAAACTGGCTAAGTAAGTCGCAAGGACTTACCTGAATCAAATCATAACTCTCAAATGTCCAAACTCAGTCTGCCACCGTAGAAACTCAAATGCCTGTTACACAGGGCATGCAGATCAAAATCGTGTCCCAAACTCTGAGAAGTTACCACTTCTAAGAAATACTCTTTCATGAGGAGAATTACGAAAATAACCTCTCTTAAGGAAAAAGTTTATTTTACTCCTGATCTCGGAAATTCTCAAAGTCTATCATTAAAATCAAACATTCACCTTTAAAACTTGTTTCAATAATTTGCTTCTAACGGATAGCTTACTAGAGGTTATAAGGTTAAAACCCGAATCAACTCGTCAAAGATAATAACATCATTCCCGTTCCGGTTATTATTCTACTCTTATTCATATATGTGTACGTATATTATACGTTCCCATCTATGTATATATATATACTTATGTATATATACACTCTTCCTATTCATATATATACACTTATATATATCTTACACTTATACCTATATATATATATACACTTACATATATATATATATATATATATATATATATATATATATATATATATCCTCACCTTCTCTATGTAACACCCCGAATTCTCAGAAATCGGAGTATTACTGGTTAGGACCTCACAATGGGTCCCGACCTCAGTTTGACAACAACAATACTAGGATCTTGCAACAAGACACAAATAAAGAAACCGAAATTCATAAAAACCATGTTTTTAGGGTAATGAATGCATGAATGCAACACTGTCTAGCAGCCTACGGTACTTAAACAAAAGAAAAGAACAACTGTCTTAACCAAAAGAAAGGAAAGACAAAACAACCCCAACCCCGCTCTAAGGAGTACGGAGACCCGGCTGACCACTACTTCCAGATCACTCAGTGCTGACCTGACCTGCGGTAAAACTAAAACAATAACACGAAGAACCATTAGCTAGTTATCTAAATATTAGCAGAATAATAGCAGCACAAACACACTCAGATAAACATAAACACTCAACATGCTTTCAAACAAGTCCGTTTTATTATCTTGCTTTAATTTACTCATTCACTCTAGTGATACTTATTTTGTGACACGAGGGATTCCCAAACCTCGCCTCCGCCCCCGTGTAACCATCAGGAATGGATCCGATGCACCTCACCTTGTACCTGCATGGTCTGGGTATAGAGAACCTCCCAGTCTCCTGTCAGAGCTGGGCAGTGATGTCACGGCCCGTTATACATACACTTGGGCCTTAAACGTAAAAACAGTCATCCTAGCAAGTTATTATTATTAAATCAAGCAATAACACACACCACTACTATCACTCGACTAACACTCAGAAACTGGCTAAGTAAGTCGCAAGGACTTACCTGAGTCAAAACACTCTAACACTCCTCAGATAGTCCGTACTCGTGGTAACTCAAGTGCCTGTCAATGAAGGCATGTGTATCAAAATCACATCCAGATGTCCAACCTCATGCTAAGGAATTACGGAACAAGTTCTTACGGTAAAAGAACATTTTACCCTCAGCCGAAGGCTTCTCAAATTTATTCTTAAACTTTCTTAGTCCTTTTAAAACTTGTTTCCATACTTTGTGTCACTCGGTTAGCTACTTATAGGTCACCAGTTCAAACTTGAATCCACTCGAAAAAGAATAACACTCTTCCTCCTTCCCGGTTACCATCTATATTAACCGTATTATATACCTTAACCTTTCTCCTCAACTCACTTATTTAATTGTGTAATTATTCGGTACTCATATATATATATCTACATATTTTATTTCCCATCTTGTACTGATTTAGGTACACTTACGTCATGAGTATATATATATTCTTATGTTTTCTTTATATATATAAATCTTGAAATCCCAACTTATTTATATATACATTTATATCTCTTTTACATAATTTCATAAATCCCAACTCGTACCTATATATATATATACTCGCATTATATATATTCTATATTTATGCTTATAAATATACTCTTATATAAAGATTATATATCCATTAAATGCCAAGCTTCTATAAACATGAATAGACTTTAGAACACTTATGTGTACACTTTTATTTCATTTTATATACATATATATATACGCATATGTACATACTCGGCATACGCAACTCTCATATAAGCTCACACCTACTCTTACTAACATACCGTATTGTGTACCCGTACCACCTCCAATCTATGGTTTATATATGTACTCAAATTAAATTTATATATGTTTTCCAATTCAAATATATATATACGTACGCTCTCTAATATATACGTATTCTAACTCACATATATACATATATTACAACTTGATTTTATACATATTTCCTTCACAGTTATATTCGCAGGACAGGAGGAAGAAGGACCGGAGGAGGCTCTTACCGGCTGCAGTCCGGCGTCCTCACTGGTGGTCGGAAACGACGGTGCGGAGCTGCTGCAGGCCGAAGAGAGGCTGCAGTGAGTAGCAATTCGAGAGTCGATAGCAGAAGGCGGAAAGAAAGGAGGGAGAAGGGAGGCAGTCTCACCCACTGCAGCGGCGGAGGGAAGCTCGGCGGCACTGGTGGTGGACGGCATGGCGGCGCACTCCCATCGTTGTTGCTACTGGCTCGAGGCGGCGGCAGCAAGGGCGAGGGGGCGTCGTCGCAGTGACAGCCAAGCGAGGAAGATGATGCTATGGCTGATGTCGCCGGTGGACAGGGAAGGCGGGCGAGGCGTGGTGGCGGCGGCGTCTGGGCAGTCGACCGAAGGCGGCGCAGAGGGCGGTGCGTACTGATGTGCGACGGCCTGGGTAAGAATCGGTACTACTGTAAGTCCGAAACAGAGAAGGCCGGAAGGGTAAGTCGGTTCAGAGAAGCGAAGGAGGCTGTACCTGTTCCGCCTGGCTCGATGTGGCGGCGCTCCGGCTGCAGGGAAGGCGGCACAAGGTCGCCGCTGGTTGAAGAACCACAGCATCGTGGCTGCTGTGCGGTTGTGGAGGGAGAGACGCTCCTCAGACGATGGGTAGCGGCGTACAGTGGTGGGTAGATAGGGTTAGATTAGGTTAATTAATTAGTTTAGGAAGATAGGTTTAATTAGGTGGGCTAGCAAGAAGGCAAATGGGCCGGATCCAACAGCCTGGGCCGGAAAATAAATGGGCTGGTCCGCTCTTTTAACTAGTTGAAGATAACTAGATCGTTATTCGCCCGGAACCTCTTTTTCATTTTATTTTTAAAGGCACGTAATTTTTTTTTTTTCTGATTACAAAATTTTATTATTTTATGTGGATTAAGGTCACATAAAATAATAAAATTTAAATCTCATTTTATTTTTATTGTTGGGTAAAGATTGACGGATCGGAATCCGGTTAAATTTAGCATTAAACGGAGTTTAAAATTTTTGGTTATTACACTCTAATTCATTCATCTATATGTATAGAGGTACGAACACACTGTACATGAGGATTAACTAACCTTTTCATCCCCCCTTTGATTCGCCTTCGCAGGAAGTAAGAACCGAGATTGCAGTCGGTCGACGCCAACTCGAGAGGTCCCGGTCGAATCTGAATAACGTCAATCACAAGGATGATCGACAAGCCGTACAACATCCGGTTAGAAAGGGCGAAAGTAACGAACAACAAGGGTCAAACAGTTCGGCTTACCGGCGTCGTAAACAAGTAGTCGGGGTTACGGTTCCTGTGGGAGAGGCTGGAGTCTGCTTAGCCTGCTCGTTGGTCCAGCACGGCAATTTATTTCGTCTACGGTTCCGGCTAAGGGAGATGCTCCTCACCAGACTGTCGTTCGAAGTACGATTCAGCAATCGAAGTAGAAACGAAGCGGATTCGCAGAAGGGAAAAGCTTACCGCTGGTGTGACGGTGTCTGTAGTCGGTTCCGATCCGTGGTGGTGACGGTGTTTGTAGTCGGGAGGGAGAAGGAGTCCTGTGGCGTCTCTGGTGTTGCGGTTGCTCGTTGTCGATGGTACAGAAGGAGGAAGCAATGTACGTAGTTGGTTATTAGGTTAGAGTAATTAGGTTTAGATTAATTAGGTTAATGGGAGTGGGTTAAGGAAGAGGGTTGGGCTTAAGTATAAATTGGATCAGCAGCTCATTTCTTACATATTGGGCCGGCACACATTATTGGGCCCATGCATTGCTTGATCATCCAATTCCGAGGTAAGCTGAAAGAGTAAACTAAATTCGTTCGGAACCGTAAAAGTACGGGATTACTTACGGGATTATTTACGGAATTATATAAGTTATCATTTTATGTGAATCAAGGTCACATAAAATGATAAAATTTAATATCGTGTTCTTTTATTTGATAGAATTAAAGTTGGCGGATCAGAATCCGGTTTGATTCGGTTTTAAACGGAGTTTAAATTTTTCGGGTATTACATCAGTGCCCCCTTAAAATAAGTTTCGTCCCGAAACTTAGAATAATGTAACAGATTGAACGACTTTCTTTGTATATCTTAGTTTCATAAAAAAAAAAAATTTTCATTTTTATTTATTTATTTATTTTTTAAATTTTATTTTATTTTATTTTTTTTTTACCAAGCAACTACACAATCATCGTACTCACACACACATCACAAAAGATATAATCACTCAATCCAATATAAAACATGAATGGTCAAACAACACAACATCCGAGTACTAACTCGTCAATACAGAAGTAACATCTAACCCCGCAGAGAACTCGGAATAATTACGTCTATTACTCTCCTCAGTCTCCCAAGTGGCCTCATCAGCTCCTCATCTAGACCACTGAATCCTAACATCGGTATCCCCCTTGGACCGCAGACATCTAGTACTGCGCTCCAGGTCAGCTACTGGGTATTCAACAAAAGTATGGTCGGGCTCAACTATCAGATCCTCATGACTACGGATGTGTCTCGGATTTTGTAGATACTCTCTCAACGGGTTGGTTTTCTAAACTTATTTTCAGCTCTCTTGATGACTCTACCAAACTTTTCCTCCCATTGGCCCACTTGCTTTTTCCTTTCAAAAGTTACCGACTATCGATTCTGAAACAATGATCTTAAACTTCTGTCGGCACTTTAGTAAGTGCCTAATGCTCTTTGTAATACAAACTGCTTGGCCCGGTTTCCTCAATGTGACCTAATCAGGTCGTTCCTTAATTAGTGGGTTTTCGCCTACTTCTTGTCAAGCTTCCAAATTTATATAACTCAAAACATATCACACTCCCAAGTGGACCTTTTCATATAGATCTCTAATTCCTTAACTTGAAATCATAGTTAACCTAACATTGATTTTCTTCATCCGTGGGTCTACCACGCTTCTGGTGTAACACCCATTAGTCACAATGGCGTCTTTCTAAGGGTCAACATGATTTACCCAACTCCCGCCTATACTTCCCTTCTAATACTAGCAAGATCCTCTTCAAACAGACCCTTACCCTCTTACTCAACCGTAGTCTGTTCTTAACCAACCAGCAAGCAACTTCTAACCCGATTCTTTCCATATCCTTAGATCACCCCAGAAAGTTGTCGTTGCCTACTTGCGAAATCTTCCAAGGCATCGGTAAGGTTATCTCTAAAATCCGCACTGATCAATGTCTCTTCTTAATAGTACCTACTCGTCAAAACCAACACTTACACGTCCTTAGCTGACGTCGGTCAGTCTATAATTGACTTATCTCAATATCCCGGACTTACTCTTCTCATACCTATACTGGCGTTAAATTCTTGGTGAGCATCATCTGCCCGACTAATCCTTTCATGCTTCGCTAATTCGTTTTATCTTCCACACTTCTGTTTCCTTAGGCTAACTCTACTTCTCGAGCCCAACTGGGTCATTCATCTTGACATAAATAGTCATTCCAAGTCTTCAACGATGGTTGGTAAGTGTCTTGGTAGTTCTGATGACCTTAGTTATCATCCCCTTGCAGTTCCCCTTTAATGGACCGTCGGTGTTGATGACTTAAGTCCCGTGATAATTGGGGTTACCTTGAACTTTTGAGTCCACCAAGGCCGTTCTCATATATACATTCCTTCGCTGGTGTTACCGGCAATATTGCCTTCATGAAACTCCATTGTTTCCGCCATAGAGCTTCTACTCTTTGATACCGGCATTGTGATTTCTTTCAAATTCCTATATCTTTGAGGAGGTCAAAACCTCTTCACACTTGTAAAGTCTACATTCTGCTTATACACTCCATTGTAGGTATCCCTTCCATGCACCTTAGACCCTCATATCCGGGTCGACATTTTATCTCTTTTGGCCTTACAAGCTTGTCTTGTGAACTCTTCTACTAGGTGACTCGTCTTATACATTTTTCTTCTCTGCATCGGTCTCTAACTGTCTGTTGATCCTTACTACCCATTCTGTGTTGGAACTTCAGTTGCTTTGTACTCTTGCATAGATTTCCTAAGGACACCCTCCTCTCAAAACTTTATTTAAAATTTATCATAACCCGCAATTTTGATACCTGACTTTCCTTCTCACTGGATAAGTTATACACTTGGTTTACACTAAATCCATCATAGTGTCATCAGTCCGTTGGTATGATTGTTATTAAACATCCAATGGTACCATTTGTATACAACACATTAGATGCATATGATTTTCCCACCAATCAAATTTCTCGCATCGCATTTGTTATGTCTTCCTTATACTCATGTCGCTTTACCTTCTTTGATATTTACACCCCGTAAGATAGTTAAATCCCTTTGAGTTTTCTCGTACACACTTTACAACTGCGTTGGTTGGTCTTATTACTTTCATCAACTCTTAGGTCATCACTCCAGCTGAATTTTCCATGGAGTACCTCCATTTCTCCTTAAATAACAGTCTTTAGTCCTTTCAGTAACCATCTTATTGGTGTGATACCGGATCTATATAACAACCTTTAGTCTTTCACTTTTACTCCTTCTCATGTATGTTTTAGTCGACCTGTAGATTCTATCTGCAATCACCTCATAACTCGACCATACATTTCACCAAGGCTTTATAGCATACTCCTTATGTTCGTGCCGCCTCGGAATTTCCAATTATTTTGTGTCACATCTTAAATCACAAGGGTTTTCCCTGACAATCTAGACAATCTGACCCTACTTTTTCTCGAAGGAGCACCATCAGTCTTACTTGTGTGGGATGTTAAGACATAGGACATGTTTCCAATCATCTACTTCCTCTTAGTCTTCTAGTTCTTCTTACAAGGATCCCTTCATTCTAACTCTGATATGTATCTTTCGTAGTCAGTAGTAGGTAACTACTCCCAACAATTCCCTTTACACCATTACTATCATCAAGGGTCATTACCGACCGTCAAGAGCTGCTCTTAAATTTCTTTATTAGAGTTATCATATTGGACTCCTTTAATGTTACCCTCTAGGCTACTAGTACTTGTATTGATTTAACTTCACTATTTTCGTCGTGGATCTCCGAAATAAATTCACTAGATGTCGATAAAATTCTTTTATAACCTTGTGGTTATTCTTCTTATCGGTTAACTAACCATCACCAGTTAACCCGCACATGTAACTTTTAAGTTGTCCAAGTAGGATGTAGTTGACTTTCTACAACATCATAGACTTACTTTTCTTCCATCTCTTTTGAGACTTGATATACTTGGTGAAATATATCTCCTCCTACAATCTATACTTTTGTAAGATTGTTATACTCTTACGAGTCCAGTTGTATCATTCTTCTTCCTTGGGTGTTGCTTGTAATGCTGCCTTTACAGAAGCTGGTTGTTGTATCCCGGTCTATGTCGGAATTCTCCTGTTTCTACGAGATCACTCCACTTCTACGTTGGTGAAATTCACCTTTCCCTTTCTAGCAATGCGTAAGCTTTCAAGTTGCAGCTCTTTAATTCTTTCTATTTGGATGGACAATGTATCTCGTGTTGACTTCCATACTTTTGACTTTCATGTCCATGGCAAATTTTCGACGTCATCCTCTTTGTTTGTGAAGTCACTTTACACAACTTGAAAGAGCCTCTCCGTTGTCTTTCTCAATTCCCTAGTTGGCGATCATCACTTGCTTCTCCGGAACTACTCCCTTGTATATCCTTCCTTTGATCCCGTTGAGTTGATTCGGGATGCTCTTCTTGTCATCGTAATTGGTGTTGTCTTTGAGTCTTCACTTTTCCGTCTCGAAGTTCCTCAACAAGCTCGAAGGAGTTGTCCGACGTTCGTCTACCCTAATGCACATAAGATGTGCATACTAATCCTCACGTTGACACCCTTCAAAATCTACTTAGATGTGTCCAAGGGGTGAGAAACTCATTATTTTATCTCCGTTAAGGACATAATATAACTACAATTCTGCAAATCTTCGGCATGTAACTATCTATATAACATATCTTTATAAACAAGCTAAAAGTCCAACTACATTAAAACCTAAAGTCCATACTAAGCATACTGAGATCCGCGGTAGTAGTGGTGGTCAACCGTACTTTTCTATTCCCAACCAGACTATGCATGCATTTAAAAACCAAAATTCTCTTTTTAAAACTCAGACCCCTTTTCGGGTTCTGCTTAAAACTTATTCGGTCCTTCAGAAGATTTCAAGTGCCATTGTTGCCAACCTAGAGCTCTGATACCATGTTGTAACACCCCGAATTCTCAGAACTCGATACATTACTGGTTAGGACCTCACAATGGGTCCCGACCTCAGTTTGACAACAACATTACTAGGATCTTGCAACAAGACACAAATAAAGAAACCGAAATCCATAAAAATAATATTTTTAGGGTAATGAATGCAACACTGTCTAACAGCCTAAAGTTCTTAAACAAAAGAAAAGGGCAATTGTCTTAACCAAAAGGAAGGAAAGACAAATAAACAACCCCCAACCCCGCTCTAAGGAGTACGGAGACTCGGCTGACCACTACTTCCGGAACACTCAGCTGCTGATCTAACCTGCGGTAAATCTAAAACAACAACAAGAAGAACCGTTAGCTAGTTATCTAAATATTAGCAGAATAATAGCAGCACAAACACACTCAGATAAACATAAACACTCATCATGCTTTCAAACAAGTCCGTTTTATTATCTTGCTTTAATTTACTCGTTCACTCTAGTGATACTTATTTTGTGACACGAGGGACTCCCAAACCTCGCCTCCGCCCCCGTGTAACCATCAGGAATGGATCCGATGCATCTCACCTTGTACCTGCCTGGTCTGGGTATAGAGAACCTCCCAGTCTCCTGTCAGAGCTGGGCAGTGATGTCACGGCCCGTTATACATACACTTGGGCCTTAAACGTAATAATAATAATAACAGTCGTCCTAGCAAGTTATTATTATTAAACACGCAAATAGCACACACAACCACTATCACTCAACTAATATCCAGAAACTGGCTAAGTAAGTCGCAAGGACTTACCTGAATCAAATCATAACTCTCAAATGTCCAAACTCAGTCTGCCACCGTAGAAACTCAAATGCCTGTTACACAGGGCATGCGGATCAAAATCGTGTCCCAAACTCTGAGAAGTTACCACTTCTAAGAAATACTATTTCATGAGGAGAATTACGAAAATAACCTCTCTTAAGGAAAAAGTTTATTTTACTCCTGATCTCAAAAATTCTCAAAGTCTATCATTAAAATTAAATATTCACCTTTAAAACTTGTTTCAATAATTTGCTTCTCACGGATAGCTTACTAGAGGTTATAAGGTTAAAACCCGAATCAACTCGTCAAAGATAATAACATCATTCCCGTTCCGGTTATTATTTTACTCTTATTCATATATGTGTACGTATATTATACGTTCCCATCTATGTATATATATATACTTATGTATATATACACTCTTCCTATTCATATATATACACTTATATATATCTTACACTTATACCTATATATATATATACACTTACATATATATATATATACTATACTTATACCTATAGATATATATATTTATATATATACTTACATATGCAGGTAAATGTTCAGGTACGGCCCTTTTATTGCGGTACGGCCGTACCGCAGGGCGACACGTGTCCCGGAAAAAAAAATTTTTTTTTTTTTTTTTTCTTCTCTTTTCTG
>BSUD01000007.1:133550637-133608719 GCA_033239045.1 Fagopyrum esculentum | reverse complement strand
TATATATATATATATATATATATATATATTTATGCACTCACATTCTCTAATCATATTCTTAAATCTATCTATACGTATACACCTATATTATACCTACCTATATATACGTACACTGCACTGGAGCATATAATAATATACATATACTCGGATCTTCTATTTCCTTCATCTATGTATATATACCCGTACACTTCTTTTATTTATATATATATATATATATATATATATATATATATATATATATATATATATATATATATATATATATATATATATATATATATATATATATATATCCTCACCTTCTCTACTTCATTCATCTATATGTATAGAGGTACGAACACACTGTACATGAGGATTAACTAACCTTTTCATCCCCCTTTAATTCGCCTTCGCAGGAAGTAAGAACCGAGATTGCAGTCGGTCGACGCCAACTCGAGAGGTCCCGGTCGAATCTGAATAACGTCCATCACAAGGATGATCGACAAGCCGTACAACATCCGGTTAGAAAGGGCGAAAGTAACGAACAACAAGGGTCAAACGGTTCGGCTTACCGGCGTCGTAAACAAGTAGTCGGGGTTACGGTTCCTGTGGGAGAGGCTGGAGTCTGCTTAGCCTGCTCGTTGGTCCAGCACGGCAATTTATTTCGTCTACGGTTCCGGCTAAGGGAGACGCTCCTCACCGGACTGTCGTTCGAAGTACGATTCAGCAATCGAAGTAGAAACGAAGCGGATTCGCAGAAGGGAAAAGCTTACCGCTGGTGTGACGGTGTCTGTAGTCGGTTCCGATCCGTGGTGGTGACGGTGTTTGTAGTCGGGAGGGAGAAGCAGTCCTGTGGCGTCTCTGGTGCTGCGGTTGCTCGTTGTCGATGGTACAGAAGGAGGAAGCAATGTACGTAGTTGGTTATTAGGTTAGAGTAATTAGGTTTAGATTAATTAGGTTAATGGGAGTGGGTTAAGGAAGAGGGTTGGGCTTAAGTATAAATTGGATCAGCAGCTCATTTCTTACATATTGGGCCGGCACACATTATTGGGCCCGTGCATTGCTTGATCATCCAATTCCGAGGTAAGCTGAAAGAGTAAACTAAATTCGTTCGGAACCGTAAAAGTACGGGATTACTTACGGGATTATTTACGGAATTATATAAGTTATCATTTTATGTGAATCAAGGTCACATAAAATGATAAAATTTAATATCGTGTTCTTTTATTTGATAGAATTAAAGTTGGCGGATCAGAATCCGGTTTGATTCGGTTTTAAACGGAGTTTAAATTTTTCAGGTATTACAGTTATATCCCTAAATATATTTCTACCTTTTAATTTTTATTTTGTGTTATCAAAATTGAGAGTAAGTTTATTTTAATGATTTTGTATTATTATAATCGAATGTATTTGGGTAGTTGAATGAATTAGTGTATTTGACCAAATTTTTGTAATTAAAATTTTTCTATTATTTTATTTATCATGTAGGTGTATTATTAAATAAAGCTCATAGTTTCATGTATTTTTTTTTAATTTATGTAGAGTCAACAATTCGTGTCTGTATATTTTTTTGTTGTTTTAATTTGTGTTGTTAAGTAATTTTAGGAAAATATTAGTGTGTATATATATATTAGAATCTCTTGTAAAATTGATTAATTTGTGTAGAGGTAAGTATGTCTTCGATTTGGGTAAACAAGTGTAACATTAAATCTTTGGTACAAATGATTTATGTAAGTAAATTACATAAATATTTGTAAAATATGTTAAAAAGATAAACACATATGTTACATGGATAAAAAAATTACACAAATTAGCACGACAAAAAATACCCAAACTAACACAATCATAATTTTGACAAATTATTGTGTTTCATTTTGAAACCACGGTTAGATAATTAATTAGGGTATTATTAAACTTATAGAAATAAAAAGACTCAATTTCTTACCTACTAAGGTTTTTTTGCTTATATGATAGGCCATTAGAAGATTTAAGCACACTCCACAAGTTCACCCGGTCTTTTTTCTAGGGTTGAGGGTAATGACCCCCAATTTATGGTTGATTTGCTATGGTTTGAGTGTAATTATGTATGCTTGATATGAGTCAATCTATAGAGGATTGAACCTAGGTGGTACCCAATATGAACTTGGGGATTTTTTTTCTTTGTTGGCTATTGTTGAATGATGACTTGATTATTTATCTTCTTATGATGATTCTTTCCATTTGATGTTATGTATTGCTTAAGTATATCATATAAGTTTCAATCGAGAGGTAAACACTTAGATGAGATAAAATTGTTGGATGCTCAAGATTGAATTGGGATATTTTCAAATTGCGAGAGCATGAATATATTTCCTGATGCGTTGTTCTTCATCCATGGGTGTATGGTATGGTGTTTAATGATCAATGCGAGTGAAAACCCTTATTCAAAAGAGAAAAAAGCTAAGGGAAAAAGACATCATATAATGGGTTGCCTTCCACCAAACCCCCGTTTAATGTTTTAAGCTCAACATTTCACATCTTCTGGAAAATTAATCACATCATTGGGAAAAACCTTCCTCGTCGAGAGGATTCAATTCCGCCATGTTATCTTGCCCTTGAAGAACATGGTGCGAGCATGAGGTAGGAGTTGATTTTAATTTCCGGACGTGGGAACACCCTCTCCAAGCCTTATTGTTCCTTTATCTAAGACCTTTATCCCATATTTGTCATGTACTTCGTTAACAAGCAATACTCTTATTGAGGTTAGTTGATTTAGCCTTCATCATTTGATTATCTCAATCCTTAACCATACAATATGTACTCATAGGTATGGTGGGGTTATTATACGCCATAACTTAGTCATATTATCCTTGTGAGCCTTTGAAGATGCAACATAAATAGACCCACAATTATGTAGGAGGATATCCGGAACCATCCAGCAAGAAGAGAAAGATAGAAGCAAAGAAAGGACATTAAGCGATGAAACCCAACACCAAGAAAAGGAAGAAGGGATAATTCTAAAAGAAAGAGGGGGAGCTACTTGAGATCTTTCCGCACTAGAAGATCAAGGATGCATGAAACATGATTAATCATGCATATATTCAAGGAAGGAGAAGACTCATGGATCTTACATCTACACATCCTCCACACAACCATGCCTTGACAAGAAGAGCCTCGGACCCACTCATACCACTTTGTACCAGCCTCGGTTATACTCAGTGCGGCTAGCCCATGCATACATCAAGGATCACCAAGCAACATCCCTGTCAACTCGAGCCATCCATGCAACACTCTCTCTTTCTCAGCCCAACCACGTATACGTCGAGGACAACCATGCAACGCCTTCCTCCCTTCAAACCGGTCATGCATACATAAGGGAATATCATGTCACGTCGTATTCTAGGGTCGATCTTAGAGACTTGGTGAAATCAAACGATAAAAGAAATCTAGCTAAGACAAATTGATAATAAAAGACAAATAACGAGTTTGTATGCAAGAATTAGGAAAACGCATATTCTAGAGATCAAAGTATCCAGTTATGGTTTTCAATTCAAGACTTCTAAAGATTTATGGACAGAGTTGGGATTGCAAAGGAAATATGTTTCTAAGACGGGATAGCTCACGGTGAAGTTTCACTATCCACTAATCCCAACCCAAAGGCTCTAAATAGAGGGTGTTGAGTCCTCTATGGGATAGAGATCTAAGGAAAGGAACTATATACTCTCAAACCAAACACCCAACCTAAGGGAATAGAACTAACCATCTCAGGTTAACTCACAAAGGCAAGGGGTTGGCACACTCGAACCTTAATTGAGGGTGTTGAGTCCTCTATTACCTAGAACTCATCATCGTTGGTAACCAAGCAAGGGAATCACCGGGTAAGTTTCTTCCCACGCTCGGATATAGGTTACAAATGTTCAACAAGGCTAGGGTTTAAGCAATCTTTAACTTTGGTTTAAGGAAAAAGTATCAAAGGTACGACAAAGAGAAAATCGGTCTGTTTATCACTATAAATCGATCGATTTTCTCAAGAACAACCCGATTTTTCTTCTCTATAAAGGTAAAACTCAACTCTCAGGGTTCAATCTCAACGTGAGGTTCATTTTATCATCATATTAACCACAATCTTCAACCAATCATCCTACAATTGCAAGGGTGTTAGCCAACAACCCACATTGTTAAAATCAAGATAGATATTGAATCAAGAATATTAAGAAAACAACGAATCTTGAAAAAAAGCAAACAAATCCTTAACAAAGGTTTATCAATCTCTAAAAACTAAGAAAAAGTACAAAGAAACTCCAAAACTTGTGTTCACAACGACAAAAGAATCAAAAATTAGAAAAACCTCAAAAGAACTTCACTTTCTCTTCAATCTTGAAAGCCGGATCTTCCAATGCGTTTATCCTTCTCCTTCCTAGGGTCTCTTCAATGCTTTTGGATTTACTTGAGTGATGAATGATGTTGCAAGACGTCCCTTATTTATAGAAGAAAACTAGGGTTGCAATTCTTATCTTTTGAAGACGTTCTTGATGGAAATCGATCGAACAAGATATAAATCGGGTGATTTATAGAAAATCGGCCGATTTTCTTATAAGATAGACCGACTTTCTCATTCTGCAGCGTGTTATCTTTTAGCTCCGTCTTCTATCTTTCTTTATAGTTTCTCTTCATATTTTTTCCTGTCTTTTAGACTTTTTCTTGATCCATCATGATGTTAAGTCCGGTATTGATACAATTCCGCTCTATAATTCCATCATTTTGCCTACAATTATATCAAGAACTCTTATAGACCTCTATTCTCAAAATTTATATGAATATAAATTTAAAGGCGCATGAATCCCATCAAATGTATGTACAACTGAGATGAAATACTCGCAATATGCATGAATATGATAGCATATAATTCATACCACCACCATGCAACATCCGTATGGGAACATATCATACTTGCCATGCCAATACGATCCATCCCTACAAGCTCACCAAAAAAGGCCCACAATCTTGAGGCATACTCTTTCCGGACCTACCCATCGGAACCTATGATATATCTTCCCGATGTCTGGACAAATTATGCAAGCCTACCCGATCTGCCACATTACATGAGTCATGGCCTACACAAGCCATTTCAGATCCCCCTCTAGCCCACGTGTGGCGTGACCTTAGTGGCTAAAATTGGGCCTCATATTTATTTTTAACCCATAAAGACATCTTTTAATTATGTGTTAAGTTTGGGCTTTTGAATTTTATTTTTCAACCCATGTTATTGTAAAAGCTAGGATTTTTTTCAAATTCTATTAATGTTGATTAATGATAGCATGAATTATAGTCTATATTTTGGGGTTTGTTTGGACGTTTTATCTTTCATAATCTGCATGTTTGTATGTACATTATGTGATTTTACTACCATTTCATCTACCTTTGCGAGAATCGAGGTCTACACCTAGTTTCGTTGTAATTGCAGGTAATATGGTACGTTTTGCATCGAAAAGAAGCAAAAAGAGTCAAGAGTCATTTGGAGCTACATTCAGGAAGCACAACCATGGATTAAAGATTTACTTTGGACCAGTTTTGAGAGATTCTACATTCAGTTATGAGTCACCTCGGTTGACCAGAGATTCATCTCGACCGAGGCGATCCAGAGACGCCGACTCGACCGAGGCGAACACCTAGGACGCGGCGAGAATATTTTATTCTTGGCTGAGATCTTTTAAAATTGGAAAGTGATCTTATATTTTTGGGCTGAGCTTCTAGAAGGAAGGAGATATGCAGAATCATATATTTTACCTATATTTATGGGATAATATCTTCTTAAGATTTCTTATCTTTGGAGGGTTATTTTTCCTATAAAAAGGGTTGGATTTTCCACAAATCCGATCATGCTTAGAGGCTGCATACACCGCATACGATCTCGATTGCAGCAAAGAATACGCAGCAGCCGCATCATACTCCAATTTGGGAGAGAGTTGAAGAACCTTTTTGAAGGTTGAAGGAAGATTTGAAGACTATAGCTTTATAGCTTTTTGGAGGGTTTTGTAAGATTGTCTTCAATTCCTTTCCTTGATTGTCTTGTCTTGTTGGATTATTATCCAAGGAACGATTTTGTGTGATATTTGATTCAGTTATTGGAGTGTTTTCATTAAATTCTTCTTTGTTCAAATATTCACCTTCTTCCCATATATTTAATACTTTCATTATGATGATGAGTGGCTAATTTCCTTGTGTGATTCTAGGGTGATTGGCTGAAGGTTGTGGGAAAAACAATGATAGAATGATCTTAATCACAGTAGGATCCTGAAAGTTCGAGTCTTTAACCTTAACCCTAAGCATCTCGTTCAGTCGATGAACATCTCGGCCGGGGTGGAAACTGGCTGACCGAGGTGGCTTATCCGATCCTTAACTGAGAGTTAAGTGTTAGAGTTTGCCAAATCCTATTCTTATTATACCCTTCTGGTTCAAAGCAAGCTTAGGATGAGACTTACCCGGTAATTCCTTAGTTTGTATACCAACGATCATAAGTGTAGGTAATAAAGGCTTGTCCTTTATTGGGGTTTGAGTGTGCTTCCATCCCATCTTTGTGAGTTAGCCTGAGACTTACCCGGTAAAGGTTGATTCTATTCCCTTAGATGGTGTGTTAGTTTGAGGCAATAGTTCTTTATCTTAATTCCTTGAGACTTACCCGGTAATAGGAGTTACGGTTTGGGATTAGTGTGTAGTGAGACTTACCCGGTGATCTACTCCACTTTAGAAACACCTTCCCCATGCAAAAATCTCAGCTTTGTCCGCTTATCTATAGATCTTGAGTTGGAACCACAACTAGATGCTTTAATCCCTAGAATTGCATGTTTGCTTATTTGACATCTTATTCATCTTTGATTGTATACTTGCTCTTGTGGTTAGCATCAACACTAGCATACCGTATTGGACTTTGTTTCACTAAGTCCCTGTGATCGACCCCTGGAATTTTCTTGCTTTTACTACGATTGACCCGTACACTGCGGGTTCGCATCCTTGTTTTAAGCTTAAGTCTAGGGTTATAAATTTAAAGCTTGCACACACCGTTTGGAGCGAACAAGTTTTTGGCGCCGTTGCCGGGGACTTGGTCTAGACCGAGCCGGTACGGTTTGCTCTTGGGGCATTTGCCCCGTGTTGTCTTACCACTCTACTCGAGTGACTTTTGCAGGTTCTTTCTTAGGTATATGCGAAGAACCCGCACTGGAAAGGAAATCGTTCCTTACGATCCCGAACCGGAAAAGACATACAAACGACGCTTAAGAGAAGCGAAGATGGCCCAACAAGACGATCACGATCTTTTGGCCCAATTGAGAG
This sequence comes from Fagopyrum esculentum, assembly GCA_033239045.1. Lineage (NCBI taxonomy): Eukaryota > Viridiplantae > Streptophyta > Magnoliopsida > Caryophyllales > Polygonaceae > Fagopyrum > Fagopyrum esculentum. Next base: position 133,601,432 of record BSUD01000007.1, on the reverse strand, counting down.
AGACGCAGGAGCAGCTACGTCTCAGTAAAGAAGAACTAAGGCAGGAAAAAGAAGAGAATCAGGCCAGGAATGCAGCAATCGAAGCTGAGATTGCAGCAATTCGGAACCAGATTCAACCTCGACCGATGCAGGATCCAGTAATTGATCCTCGACCGAGGCAAGTCCCAGTTCCTGACGCCCCGGCCGATGTGCATCCACTTCGGATGCCAGTCCGAGATGTTCTTCTTGCAGGAATTCCACAAACCCTAGGTCAAAGGATGGACCCTAATCAACAGCTGAGGCGTCCAGGAGTGAACCTAGGAGATCCAGCGGACCATGACTACGAACTTCGACCACAAGTTCTAGCGATGATTCGCCAATGTCAATTCGGAGGGCTAGAGAAGGAGTCGCCGCATCAACATCTTCAAAACTACGAGATCTTGATGGAGACCTTGCGACCTCCCAGAATTGAAAATAACAACTACAAGCTAAGACCTTTCTACTTTTCTCTTAAAGATAGAGCTCTTACTTGGTATCAATCTCTTCCTGCAGGAAAGATCAGCACATGGGAAGAGATGACTACGGAATTCTTGACCAAATTCTTTCCCCCCTCAAAGACTGCTGAAATGAGAGGGAAGATCAATGCTTTCATCATGAAGGACAAGGAGAGTTTGTCCAAATCATGGGAGCGGTTCAAGGATATCCTTTTGGATTGCCCACATCATGGGATTCCAAAGATCGAGTTGTTGGAGATCTACTTCAAAGGGCTGGACGGAAACACCCAGTTTAATCTCCAACTACTCTCCGCCGGCACATTTATGGATATGGCGGTTGACGAGGCTTGGGATTTCATTGAGAAGCAAGCCTTGCACATGGAGAAGTACACCCACCAGGGAGCTGAAGGTGGAGTTAAAAGAGTCAACTTTCAAGAGACTCAAACCAACAACAACCAATTCACGTCCTTGAAGAACGACGTGAAGCAATTGAAGGAGCTATTGATGGCTCAAACTAAGAAGGAAGAGCAAGGGCAAAGGAACAACAGCAACAACAACGGGTACCGTAACAACAACAACGGACCCCGAAACAACAACTACAACAACAATAGAGGATCCAATAGCAACAATTGGAGAGCGAATAATAACCAAAACAACGGTAACAATTATTCAAACTCCAACTCTAATGATTCCTCTAACCCTTTCCTCTCTCCTCCTTCTTCTTCTTCTACTCCATTGAAGAGCCAAGGGCAAGGATCAAGTTCGTCTCAGCCGGAAAAGAAGGACGCAGTCCTGGAGGCAATCTTGATCAAGCTTAGTGCTATGGAGAATTCTATGACTTCATTTTCGAGGGCCCAAAAGTCCTTCGAACAACAACTTGCTAATAGGGCGAATGAAGCGCCAAGAGATCCAGGGAAGCTTCCAGCAAAGACGGAAACTAACCCTAAGGGCCAGTGCATGGCCATCACGACGAGGAGTGGACTCAAAACCACAGATCCAGTACCTCGCTCGACGCAGACCACCTCGGTCCAGATCCAGTCGAAGAACACCTCGACCGAGATGCCAACCGAGGCGGTGCAACAGAAAGCAGGAGGAACAACTGAAGCCTATGTTCCACCTCCTGCATATAAACCACCACTTCCATTTCCCCAGTCCAGAGCCAGAGCACATCTTGACAAGCACTTTGGTAAGTTCCTTGACTTGATGAATAAGCTCCATATTAATATCCCTTTCCTTGATGCTATTTTAGGTATGCCCGCCTACGGGAAGTTCTTAAAGGAGATCCTATCAAGGAAGAGGAAGCTGGAGGATGTTGGTGAAGTTAGGATGACATCTAAGTCTTCGGAGCTTATAAAGATCATGAAGGAGAAGATGCCACCTAAGTTGAGAGATCCCGGCTCATTTTGCATTCCCATTCAAGTTGGGGATGTCACTTGTGAAGCCTTATGTGATCTAGGAGCCAGCGTGAGCATCATTCCGCTGGAGCTATGCAATAAGATCGGTCTTGGAGAGCCCAAGCCGGTCAAGATTCGACTTTACATGGCGGATCGCTCCATCACCCATCCCGTGGGCATTTTGGAAGACGTTCCGGTCAAGTTAGGTAACTTCTATCTACCCATAGATTTTGTCGTACTTGACATTCCCGCAGATTATCCTGTTCCTATCATTCTCGGGAGGCCATTTCTAGCAACTTCGGGTTGCAATGTGGATTGCAAGAACGCCAAGTTGAAATTCAACGTTGGTGGCGATGAGGTGGAATTCGCACTACTTGCAGCCATGAAGGGGGAGCAACTAACTGATGATATCTTCAACATCTACGATGAAGAGGAATCAAGAGAATCGGTGAGCTCTATCCTTATTAAAGATCCACTCGAAAGAGTTATAAGTTTCAGTTTAATGGAGGAAGGTATAGATGCTTCTTGTGATGCAGATATACGGAGCCTGAAGGCACTGGAAGAAGATCCAGGAGCCATAACTGAGAAGCTGATCCAGGAAACGAAGATTTCCAGCCTCGGATCCAGTAGCAGTACCTCGACCGAGGCACTTTCTGGACTGAGCGAGGCGTCTGAAGAACACCTCGGTCAACGCCTTTGCGCCTCGACCGAGGTCGGCAGAGAGACGATTCAAACTGAGACTGCACATAGTCCAATTTCTGACACCACTCCACTGGAAAGAGGAAGCACAGATCCCTCCCAGAAAGCACCCCCAGTAGTGGAGCTTAAACAACTCCCTAATCACTTGAGGTATATCTTTCTTGGGCCGGATTCTACTTATCCCGTTATTGCCAGTGCTTCCCTCTCCGATTCTGAATTATCTAAGCTAATGCATGTCCTGAGAAAGCATCGGAAAGCCATAGGCTACACCACGGACGATCTTATTGGCATTAACCCTTCTTTCTGCATGCATAGAATTCTAATGGAAGATAATCATAAGACTTCACGGGAACCTCAAAGACGGTTAAATCCGATCATGAAAGAGGTTGTGAAGAAGGAAGTTCTTAAGTTGTTGGATGCAGGTATTATTTATCCTATCTCGGACAGCAAGTGGGTTAGCCCGGTGCATGTCGTCCCGAAGAAAGGAGGGATGACCGTTGTGACGAATAAGAACAACGAGTTGATCCCAACAAGGACCGTTACGGGCTGGAGAGTTTGCATCGACTATAGGAAGCTGAACACGGCTACTAGGAAAGATCATTTTCCGCTTCCCTTCATTGATCAAATGCTCGAACGGTTGGCCCAGCATTCACACTTTTGCTACTTGGACGGCTATAGTGGATTCTTCCAGATTCCTATCCATCCGGATGATCAGGAGAAGACCACTTTCACATGTCCTTGGGGGACGTTTGCTTATCGGAGGATGCCATTCGGATTGTGCAATGCACCCGCTACCTTCCAGCGATGCATGATGGCCATCTTCTCCGAGTACATAGAGGAGATCATGGAGGTATTCATGGATGATTTTTCTGTATATGGTTCCTCATTTGATGATTGCCTATCTAACCTTTCTCTAGTGCTTAAAAGATGTGAGGACACTAACCTTGTTTTGAATTGGGAAAAGTGTCATTTTATGGTTAATGAAGGCATTGTGCTAGGACACCTCGTTTCTAATCGAGGTATTGAGGTCGATCGAGCTAAGATCGAGACTATTGAGAAACTCCCTCCTCCTTGTTCTGTTAAGGGTGTGAGGAGTTTTCTCGGGCATGCAGGTTTCTATAGGAGATTCATCAAGGACTTCTCCAAGATTTCTAAACCTCTAACTAACCTCTTGAATAAAGATGTTGTTTTTGAGTTTTCGCAGGAGTGTCTTGATGCTTTTTACAGGATTAAGGAAGCGTTGATCTCCGCTCCCATTATCCAACCTCCTGACTGGACCTTGCCCTTTGAGGTCATGTGTGACGCTAGCGATGTAGCCGTAGGAGCGGTGCTTGGGCAAAAGAAGGATGGACGGACCACCGCCATTTACTATGCTAGCAAGACGCTAGATGTAGCACAACGCAACTACGCTACCACTGAGAAGGAGTTATTGGCGGTTGTATATGCTTTCGAGAAGTTTCGTTCCTATCTAGTAGGGGCGAAAGTCATTGTCTACACCGACCATGCAGCCATTCGTTACTTGTTGGCTAAGAAGGATGCAAAGCCGCGCCTTATTCGATGGATTCTCTTGCTCCAAGAGTTTGACCTAGAGATCCGCGATAAGAAGGGATCCGAGAATTCAGTTGCGGACCACCTCAGCCGGCTACCGGAATCCTCCCGCGAGACGGATAGCCCACCCATAGACGATTCATTCCCCGACGAGCACTTGCACGTTCTGGAGCGTTTGATGGACTTACTTACTTCACCCCACGATGGAGGTGAAGTATGGGGTGAGGGAACCTCCTACCTCCTTTGAGACGCATTATGGTCCAGCTAGCGACCTTAAATCAAGCGCTTCTTGGGAGGCAACCCAAGGTATTGCTTTCTTTCCCGTTTTCTAGTCTAGTTTAGATAGTTTTTGTTTTTGCTTTGCTTTGCTTTGCTTTGTTTTTGGCGTTCTGGACAGATAACAGGAAGGAGCACTCCAGGAAAGGGAGAAGTTCGAGATTCTGAGAAGAAAGAGGCACCTCGGTCACTGTCAGAACACCTCGACCGAGTTGATTCTTGAAGCAACCGAGGCGACTAGGGTTTCTGCAGAACCGCCTCGGTCCGTACCACCTCGGTCCAGTCGAGACCATCTCGACCGAGGTGACAGCAGATCTCGCGACGGTATAAAAAGCGAAAATTACTTTTCACTTTTTATTTTTCACCCATTTCGACCGCGGCGACAGAGCACCTCGTTCTCCCTCGTTTCTCGCTCTTTTCCGACGATTTTTGTTCCGAAACTGCAATTAAAGGGAAGAGGAGTCGATTGCAACCACAGATCTGCAAGAAATTTGAGCTTTCTCGACCGAAACGAGGTAAACGAAGTTCGAAAACCCTAACTCCTCGTTTGCTGTTTATTGGGCTTTGGTTGCCCTTGATTCTGCTGAGGAAACCAATAAGTACCCCTTAGGAAGCAATTGTAGTGATTTTAGGGGGAAAAGAACTGGAAATCTGAGATTTGGAAATTCGAACTGTACGCCTCGGTCCAGTCGGTCTGCACCTCGACCGAGGTGATTTCTGGGACTTGTCAGCAACCGAGGTGGTCTGACAGATTGATTTGTGAAGATGAGTTCAGATAGATTACTGGCCCTTAGAGATAGATCCTCTCCTTCCCCTTCTTCTTCCTCATCCCGACCTTCTATCCCGGTGATCCATGAGAGACACCGGGTAGATTATGACCGCATTTCTAGTCGTCCAGTTATCGCTCCTAGATTTCTGGACGTTTCTGCCTTTGACTGTCTCCATGTAGATGGAGAGCTTAGCAGGATGATCGCCACAGTCGGGCTGGATCAGTTTTCTGAGATCCGAGCCCCAGCTTACCTCGAGCCTACCCTCGAGTTCGTCAGTTCCTTCACTTACCTCCCCACAGAGGGGGCTGTGAAGTACCGGTTGATGAACCGGAACTACATAGTACCTCTTGCCCACTGGAGAGATATTTTTGGCTTCCCTACCCCCACCGCTGTAGATTTCCCGACCCGAGCTGTAGCTAGAGAGTTCTGGGGTCAGATTGCCCACATTACGAGTCATGCAGACAGGTGGCGCCCTGGTGATTCCAGAGCGAAGCTTATTTACCATTTATCCTTCAGACTAGTGCACAGGGTTTTCAGTGAGATGCTTCTGGCGCGTACTGAGACGCCCCAGAAGGTCCGACAGGGGGAGCTTTTCTCCCTATACTGCATGGTCACGGGAGGATACCCTGACTTTGGCTTGATGCTGGCAGAGGATCTGCACAGGATCAAGGCCAAAGGGAAGGGTGATATTTGCTGCGGAGGTATAGTGACCCATATCGCTAGGTATCAGGATATGGATTTGAGTAGGTGTACCATGGTTGCGGCTCCGAAGCCGCTGGGTCTGCAGGAGATGATCACGAGGCGGATTCTTGTTCCTCGTGGGTTGACTACTCCGTACGTTGCCATGCCTTGGGAGCGGACAGCGCCGCAGGGCATCAGATGGTCTGCACAGTTTTCGGTCTTCGACCCGCATTTCTGGCAGGCTGCATGGGTCCCGCTGATGGAGGACTACAGAGAGGGAGCAGCTGCTGCTGCTGCAGCTGCTGAGGAGGCTGAGGAGGCTGATGAGGAGGATGATGACGAGACAGTTGAGGAGAGAGGAGGCGGCGTCCCGATGGACACAGGGACAGATACAGCTGGGACGAGCGCGCCTCCCATTATTGATCTTGATGAGGATGAGGAGGATACTGAGCCTGCACCTGCTGCACCTCCCGTTAGATCTACTAGACGTCGGACACGCCGTCACAGAGATGCAGAGGCTCATCGTCGGATCGACGATTTGACAGAGCAGATGATAGACTCATATGCTGCCCTTACAGTAGACATGCATGAGAGGTTTGCCGCCCAGCACCGACACCTTGACAGCTGGACTCAGCAGATGTTGGAGGGGCAGCACTATCAGCGTAGGATGATGGAGCTACAGTTCCAGCAGACTATGGGCTATCCATTCGATCCGACCCAGTATCCTTATGTACCACCACCACCACCACCGGATCAGGACTACTGAGGAGCTGCAGAGTTTTATTTATTATATTTTTATGCAGTTCGGCTCTTTATCCGGTGAGTCCTCTTTCATTTAGACTTTTATTATACCCACTGGGACAGTGTGTCTCAAGTATGGGGTAGTTGATGTATTATCTGACTTATTTGACTTATGATGTATTATTCGACTTATGATGTATCGGATATTTTCATAATTATGCTTCATTCTGCATTTATATGTTTATCTGAGATTTCATTTGAAGAACCTTTTTGAAGGTTGAAGGAAGATTGAAGACTATAGCTTTATAGCTTTTTGAAGAGTTTTGTAAGATTGTCTTCAATTCTTTTCCTTGTTTTCTTGTCTTGTTGGATTATTATCCAAGGAACGATTTTGTGTGATATTTGATTCAGTTATTGAAGTGTTTTCATTAAATTCTTCTTTGTTCAAATATTCACCTTCTTCCCATATATTTAATACTTTCATTATGATGATGAGTGGCTAATTTCCTTGTGTGATTCTAGGGTGATTGGCTGAAGGTTGTGGGAAAAACAATGATAGAATGATCTTAATCACAGTAGGATCCTGAAAGTTCGAGTCTTTAACCTTAACCCTAAGCATCTCGTTCAGTCGATGAACATCTCGGCCGGGGTGGAATTCTTCTGACCGAGGTGACTTACCCTATCCTAAACTGAGAGTTAAGTGTTAGAGTTTGCCAAATCCTATTCTTATTATACCTTTCTGGCTCAAAGCAAGCTTAGGATGAGACTTACCCGGTAATTCCTTAGTTTGTATACCAACGATCATAAGTATAGGTAATAAAGGCTTGTCCTTTATTGGGGTTTGAGTGTGCTTCTATCCCATCTTTGTGAGTTAGCCTGAGACTTACCCGGTAAAGGTTGATTCTATTCCCTTAGATGGTGTGTTAGTTTGAGGCAATAGTTCTTTATCTTAATTCCTTGAGACTTACCCGGTAATAGGAGTTACGGTTTGGGATTAGTGTGTAGTGAGACTTACCCGGTGATCTACTCCACTTTAGAAACACCTTCCCCATGCAAAAATCTCAGCTTTGTCCGTTTATCTATAGATCTTGAGTTGGAACCACAACTAGATGCTTTAATCCCTAGAATTGCATGTTTGCTTATTTGACATCTTATTCATCTTTGATTGTATACTTGCTCTTGTGGTTAGCATCAACACTAGCATACCGTATTGGACTTTGTTTCACTAAGTCCCTGTGATCGACCCCTGGAATTTTCTTGCTTTTACTACGATTGACCCGTACACTGCGGGTTCGCATCCTTGTTTTAAGCTTAAGTCTAGGGTTATAAATTTAAAGCTTGCACACACCGTTTGGAGCGAACAAGTTTTTGGCGCCGTTGCCGGGGACTTGGTCTAGACCTAGCCGGTTACGGTTTGCTTTCGGGGCGCTTGCCCCTGTTGCTACTAACTACTCTTTCTATGAGTTTTGTAGTTTTCAGGATTTCTGATGGCTATGTTTGATCCAGCCTGGATAGCAAGACAAAGTGCTAGGGCGGACCATTATGAATACTTGGAGGAGAAGTACTCCTTCTATTGGTTCAACAATGAATGGGAAAGAGAAGAGGCCATTCAACATGAACTTGCGATATGGGATGAGAAGAATGTCCCTAAAAACATTTATGAGCAACCTTTCGAAGACTCTCTCGAATCAAGATTGGAGAAGTTGATGAAGAAGGTGGAGGAGCTCAAGGAAAGCACCATATCCTATGCTAAGCCGGAAGAGGAGCATAAGGAAGTGTTGCACGTTCCAAGCATTCCTCTGGTCAGACCGGAAGCTTCTCCTGAAGTTTTTGTGGAAGAGGAGGATGTGGAGGATCTCGATCCGACTGTTGAGACCTCGGCCGAGGTGGAAGAAATTTCGGCCGAGATGGAAGAAGAATCTGCAAAATCAGAAGTGGAAGATGCAGAGAACCTTGACCAAATTACTGAGATTGTGGTCAAGGTGGAAGAAAGACCAGCAGAACTAAGAGAGATTTCGTGGGTGGATTATCAACCCAACACGAAACTTGTCTCAAGCTTTGGAGAACTTTACAAGGTACATTCTCTTACTCCATTCGAATTCCCTATTAAAATTTCTGAATTTTTCAGGAAAGCACCGGAGAGTTGGAGGTCTCTTCCGAAAGAACCTCCTAAGATCAAGATGAAATCTCTCTTGAAATTGTTGGAGGAAGATGCTCCTTGGATTATAAGGAGTGAAGTTAACAAGCGCTTCACCGCTAAGGCAACGAAGTGTTATTTGTTCAAGTATGGGGTCCCTCGCATGCTCAGGACCCTGTACCATCCCCAAGCTATAGATGGGGAAGCTGCTATGATTCTCGAGAAACTATTTTCTCGATCAAGGAAAGGATGGGACGCAAGGCTAGATTATGTCCCATTGAAGTGCAGGAAGGCTAGAAGGATTCCGATGAGAATCAAACCGTACAAGCTTGTACGTAGGAGATCTTACCATTTGCCGGTGAAATTAGGAACCGGAACCTTTTTGGAAGAATTTTATGATGGATGTGATGAGCACTCCATGGTGTTCAAGGTACATTGAGTAATTCTATGGAGAATGGTCCAGCTAGCGACCTTAAATCAAGCGCTTCTTGGGAGGCAACCCAAGGTATTGCATTCTTTCCCGTTTTCTAGTCTAGTTTAGATAGTTTTTGTTTTTGCTTTGCTTTGCTTTGTTTTTGGTGTTTTAGACAGATAACAGGAAGGAGCACTCCAGAAAAGGGAGAAGTTCGAGATTCTGAGAAGAAAGAGGCACCTCGGTCACTGTCAGAACACCTCGACCGAGTTGATTCTTGAAGCAACCGAGGCGACTAGGGTTTCTGCAGAACCGCCTCGGTCCGTACCACCTCGGTCCAGTCGAGACCATCTCGACCGAGGTGACAGCAGATCTCGCGACGGTATAAAAAGCGAAAATTACTTTTCACTTTTTATTTTTCACCCATTTCGACCGCGGCGACAGAGCACCTCGTTCTCCCTCGTTTCTCGCTCTTTTCCGACGATTTTTGTTCCGAAACTGCAATTAAAGGGAAGAGGAGTCGATTGCAACCACAGATCTGCAAGAAATTTGAGCTTTCTCGACCGAAACGAGGTAAACGAAGTTCGAAAACCCTAACTCCTCGTTTGCTGTTTATTGGGCTTTGGTTGCCCTTGATTCTGCTGAGGAAACCAATAAGTACCCCTTAGGAAGCAATTGTAGTGATTTTAGGGGGAAAAGAACTGGAAATCTGAGATTTGGAAATTCGAACTGTACGCCTCGGTCCAGTCGGTCTGCACCTCGACCGAGGTGATTTCTGGGACTTGTCAGCAACCGAGGTGGTCTGACAGATTGATTTGTGAAGATGAGTTCAGATAGATTACTGGCCCTTAGAGATAGATCCTCTCCTTCCCCTTCTTCTTCCTCATCCCGACCTTCTATCCCGGTGATCCATGAGAGACACCGGGTAGATTATGACCGCATTTCTAGTCGTCCAGTTATCGCTCCTAGATTTCTGGACGTTTCTGCCTTTGACTGTCTCCATGTAGATGGAGAGCTTAGCAGGATGATCGCCACAGTCGGGCTGGATCAGTTTTCTGAGATCCGAGCCCCAGCTTACCTCGAGCCTACCCTCGAGTTCGTCAGTTCCTTCACTTACCTCCCCACAGAGGGGGCTGTGAAGTACCGGTTGATGAACCGGAACTACATAGTACCTCTTGCCCACTGGAGAGATATTTTTGGCTTCCCTACCCCCACCGCTGTAGATTTCCCGACCCGAGCTGTAGCTAGAGAGTTCTGGGGTCAGATTGCCCACATTACGAGTCATGCAGACAGGTGGCGCCCTGGTGATTCCAGAGCGAAGCTTATTTACCATTTATCCTTCAGACTAGTGCACAGGGTTTTCAGTGAGATGCTTCTGGCGCGTACTGAGACGCCCCAGAAGGTCCGACAGGGGGAGCTTTTCTCCCTATACTGCATGGTCACGGGAGGATACCCTGACTTTGGCTTGATGCTGGCAGAGGATCTGCACAGGATCAAGGCCAAAGGGAAGGGTGATATTTGCTGCGGAGGTATAGTGACCCATATCGCTAGGTATCAGGATATGGATTTGAGTAGGTGTACCATGGTTGCGGCTCCGAAGCCGCTGGGTCTGCAGGAGATGATCACGAGGCGGATTCTTGTTCCTCGTGGGTTGACTACACCCTACGTTGCTATGCCTTGGGAGCGGACAGCGCCTCAGGGCATCAGATGGTCTGCACAGTTTTCGGTCTTCGACCCACATTTTTGGCAGACAGCATGGGCCCCGCTGATAGAGGACTACAGAGAGGGAGCAGCTGCAGCTACTGAGGAGGCTGAGGAGGCTGATGAGGAGGATGACGACGAGACGGTTGATGAGAGAGGAGGCGGCGTCCCGATGGACACAGGGACAGACACTGCTGGGACGAGCGCGCCTCCCATTATTGATCTTGATGAGGACGAGGAGGACACTGAGCCAGCGCCGGCTGAGACTTCTCCAGTTAGGCCCGCTAGGCGCCGGAGGCAGAGGGTTAGGGACAGAGCAGCACACCGCCGGATTGATGACCAGACAGATCAGGTTATCGACACTTATGCTGCACTTTCTTTGGATATCCGGGAGATGCAGGAGCGACAGCATCATCAGCACATGATGGCTCAGCTACAGTTCCAGCATGTCATGGGCTATCCCTATGACCCTACTTTGTACCCGTACATGCCACCACCACCACCGGATCAGGACTTCTGAGGAGCTGCAGGATTTTATCTATTTTATTTTTATGCAGTTCGGCTCTTTATCCGGTGAGTCCTCCTTTCTTTCAGACTTTATTTACACCCACTGGGACAGTGTGTCTCAAGTATGGGGTAGTTGATGTATTATCTGACTTATTCGACTCATGATGTATTATTTGACCTTTGATGTATTATTTACCGGATATTTTCATATTCATGCTTTATCTGCATTTATATGTTTATCTGAGATTGCATGCATACTTACAGGTTATTTGATTGAGAAAAACGTCGAAACCGAAAAAAAAAATGGTTTTTTAAAAAAATTTTTTTGACCTCGACCGGGACAGTTCTGGCAAAACGAGGTGTTTCACCTCGGTTGAACCAAGAACATCTCGACCGAGGTGGGTTAACTGAGAGTTTTCGAAAACGATTTGTGTTACTTATCTGGATATGATCTCAGTGAAGATCTTGTTTACCGACTGGATTTAAATTCTTTATATGTTTGAAATGTTTTATGATATGATTAAGTTGCTAAATGCTTTGTTTGAAATTATTGGCATGTTTAATACTTTATTTTTATCCAAATTATGTTGAATTTGAAGGTTGACACCGCAGCATAAGTTCTCTCACGTTCTTCTTGGAAAGACCAAGGCAATTCATTCTTCTTCTTCTTCTTCTTCTTGATCATGCTTAGCCCCTCATATACATTTTGCCTCCCTTTACCTATCCGGGAATTTGGAAGCAAGCGAAGTGGTGAAAGCAAGTTAAAGTTGAGAAGTGGCTGAAAGTGAAAGTCTTAGAAAGCAATAATAGGTTTGGGGAAGTCAATCATGAAGATGAGTAACTCGGCACCATTCACATAGCCGGGTGTTTGTGTCTTGCCAAAGTCGGATTGAGCGATATTCCTAACGGGTCATGGTATGTGCATCAAGGGTTTGACGCATCTCAAGAAATTGATGATTGCGGATTTCCTAGGCTTCGGTTATTGTGCACCTCTGTCCATGCATCCCAAAAAGTAAAGTAAAAAGAAAAAAAAAAAGTGTGAAATAAGCAAAGCTTATTGGTGGAAGATGTTGCAAGTCAAAGTGAAAGTGAAGTTCATCCTTTTCCCGGATTCTAGCACCACATTACCTTACATTCATCCCTACCCTACACGTTTCTTGACCTTTTCTTTTGGGAAGCCCTTGAGACCTTGAGCTTGTTGATTGACTTAGCGGTTTAAATCGGATTATACATGATTAATTTTGATAATTATGATTTATTATGCATTCTATGATTTTATGCAAAGATGAACAACTTTCCTATATTTAAAAAATGTTTTGATCATATTGAGTTTTTAATTCCATGAAGTACTCTCTTAGAGTGATCTATGATAGTTGCACACCATAAAAATATTTTTTGAAAGACTTTTTCATTGATTTTCTTGACTTATAATCCATTCTATCTTGATTTCTATATGAGGAACTTGCTTAGGGACAAGCAAGGGCTAAGTATGGGGTATTTTGATAGCATGAATTATAGTCTATATTTTGGGGTTTGTTTGGACGTTTTATCTTTCATAATCTGCATGTTTGTATGTACATTATGTGATTTTACTACCATTTCATCTACCTTTGCGAGAATCGAGGTCTACACCTAGTTTCGTTGTAATTGCAGGTAATATGGTACGTATTGCATCAAAAAGGAGCAAAAGGAGTCAAGAGTCATTTGGAGCTACATTCAGGAAGCACAACCATGGATTAAAGATTTACTTTGGACCAGTTTTGAGAGATTCTACACTCAGTTATGATCACCTCGGTTGCCCAGAGATTCATCTCGACCGAGGCGATCCAGAGACGCCGACTCGACCGAGGCGAACACCTAGGACGCGGCGAGAATATTTTATTCTTGGCTGAGATCTTTTAAAATTGGAAAGTGATCTTATATTTTTGGGCTGAGCTTCTAGAAGGAAGGAGATATGCAGAATCATATATTTTACCTATATTTATGGGATAATATCTTCTTAAGATTTATTATCTTTGGAGGTTTATTTTTCCTATAAAAAGGATTGGATTTTCCACAAATCCGAGGATGCTTAGAAGCCCGCTTACACCGAAATACAGGCTGCATACACACGCTATCAGCGCAGCAACCGCATCCTACTCCAATTTGGGAGAGAGTTGAAGAACCTTTTTGAAGGTTGAAGGAAGATTGAAGACTATAGCTTTATAGCTTTTTGGAGGGTTTTGTAAGATTGTCTTCAATTCCTTTCCTTGTTGTCTTGTCTTGTTGGATCATTATCCAAGGAACGATTTTGTGTGATATTTGATTCAGTTATTGAAGTGTTTTCATTAAATTCTTCTTCGTTCAAATATTCACCTTCTTCCCATATATTTAATACTTTCATTATGATGATGAGTGGCTAATTTCCTTGTGTGATTCTAGGGTGATTGGCTGAAGGTTGTGGGAAAAACAATGATAGAATGATCTTAATCACAGTAGGATCCTGAAAGTTCGAGTCTTTAACCTTAACCCTAAGCATCTCGTTCAGTCGATGAACATCTCGGCCGGGGTGGAAACTGGCTGACCGAGGTGGCTTATCCGATCCTTAACTGAGAGTTAAGTGTTAGAGTTTGCCAAATCCTATTCTTATTATACCCTTCTGGTTCAAAGCAAGCTTAGGATGAGACTTACCCGGTAATTCCTTAGTTTGTATACCAACGATCATAAGTGTAGGTAATAAAGGCTTGTCCTTTATTGGGGTTTGAGTGTGCTTCCATCCCATCTTTGTGAGTTAGCATGAGACTTACCCGGTAAAGGTTGATTCTATTCCCTTAGATGGTGTGTTAGTTTGAGGCAATAGTTCTTTATCTTAATTCCTTGAGACTTACCCGGTAATAGGAGTTACGGTTTGGGATTAGTGTGTAGTGAGACTTACCCGGTGATCTACTCCACTTTAGAAACACTTTCCCCATGCAAAAAAATCTCAGCTTTGTCCGCTTATCTATAGATCTTGAGTTGGAACCACAACTAGATGCTTTAATCCCTAGAATTGCATGTTTGCTTTATTTGACATCTTATTCATCTTTGATTGTATTACTTGCTCTTGTGGTTAGCATCAACACTAGCATACCGTATTGGACTTTGTTTCACTAAGTCCCTGTGATCGACCCCTGGAATTTTCTTGCTTTTACTACGATTGACCCGTACACTGCGGGTTCGCATCCTTGTTTTAAGCTTAAGTCTAGGGTTATAAATTTAAAGCTTGCACACACCGTTTGGAGCGAACAAGTTTTTGGCGCCGTTGCCGGGGACAGTTCTGATATGTTTAAGTTGCTAAATGCTTTGTTTAAGTTGCTAAATACTTACAGGTTATTTGATTGAGAAAAACGTCGAAACCGAAAAAAAAAATGGTTTTTTAAAAAAATTTTTTTGACCTCGACCGGGACAGTTCTGGCAAAACGAGGTGTTTCACCTCGGTTGAACCAAGAACATCTCGACCGAGGTGGGTTAACTGAGAGTTTTCGAAAACGATTTGTGTTACTTATCTGGATATGATCTCAGTGAAGATCTTGTTTACCGACTGGATTTAAATTCTTTATATGTTTGAAATGTTTTATGATATGATTAAGTTGCTAAATGCTTTGTTTGAAATTATTGGCATGTTTAATACTTTATTTTTATCCAAATTATGTTGAATTTGAAGGTTGACACCGCAGCATAAGTTCTCTCACGTTCTTCTTGGAAAGACCAAGGCAATTCATTCTTCTTCTTCTTCTTCTTCTTGATCATGCTTAGCCCCTCATATACATTTTGCCTCCCTTTACCTATCCGGGAATTTGGAAGCAAGCGAAGTGGTGAAAGCAAGTTAAAGTTGAGAAGTGGCTGAAAGTGAAAGTCTTAGAAAGCAATAATAGGTTTGGGGAAGTCAATCATGAAGATGAGTAACTCGGCACCATTCACATAGCCGGGTGTTTGTGTCTTGCCAAAGTCGGATTGAGCGATATTCCTAACGGGTCATGGTATGTGCATCAAGGGTTTGACGCATCTCGAGAAATTGATGATTGCGGATTTCCTAGGCTTCGGTTATTGTGCACCTCTGTCCATGCATCCCAAAAAGTAAAGTAAAAAGAAAAAGTGTGAAATAAGCAAAGCTTATTGGTGGAAGATGTTGCAAGTCAAAGTGAAAGTGAAGTTCATCCTTTTCCCGGATTCTAGCACCACATTACCTTACATTCATCCCTACCCTACACGTTTCTTGACCTTTTCTTTTGGGAAGCCCTTGAGACCTTGAGCTTGTTGATTGACTTAGCGGTTTAAATCGGATTATACATGATTAATTTTGATAATTATGATTTATTATGCATTCTATGATTTTATGCAAAGATGAACAACTTTCCTATATTTATAAAATGTTTTGATCATATTGAGTTTTTAATTTCCAGGAAGTACTCTCTTAGAGTGATCTATGATAGTTGCACACCATAAAAATATTTTTTGAAAGACTTTTCATTGATTTTCTTGACTTATAATCCATTCTATCTTGATTTCTATATGAGGAACTTGCTTAGGGACAAGCAAGGGCTAAGTATGGGGTATTTTGATAGCATGAATTATAGTCTATATTTTGGGGTTTGTTTGGACGTTTTATCTTTCATAATCTGCATGTTTGTATGTACATTATGTGATTTTACTACCATTTCATCTACCTTTGCGAGAATCGAGGTCTACACCTAGTTTCGTTGTAATTGCAGGTAATATGGTACGTTTTGCATCGAAAAGAAGCAAAAAGAGTCAAGAGTCATTTGGAGCTACATTCAGGAAGCACAACCATGGATTAAAGATTTACTTTGGACCAGTTTTGAGAGATTCTACATTCAGTTATGAGTCACCTCGGTTGACCAGAGATTCATCTCGACCGAGGCGATCCAGAGACGCCGACTCGACCGAGGCGAACACCTAGGACGCGGCGAGAATATTTTATTCTTGGCTGAGATCTTTTAAAATTGGAAAGTGATCTTATATTTTTGGGCTGAGCTTCTAGAAGGAAGGAGATATGCAGAATCATATATTTTACCTATATTTATGGGATAATATCTTCTTAAGATTTCTTATCTTTGGAGGGTTATTTTTCCTATAAAAAGGGTTGGATTTTCCACAAATCCGATCATGCTTAGAGGTTGCATACACCGCATACGATCTCGATTGCAGCAAAGAATACGCAGCAGCCGCATCATACTCCAATTTGGGAGAGAGTTGAAGAACCTTTTTGAAGGTTGAAGGAAGATTTGAAGACTATAGCTTTATAGCTTTTTGGAGGGTTTTGTAAGATTGTCTTCAATTCCTTTCCTTGATTGTCTTGTCTTGTTGGATTATTATCCAAGGAACGATTTTGTGTGATATTTGATTCAGTTATTGGAGTGTTTTCATTAAATTCTTCTTTGTTCAAATATTCACCTTCTTCCCATATATTTAATACTTTCATTATGATGATGAGTGGCTAATTTCCTTGTGTGATTCTAGGGTGATTGGCTGAAGGTTGTGGGAAAAACAATGATAGAATGATCTTAATCACAGTAGGATCCTGAAAGTTCGAGTCTTTAACCTTAACCCTAAGCATCTCGTTCAGTCGATGAACATCTCGGCCGGGGTGGAAACTGGCTGACCGAGGTGGCTTATCCGATCCTTAACTGAGAGTTAAGTGTTAGAGTTTGCCAAATCCTATTCTTATTATACCCTTCTGGTTCAAAGCAAGCTTAGGATGAGACTTACCCGGTAATTCCTTAGTTTGTATACCAACGATCATAAGTGTAGGTAATAAAGGCTTGTCCTTTATTGGGGTTTGAGTGTGCTTCCATCCCATCTTTGTGAGTTAGCATGAGACTTACCCGGTAAAGGTTGATTCTATTCCCTTAGATGGTGTGTTAGTTTGAGGCAATAGTTCTTTATCTTAATTCCTTGAGACTTACCCGGTAATAGGAGTTACGGTTTGGGATTAGTGTGTAGTGAGACTTACCCGGTGATCTACTCCACTTTAGAAACACCTTCCCCATGCAAAAATCTCAGCTTTGTCCGTTTATCTATAGATCTTGAGTTGGAACCACAACTAGATGCTTTAATCCCTAGAATTGCATGTTTGCTTATTTGACATCTTATTCATCTTTGATTGTATACTTGCTCTTGTGGTTAGCATCAACACTAGCATACCGTATTGGACTTTGTTTCACTAAGTCCCTGTGATCGACCCCTGGAATTTTCTTGCTTTTACTACGATTGACCCGTACACTGCGGGTTCGCATCCTTGTTTTAAGCTTAAGTCTAGGGTTATAAATTTAAAGCTTGCACACACCGTTTGGAGCGAACAATTAACTTAATCATCGATAGTAATTGACACATAACTCGCGAAGAGATCGTAAATGATGAGTATGAGTCAACCGTTATATTCCTGGCGTAATTTTGGACTTATAGGGAATTTTTCACTTTTCTCCCCAGGTAATAATTTTTACCTTCCGGTGTTATATGGAAAAATTGAGAGCTTCAATTCATAAAAAGCAGTTGATCGAAATGATCAGGATATCGGACATGTCCTAAATATGAAATAACATGGAAGGCAAAACGGCCAAAAGAGTTGCTATTTTGTTTCTTAGCGACAAAGAAAGAAGGTTTAGGAATATGCGTTTTTCGAGGCAGTTGTGGAATAATTATCCCTACAATATTCCAGATTTATTGTTCTAATTTAAAGAAGTTTGGAGAAGGGGGTTTAACCCGCCTTTGGATCAGCGAAAGGATAATTATCGACTTCGCTAAAGGATAATTATCTTCTTTGCTATAAATAGCGGAAAATCGTTTATTAATTCATTTCCTTTCACGTTTTCTCATAAAATCTCTGATTTCTCCCAACCTTCAAACTCATATCTACTCTCCGTTTCTAATCTGATTTCAAATCCGTTTGAGTTTTTGGATTCATCTCTTCATTCTCTTTCATTTTGGTACCGAGTTTATGCATTTCCGAACAAGTGAAGATATGGTCGAGCATATATGCTACTGGCCGGTTCCGTCGCTCAGATTCCGGTGAATTTGATATTTTCCGAGCGTAGCATGCGTCGTTGTGATTCTGAATCTTCTTTCGGATCGTCAATCGGGTTAGTAACGAATAAGTATGAGTTTATTCATTTTTCATATTGCAATATGGCCTAAATTGACCTTAGGCTTGTCAAAATGAATAATTAGAAATTTCATTATGCTCGTTATATTATTCTAGTGATTATGGGTTGTTGTTTGATGAAATATGATGACAAGTGGGTTCAGAAATTGCATGCGGGCAAAACGTTATTCTGGTGAAAGTTAAGTAGTTAGTTAATAGTTAATTAATTAAATTAGGATTAGAATTGAGATTGAGGAATGTTGATTAGATGATATCTTGAGAGGTTTGAGGAATTGTGAGATGTTGAGTTTATGGATTGATAGTTATGATCTTTGAGGATATTGATATTGTATTGTGTTATGGTTATGATCTTGCGAGATCTTATAGACTAGGAGGTGGAATATCCTAGCATGTGGATAGTGATTGATATTTGTGTCCCTTGTTTATACACGCACTGATCGTTTCCTCGAGGGAAAACCGTGACCATTGTTTAGGACTACCTTGTGACAAGTAAGTCCTTTGGGCTTACTTAGTTGGAGTTTATGGATTGGAGTGATTGTGATAGTGGTGTGTGTGCATATGTATGTTGCATTGATGACCTAACCGGAGTAGGACGACCATATATGTATTATTTGGCCCAAGTGTATGATAACGGGCGGTGATAAGTTGTCTAGCTCAAAATGGGGCAGCTAGGGGGTTCTTTGCGACCATTCCACCAAGTGGTGATGATTGGCACCAATTCCAAACCTGTGTGGTGAAAGAGGATAGAGGCGAGGTTGTTTTACTCCTCGTATCACACCGAATGAATTAGTAATGTTATAACTTTGATTTGTTTGAGTTGTTCTACTTGTGCGTGGCGAGTAGGTTTCTTAGGCTTTTCACAAGTACACCTCCTGGTATTCTAGATACCATCTCTCCCTCTTGTGTCAGGTTGTACGAACGGGTTCTAAGATCTCGATTGTTGATTGTGTGATTGAGCCATCATGTATCTTTTGTGCCTTCAAAGTCGTCTTTAGGGTTTGACCTTGATCTATCCATCTATCAATTAATCCCCATCATTGGATCTCCCTCTTGTCCATATCTCTTTTATTTGCATTTTCTATTGAGTCTTTTGGGGTCAAAAGATCGGGTCATCTACTACGGCTAACCCCGTATCACATATATAGTAGAACCTTGTAGGAAATATTAAAAACACCCCTCTTGACACCTTAAAAGATAACATAGTGCCTGCACATGCATTCAGATGTCCACCTTCACCCTTGAAACAAAACCTCTTACTGTCAAACAAACTTAGAGATATCGGATACTTAGTAATAAGTGGAACATGTGTGACCTTGTTCAATGTACATAATCTACCATCATGTGTTTTGATCTTAATCAAGCCAATTTCAACCGCCTTGTAGACAAAAAATTGTTGATCATGGAAACATTGTCACCATCTACTTGCATATAGGTTTCAAACCACTCTTTATTGGAACATATGTGCCAGGAATTCCCAAAATCAAGAACTCACACATCAATTTATTAAGTGTATCCACTAACAACTAGCGCTATATTCTCATCAAATTTAAAATCATCTTTGTAATAGTTATAGAAACATAATCATGCGATTTATTTATAGGAAATTCGTTCTCTCAATGCCTTTTCTCCTCACAATAATTGCAGTCATCATCATCATCATCATCATCATCATCATCATCATCATCATCATCATCATCATCATCATCATCATCATCACCATCACCATCACCATCACCATTACCATCACCATCACCATCACCATCACCATCACCATCACCATCACCATCACCATCATCATCATCATCATCATCATCATCATCATCATTATCATCATCATCATCTTATGATTCTTCGAAGAAGAAGGTTTGTTGTCCTTCTTCCACCCTTTTCCTTACCCATTGCCTCTGATGGTAAACAATCCAAAGACTTGATTATCTGAACTTGTGTTATTAATGCAGTCCCCTTGAATGAAGGGAATACCTAAAGCCTTCTAGAGTTATTATATAATTCTTGTCAATCATATCTCTAATTGATCTTCATGATATTCTCATATCATCTATTATTAGCATATGTGTTATTATGTAACAGATCTAGTCCTTGAATAGACTCTCTATGTATGTATATATGCTACCATTGTGTTCAATAATAATCATTCATTAGAGTATACATTCTCTATATGGTATCAGGATTTTCGATCCTCCCAAACGCAAACCTCATCACGCCATGGCTGCTGAATCAAGCACACAACTACACAACCCACATGAACCAACCAAACCCATTCACAATCTTCACACTAACGAACATAATCAAACTCGATTCAACCAACTACTTTACTTGGAAAACACAGATTCAAGCCACTCTTGAGGGATATGATCTCTTTCGTTTCCTAGATGGATTTGAGCAAATACCTCCAGCCACTGCAGAAAATACAAACAACCCCAATCCAGCCTACTTAACCCATAGGCGACAAGACAGGATACTCTATGAAGCTATCTTGGGCACACTATCTCAGAATATTGCTACTCTAGTCACTACCACCACCACTTCTTCTAAAATGTGGGATTCACTAAAAAATACGTTTGGGAAGCCGTCCAGAGGACACATAAAACAGATCAAAGAACGACTACGTTCAACCACAAAAGCACACTCTCAGTTAGTGACTACATGCAACAACTCAAAGCTTTCGCAGATCTGCTGGCATCACTGAAAGCACCGGTGTCTCATGAGGACCTCACTGATCATGTCCTACGAGGGCTTGACAAAGCATACAAACCCATCATCCATGCCATCAATGCTAGAGACACACCAATTACCTTTGAAGCTCTTCATATAAAAATAATCAATCATGAGATGATTCTAAAGCACATCACACCAATGGATAACACACCTGCAGTGACATTCAATGCTCAACCTAGATCCACGAAGAACAAAGGTAAGTCTCCTTCCTACCAATCTGCATGGAAACACTCCCACTCTCCACAACATCATCAATCTCA
Source organism: Fagopyrum esculentum (assembly GCA_033239045.1). NCBI lineage: Eukaryota > Viridiplantae > Streptophyta > Magnoliopsida > Caryophyllales > Polygonaceae > Fagopyrum > Fagopyrum esculentum. The sequence goes on along the minus strand of BSUD01000007.1, from coordinate 133,579,956 downwards.
CTACCCTACTAATACCCAGTCACAACAACCTACACTCCCTTCTCCTGGAAACGAACCCTTTCGAGGACGTTGCTAGTGGTGCAGGGAAATAGGCCATGTCCTCACACAGTGTCCAGTGTTACGTAAAAAACACCCCAACCTCTCTCTCCCAAATTCCATCCGATTTCCTTCAACAACACCCCAAACCAACACGGTCACCACCAATCCTATGCAAGGACAATGACTCATGGATAGTGTAGCGTCTCACCACGTGACAAATGATCTTGACAATCTAGCCATTCACTATCCTTACACTGGAACGGATGAGATGCTAGTTGGCAATGGCTCAGGTTTACAAATCACTCATACTGGAAACACTACTCTCCCTCAACCTTCTATGCAACTTCATAATGTTCTTTGTGTTCCACATATGTCCCAAAATATCATATCTATTTCCAATTTAACTCACAATACACCATACTCGATGGTCTTCTCATCTTTATAGATCATTTCACATGCTATTCATGGCTATTTCCAATTCACAAAAAGTCAGATACGAGTTCAATCTTCATCATGTTCAAAGCCTTGGTTGAAAACTATTTCAAATACAAAATCAAGATCTTGTTTTCTGACAATGGTGGTGAATACATTGCCCTACGCCAGTACCTTAGCTCTATAGGTATCACTCACCTAACAACCCCTCCACATACTCCTGAACACAATGGCTTATTTGAACGTAAGCACCGCCATGTAGTTGAGATTGGACTAGCACTCATGACTCACTCCAGTATGCCCATAAACCACTGACCTCATGCACTCACCATAGCCGTGTATCTCATCAACAGATTGCCCACCCTAGTCCTTGACAATGACTCTCCTTATCTCAGACTTATCTAACGTCCCTCATCCTATGACAAACTCAGAAGCTTTGGTTGTCTATGCTTTCCCTGGCTTCGACCCTATACCAAGCATAAGCTTGAACCTAGATTCATTGTGTGTGTGTTTGTTGGGTACTCCAACACACAAAGTGTCTATATTTGTCTAGACCCCAATACTAGGAAACTATACACATCTCGGCATGTTCAATTTTTGGAATCTGAGTTTCCCTTCTCCACCATCACAAAGCCCAATCCCTCCAACCCACAAGAAAAGCCCACTTGGACTTCTCTTAACCTACCCGTTTCCCACAATTACCAATCCTATCCAAATCCCACTCCTTCGACATATCTAACCTTAATCCTTCGTCAAATTCCCTTGCCACGTCCTCTCAACAATCAAATGACTTATCCACACCACAAGTTTCCACCTCCATGTCACCATCTACATCATCTCTAGCACCACCACTACCCCCTTCACCTTCCCAACATACTATCATCATCACCCGATCCAAAAACAACATCTCCAAACCCATCCAGAAACTAAACCTCCACACCAAAATCATGCCAACCTCTCTTGAACCAAAGACCATAACTCAAGCCTTAAAAGACCCTGAGTGGAGACGAGCCATGAAGACAGAGGTTGATGCATTACACAAAAATAATACGTGGACATTGGTAGCTCTTACTCCATATCAAAATCCCGTAGGGTGCAAGTGGGTGTTCAGAACGAAACACAACCAAGATGGGACTGTCGAACGACTAAAAACAAGGTTAATAGCCAAGGGTTTTCATCAACGACGGGGCTTAGACTACACTGACACTTTCAGCCCAATGGTTAAGCCTGTAACTGTAAGAACGGTGATCACATTAATTGTCGTCAATGGTTGGCCTCTCAAGTAGTTAGATATCAACAACGCCTTTCTTCAAGGCCATCTTCAGGACAAGGTATTTATGGAACAACCCCCTAAATTTGTTGATCAAGAACATCCTACTTATCTGCAAGCTAAACAAAGCCATCTATGGGCTAAAACAAGCACCCCGTGCCTGGTATATGAAATTGAAAGTGTTTCTTCTTTAACATGGCTTCACCATTTCAGTTGCAGATGCCTCACTTTTTATTTATCATCATCAAAATGTTTGTATCTACTTACTTGTTTATATTGACGACATAATCATCACAGGCACCCCGACTCAAGCAATCCAACATCTAGTTCTTCAACTCATTGACAAGTTCTCACTAAAAGATCTAGGTCCCCTGGCTTATTTCCTGGGTGTTGAAGTCACTACTACATCTTCAGGACTACTTCTCACTCAACGTAAGTACATCAATGATCTAATCTCCAAAGCAGGAATGCTAGATTGCAAGGCTGTCAACACTCCTATCACCACAGATCCTCTGGTTCGTACCTCTAAATCACTACTTCCATCTCCCATAGAGTATCGCACTTTAGTTGGAAGTCTCCAATATCTTGGTCTCACACGACCAGATATTGGATTTACAGTGAGCAAACTATCTCAATTCATGCATGAACCCTCTCCGGCTCACTGGAATGCTTTGAAGTATCTACTACGTTATCTCTCAGGCATGTCCACTCTTGGCATCACCATATCCTCACATTCCAACTTATGTCTTCATGCATACTCTGATGCAGACTGGGCTAGAGACAAAGATGACTTCATCTCCACCACTGGTTATCTGGTCTTCCTTGGCAAGTCCCCTATTTCGTGGAGCTCAAGGAAACAAAAATCGGTGGCAAGATCGTCCACTGAAGCTAAATACAAGGTCATTGCTGACACAACTTCTGAGCTTCTCTGGATCAGACAACTTCGGGGTGAACTAAGTGTCTCCATTCCAAGCACCCCTACTATATATTGTGACAACCTGGGTGCAACATCGCTGAGTGTCAATCTTGTCTTCCACTCACGTATGAAGCATGTTGTCTTAGCCTACCACTTTGTCCGTGAGCAAGTCAATAGAAAGAGCCTCCGGGTTGTTCATGTCTCCACTCATGATCAATTTGCCGATGTCCTCACAAAGTCACTACCACGATCTCGCTTTGCTGCTCTCATATCCAAGTTACCACTCTCCTTCAGGTCGTTCAACTTGTGGGGGAATGTCAATCATATCTCTAATTGATCTTCATGATATTCACATATCATCTATTATTAGCATATGTGTTATGTAAGAGATCTAGTCCTTGAATAGACTCTCTATGTATGTATATATGCTACCATTGTGTTCAATAACAATCATTCATTAGAGTATACATTCTCTATAATTCCCAAGTATGAATGACTGAACAAAATTCTCAAACAAATTCGGCAGAGATACTAACAAAATCAACCCAATATCCTCATCTCCAACCTTAACTTCATTTTTTCAAATCTAACATAATAGTATTAAGTTGTTCTAAATGCCCTTCGAGTTCGTACCTTCCTACATACGTAGAACAAATAGATGTTGCTTTAAAAGTAACTTATTGGTGAGAGACTTCGTCATATAAAGTCTATATAACTAAAATATGAAGTGTGATAATTCAAGCACACTCACATCAACAATAGAAGTAATTGAGGAAAACATCAATGATACCAAGGAACAAACCAAGAGGTGGCATTACAACCATATTAAACCAAAGAACCTCAAATAAATTGGGCAGAGATACTAACAAAATCAAGGCAACATCATCATCAATCTTAACTTCAGTTTTCTATATATAATTTTAACATAATTGTATTAAGTTGTTCTAAATGTTCCCTGAATTTTGTACCTTCTAGCATACGTAAGCCGAACAAATGTTGCTTTAGAAATAACTTGTTGGTGAGAGACTTCGCCATATAAAGTCTTTGTAACTTAAACATGAAGTGTGATAATTCAAACATATTCATATCCACAATATAAGTACTTGTGCCAAAGGACCTCAAGGAAAGAGATCTCATTTTGCTCTCCAATTCGAGATTAAGGACTTTTCATGGAGATCTCATTTTCTCTCCAATTCGATATTAAGGCTTTTTTCAAGTAAGCTCAAGTCAAGATGGGATTACCCCTATGTGATCAAGAAGATTTATCTTCATGTGACGTTGATATTACTAGAGATGGTGAGGAAGATTTTAAGGTAATTGGGAGTAGATTGAAGGAGTAATTTGTTGAGATTACAATAGAGAAGATAGCTCATGTCCATCTCCTTGGTCTAAGCACTTGAATTTAGTAAGATTGATCGAGTCTACATCCCTACACAATGACACTTGATTGGAAACAATCCATGGTATAATTTCATTAAACCTTTGTTTTGATTTTTTTTAATTAATTTTGATATTTAATAAATACTTTTATGTGTTATAAGCATTTTAGGAACTCAATTCAACAAGAAGAAACAACTAAACTTGAACTCAAACGAACAAACAATCAAAGGTAGGCAAAACCGGGTGATCCAAGCTGGGGATTGTCCTAAATCATTCATTCTCAGGTCAGTCCCAACCTCCAGCGGGTTAGAGCGACCCGTGGACCAACCCGTGTCGATCTACATGGGGAGCCGACATTTCTCTTCCTCATCTTCTCTTTCTTTCCTCTCTTTCTCGAGCACCCCAAATGTTTTTTCTCTAGTTTTGGATCTTGGAGGCTAAAAAATGATAGATTATCATTCAAGTTTGTAACAGCCAGTTTTTAGTTGTCACCGTCCATGCGGTGAAAGTGGCCGCTCCAGCGGCAAGCTATGCCTGTCACCGCCCCCGCGGCAGGGCAAACCTCCCCTGTAGTTTTGCCCCAGATCGTCCCGATTTGTTTTATTTCTGTTTTATTTCCTTCCATAGATAGAAGATCCGATCATATTTATATGCAGTATAGTATGTTATTGGTTTAGTATAACCGACGTGTAATTGACCCAAGTGAATTAGGCAGTTGCATCATCTGCTCAGCTCTCAAGGGAGACTGGGAGGTTCTCCGCGACAAGGCAAAACTTGGCATACGTGGAGGGCATTGATCCATTCCATATGGTATACGGGGAGGTGCGCCGATCCACTCCAACTGGATAAAGGGACGGAGGCGAGAGTCTTAGACTTTTCGTGCCACAATTGTAATTGGATTATGAGTGCATGACCTTGAGAAAGATAATAAAACGGATTTTGTGATAGCATGCTCTTTGTTATATTATTGCTTTATGTGTGTGTGCTTATGTGTTCTTCTTATAAATAGATGGTTAGCTAACGATTTATCCGTGTTGTTAGATGCCTTACAAGATAGGGTAGTTATCGAGTGATTCGAAAGGTGTGGTCAGCCGAGGTTCCCGTACGCTGGAGGATGGGTGGGGGTTTATTTGATTTCTTACATTATTGACGTTAGTAGTGTAGTTTGGATATTATTTTTATACTCGGTCGAGAGTCTTGTAATGATCTACATTGCATCTATTTATTTCAGTTTTGGTATTTTAACATTTGTGTCTTGTTGTAAGGTCCGGTAATATTGTTGTCGAGCTAGGGTCGGGACTCATTGTGAGGTCCTAACCCGTAGCGCCCTAAGTTTGAGATTTTTGGTGTTACAACTATTAGATTGCAAATCAAAAATAAGGGTGACAATTTGTGTGTCATCAAAGAACTCCAAGGTCTGTGGAGTTGCCCATAAAATTTCGAAATGACTTTATATGACCCCAGACTACTTTTTTTCTTTGACGAAGTCTAGATCAGACATATTTTCAAAGAAATTAATGGTGTGGCTGACCGGTTGACCCATTTGAGAATCTCAACACCCAACACCGGTTTTTCTAATCCTAAACTTTGAGTTCGCAACCGCAATGATGCTTTAGATTGGACTACCTCTAGGAGGTAGACCAAACTAACCCATTTTACTAATCAACAAAAAAAACTACAAGATACCCTCAGATTTTACAAGTGAGCTTCAATTTTTATTTGAATAACAATGTGAATCCATAACACATATTACGAGAAAAAGAGAACGAAAGACGTCAGACGACCCTTTGATATCTTTAGGTAATATTATTCTTGATCTAGATATCCAAGAACTTGAACGTATTGTGAATTTATGGACATGTGTTCTTATTATTTATATTTTTAATAATGATATATTAAATGTGTTGCCCAAATGAGCAAAGTCGTGAATAATTAATCATTATCTCATCTTTGTGCAAACAAAACATGCAATACCCTCAGGTTTTTACAGGTGATCTTCAAATAAAATGTGAAGCCACAACACATAATACGAGGAAAAGAGAAAGAGAACGAAATATATCACACAACCCTCTTATATCTTTCGGTAAGATTGTTCTTGAACTAGATCCCCAAGAACTTGTAAATATTGTGAATTTGCGAACATATGTTCTTGATAGCATGAATTATAGTCTATATTTTAGGGTTTGTTTGGACGTTTTATCTTTCATAATCTGCATGTTTGTATGTATATTATGTGATTATATTACCATTTCATCTACCTTTGCGGGAATCGAGGTCTACACCTAGTTTTGTTGTAATCGTAGGTAAAATGGCACGTTTTGCATCAAAAAGGAGCAAAAGGAGCTATGGAGTCATTGGAGCTACATTGAGGAACATAAGGAACCATCCAGGAAGTATAGCCATGGATTTGGGATTCACTTTGGACCAGTTTTGAGAGATTTCACATTCAGTTGTGACTCACCTCGGTTGACCACAGATTCATCTTGACCGAGGTGATCCAGGGAAGTCGACTCGACCGAGGCGAATACCTAGGACGCGGCGAGAATATTTTATTCTTGGCTGAGATCTTTTATATTTGGAAAGTGATTTTATATTTTTGGGCTTGGCTCCTGGAAGGAAGAAGATAATATAGATCTTATATTTTACCTATTTTTATGAGAAGAGATCTCTTCTAAGATATCTTATCTTTGGAGGGTTATTTTCCTATAAAAAGGGTTGGATTTCCACAAATCCAAGGTCGTGCTATACCATCGATCAGGGTTTATCTGCATACAGTTGGAGATCGGCTATCAGCACAAGATCTCGCATACATCTCGCTTACACACAGCAGCCATACTCCAGTTGGGAGTTTTGAAGAACCTTTTTGAAGGTTGAAGGAAGATCGAAGATCATAGCTTTTATAGCTTTTTGGAGGGTTTTGTAAGATTTTCTTTAATTCCCTTCCTTGTTGTCTTGTCTTGTTGGATTGCTATCCAAAGAACGCCTTTGTTGTGATATTTGATTCAGTTATTGAAGTCTTTTTCATTGAATTCTTCTTGTTCAAATATTCACCTTCTTCCCATATATTGATTAATACTTTCATAATGATGATGAGTGGCTAATTTCCTTGTGTGATTCTAGGGTGATTGGCTGAAGGTTGTGGGAAAAACAATGATAGAATAATCTTAGATTCCAGTAGGACCCTGAAAGTTCGAGTCTTTAACCTTAACCCTAAGCATCTCGCTCAGTCGATGAACATCTCGGCCGGGGTGGAATTCGGTTGACCGAGGTGACTTATCCGATCCTAAACTGAGAGTTAAGTGTTAGAGTTTGCCAAATCCTATTCTTATTACACCTTTCCTGGTTCAATGCAAGCTTAGGATGAGACTTACCCGGTAATTCCTTAGTTTGTGTACCAACGATCATAAGTGTAGGTAATAAAGGTTTATCCTTTATTGGGGTTTGAGTGTGCTTTCATCCCATCTTTGTGAGTTAGCCTGAGACTTACCCGGTAAAGGTTGATTCTATTCCCTTAGATGGTGTGTTAGTTTGAGGTTATAGTTCTTTATCTTAATTCCTTGAGACTTACCCGGTAATAGGAGTTACGGTTTAGGATTAGTGAGTAGTAAGACTTACCCGGTGATCTATTCCACTTTAGTAACACCTTCCCCATGCAAAAATCTCAGCTTTGTCCGCTTATCTTTAGATCTTGAGTTGGAACCACAACTAGACGCTTTAATCCCTAGAATTGCATGTTTGCTTTATTGACTTCTTATTCATCTTTGATTGTGTTAATTGCTCTTTGTGGTTAGTATTCGCGAAGCTTACCGTTATTGACTTTATTTCACCGAGTCCCTGTGATCGACCCCTGGAATTCCTTGCTTTTACTACGATTGACCCGTACACTGCGGGTTCGCATCCTTGTTTTAAGCTTAAGTCTAGGGTTATAAATTTAAAGCTTGCACACACCGTTTGGAGCGAACAAGTTTTTGGCGCCGTTGCCGGGGACTTGGTCTAGACCGAGCCGGTTGCGGTTTGCTTTCGGGGCACTTGCCCCTGTTGCTACTAACTACTCTTTCTATGAGTTTTGTAGTTTTCAGGATTTCCGATGACTGCATTTGATCCAGCCTGGATAGCAAGACAAAGTGCTAGGGCGGACCATTATGAATACTTGGAGGAGAAGTACTCCTTCTATTGGTTCAACAATGAATGGGAAAGAGAAGAGGCCATTCAACATGAACTTGCGATATGGGATGAGAAGAACGTCCCTAAAAACATTTATGAGCAACCTTTTGAAGACTCTCTCGAATCAAGATTGGAGAAGTTGATGAAGAAGGTGGAGGAGCTCAAGGAAAGCACCCTATCCTATGCTAAGCCGAAAGAGGAGCATAAGGAAGTGTTGCACGTTCCAAGCATTCCTTTGGTCGAACCGGAAGTTTCTCCTGAAGCTTTTGTGGAAGAGGGGGATGTGGAAGAATTCGATCTGACTGTTGAGACCTCGGTCGAGGTGGAAGAGATTTCGGCCGAGATGGAAGAAGAATCTGCAAAATCAGAAGTGGAAGATGCAGAGAACCTTGGCCAAATTACTGAGATTGTGGTCAAGGTGGAAGAAAGACCAGCGGAACTGAGAGAGGTTTCGTGGGTGGATTATCAACCCAACACGAAACTTGTCTCAAGCTTTGGAGAACTTTGCAAGGTACATTCTCCTACTTCATTTGAATTCCCTATTAAAATTTTTGAATTTTTCAGGAATGCACCGGAGAGTTGGAGGTCTCTTCCGAAAGAACCTCCTAAAATCAAGATGAAACCTCCCATGAAACTGTTGGAAGAAGATGCTCCTTGGATTATAAGGAGTGAAGTTTGCAAGCACTACACCGTTAAGGCGATGAAGTGTCTCTTGTTCAAGTATGGGGTCCCTCGCATGCTAAGGACCTTGTACCATCCCCAAGCTAAAGATGGGGAAGCTACTAGGATTCTCGAGAAGCTGTTTTCTCGATCAAGGAAAGGATGGGACACAAGGCTAGATTATGTCCCATTGAAGTGCAGGAAGGCTAGAAGGATTCCGGTGAGAATCAAACCGTACAAGCTTGTACGTGGGAGATCTTACCATTTGCCGGTGAAGTTAGGAACCGGAACCTTCTTGGAAGATTTTTACGGATGTGATGAGCACTCCATGACATTCGAAGTGCATTGAGTAATCCCATGCCGTAGGGTCCAGCTAGCGACCTTAAACCAAGCGCTTCTTGGGAGGCAACCCAAGGTATTGCTTTCTTCTCCTTTTTCTAGTTTAGTTTAGATAGTTGCTTTGTTTTTGTTTTCCTCTAGACAACAACCAGGTATTCCAAAAGGAAGGATCACAGTTCAGGAGCTACACTAGAAGAACAAAATTTCGAGAAGTTGAGGAAACGAGCTTTACTGAGATACATCTCGGGTACTGTCAGAACACCTCGACCGAGATGTACTTCGCCAACCGAGATGGTCTTATCTGGGAGTTGTTTCTTACTTCTTCATGCAGTTTAGCTATGTTCGGTGAGTATCCTGTCCTTAGACTTATTTTAACCCACTGGGACAGTGTGCCTCAAGTATGGGGTATTTGTGTATTATTTGACACTTATGTGATGGATGACTCTATCTTATCGGATATTTTATTTATGCTTCACTTATGCATTTATATGATTATCTGATATTACATGCATACCTACATGTTAATTGATTGAGAAAAACGTCGAAACTGAAATAAAACTGGTTTTAAAAAAAAAAAATTTGACCTCGACCGAGTCAGTATTGGCCAAACGAGGCGTTTCACCTCGGTTGACCTAAGAACATCTCGACCGAGGTGCGTAACAGAAATTTTTCGAAAACGATTTTATGCTACTTATCTGGATATGATCTCAGTGAAGATTTTGTTTACTGACTGGTTTTAAATTCTTTATGTGTTTGAAAGGTTTTATAATATGTTTAAGTTGCTAAATGCTTTGTTTGAAATTATTAGCATGTTTGATACTTTGTTTTTATCCAAATTATGTTGAATTTGAAGGTTGACACCGCAGGTTAAGTTCTCTCACTTTCTTCTTGGAAAGACCAAGGCAAATCATTCTCTTCTTCTTCTTCTTCTTGATCATGCTTAGCCCCTCATATACATTTTGCCTCCCTTTACCTATCCGGGAATTTGGAAGCAAGCGAAGTAGTAAAAGCAAGTGGAGTTAAAGTTGAGAAAGTGGCTGGAAGTGAAAGTGTTAGAAAGCAATAATAGGTTTGGGGAAGTCAATCATGAAGATGAGTAACTCGGCACCATTCACATAGCCGGGTGTTTGTGTCTTGCCAAAGTCGGATTGAGCGATATTCCTAACGGGTCATGGTATGTGCATCAAGGGTTTGATGCATCTCGAGAAATTGATGATTGCAGATTTCCTAGGCTTCGGTTATTGTGCACCTCTGTCCATGCATCCCAAAAAGTAAAGTAAAGTAAAAAAAAAGGAAAAGTGTGAGATAAGCAAAGCTTATTGGTGGAAGATGTTGCAAGTTGAAGTGAAAGTGAAGTTCATCCTTTTCCCGGATTCTAGCACCACATTACCTTACATACATCCCTACCCTACACGTTTCTTGACCTTTTCTCTTGGGAAGCCCTTGAGACCTTGAGCTTGTTGATTGACTTAGCGGTTTAAACTGGATTATACATGATTAATTTTGATAATTATGATTTATTATGCATTCTATGATTTTATGCAAAGATGAACAACTTTCTTATATTTATAAAATGTTTTGATCATATTAAGTTTTTAATTCCAGGAAGTATTCTCTTAGAGTGATCTATGATAGTTGCACACCATAAAATGTTTTTGAAAGAGTTTTTCATTGATTTTCTTGACTTATAATCCATTCTATCTTGTCTTTTATATGAGGAACTTGCTTGGGGACAAGCAAGGGCTAAGTATGGGGTATTTTGATAGCATGAATTATAGTCTATATTTTAGGGTTTGTTTGGACGTTTTATCTTTCATAATCTGCATGTTTGTATGTATATTATGTGATTATATTACCATTTCATCTACCTTTGCGGGAATCGAGGTCTACACCTAGTTTTGTTGTAATCGTAGGTAAAATGGCACGTTTTGCATCAAAAAGGAGCAAAAGGAGCTATGGAGTCATTGGAGCTACATCCAGGAAGTATAGCCATGGATTTGGGATTCACTTTGGACCAGTTTTGAGAGATTTCACATTCAGTTGTGACTCACCTCGGTTGACCACAGATTCATCTTGACCGAGGTGATCCAGGGAAGTCGACTCGACCGAGGCGAATACCTAGGACGCGGCGAGAATATTTTATTCTTGGCTGAGATCTTTTATATTTGGAAAGTGATTTTATATTTTTGGGCTTGGCTCCTGGAAGGAAGAAGATAATATAGATCTTATATTTTACCTATTTTTATGAGATGAGATCTCTTCTAAGATATCTTATCTTTGGAGGGTTATTTTCCTATAAAAAGGGTTGGATTTCCACAATTTGAGAAGGCCGCATACAATCCGCTTACAGCTGAATCCACGCAGCAGCCGCAGTACACTCCAATTTGGGAGTTTTGAAGAACCTTTTTGAAGGTTGAAGGAAGATCGAAGATCATAGCTTTTATAGCTTTTTGGAGGGTTTTGTAAGATTTTCTTTAATTCCCTTCCTTGTTGTCTTGTCTTGTTGGATTGCTATCCAAAGAACGCCTTTGTTGTGATATTTGATTCAGTTATTGAAGTCTTTTTCATTGAATTCTTCTTGTTCAAATATTCACCTTCTTCCCATATATTGATTAATACTTTCATAATGATGATGAGTGGCTAATTTCCTTGTGTGATTCTAGGGTGATTGGCTGAAGGTTGTGGGAAAAACAATGATAGAATAATCTTAGATTCCAGTAGGACCCTGAAAGTTCGAGTCTTTAACCTTAACCCTAAGCATCTCGCTCAGTCGATGAACATCTCGGCCGGGGTGGAATTCGGTTGACCGAGGTGACTTATCCGATCCTAAACTGAGAGTTAAGTGTTAGAGTTTGCCAAATCCTATTCTTATTACACCTTTCCTGGTTCAATGCAAGCTTAGGATGAGACTTACCCGGTAATTCCTTAGTTTGTGTACCAACGATCATAAGTGTAGGTAATAAAGGTTTATCCTTTATTGGGGTTTGAGTGTGCTTTCATCCCATCTTTGTGAGTTAGCCTGAGACTTACCCGGTAAAGGTTGATTCTATTCCCTTAGATGGTGTGTTAGTTTGAGGTTATAGTTCTTTATCTTAATTCCTTGAGACTTACCCGGTAATAGGAGTTACGGTTTAGGATTAGTGAGTAGTAAGACTTACCCGGTGATCTATTCCACTTTAGTAACACCTTCCCCATGCAAAAATCTCAGCTTTGTCCGCTTATCTTTAGATCTTGAGTTGGAACCACAACTAGACGCTTTAATCCCTAGAATTGCATGTTTGCTTTATTGACTTCTTATTCATCTTTGATTGTGTTAATTGCTCTTTGTGGTTAGTATTCGCGAAGCTTACCGTTATTGACTTTATTTCACCGAGTCCCTGTGATCGACCCCTGGAATTCCTTGCTTTTACTACGATTGACCCGTACACTGCGGGTTCGCATCCTTGTTTTAAGCTTAAGTCTAGGGTTATAAATTTAAAGCTTGCACACACCGTTTGGAGCGAACAGTTCTTATTATTTAAAACTCTTAATAATGATATATTAAATGTGTTGCTCAATGATAGCATGTTTCTATGTTATCTATATAGATGTTTTTTTATGTGTTTTTCCTTAATTTTGCATGATATACGGCATCTACATCTTTGCTTATGCTTAGATTGTAAAATAATGTCTACTTCCCTTGTGTTTTGTATTTATAGATGATTTAGGTAAAAACAAATGGAACATAAATGATCAAATCCAAGCAATCCAAGGAACACTCATCAAAGCATCACTTTCATCAAGCAAAGGAGGAAAGGAATCAAGATATCAACATATGTAAGTAGTAAAGGACCAAAGGAACCCCGAGGAGGAACCTCGGATGAATTAAAACCCGAGTGAAGAAGACATGAAAACCCCAACAAAAAAAAGAATTCAATGTGCATATGTCAACTAATGTCATGTTAATCCAAAAACCCAAGTGAAGAAGACGGAGTGTCCACATAGAAAAGGTGTACCTCGAGCTCGAATGAATAAGGCAAGAAAATCCGGACAAAGAATCCTTTTGAGCAAGGGTGTCAACGTACCTCGGGAAAAATTTGCTACCTGACTAAAGAAGAAGAACAACCTGATTGAAGAGGATGAAATACCCAAGTGAAGTGTAAAGTTGCAAAGTAGTAGAAGAACTCGACCCAGGGTGATACCATCACCCGACCATAGGCCAAGCTTAACCCGGGTTTGCCAAGGCTGGTGTGGACCACTTTTCTAACTAACTTATGCTAGTTGCATAAGTGCTCTTTGGATGATTCTAGAATGGGGGAACAACGATTCGAAGCCTGTATATATGACACTTGGCTCTTCAAAATGTACCAACCCACTTAACAAAAAAATTTCAAAATAATTCTCTAGTTGTAGAAGATTTTATATCTTTTGGTTGATTTGAAGATATTGAAGGAAGTTCTTGGTGTTCTTGATATTTTCATCCCTAGATCTTATTTCGATCTTGTTTCTATCATAACTTTGGATTAGTTAGTCCGTTCGCTTTGATTAATTTTCTACATTCCTTAATTTTAGTCTAGTTTCTAACCATACTATCCATTTCTACTGTTTGTGTTCTTATATTTTCAATCATGAGTGAGTAGCCATATTAGGATTTAGGGTGAAAACACCATACTATCCATTTCTCAGTCTTCCTCCAGTGCGCCGGCTAAAGTTGCTCCCTCCCGCGGATTGCTCCATAGGTAACTGGCATTTGTTTCGACTTCTTCCTCCCGCCGATTGATCCCTCATATACAAACCCAAATTCGATAGAACAATTAGTCCCGATTGCTCTGCCGATTTTGTTGTTGTTGATTCCTGATTGCTCCCTCAAATTCAAACCTTTTTTATTTTGATGTTGCAAATTCCCGATTGCTCCCGATATTTCAGCCATGGCTAAAGACGGAAAATGCCAAAACGTTTGCATTTTTTTAATCTTGATTTTTATGGGTGTATTTTTAGTCAATTGTGGTGATTATTTCCAATTTTTATTGAAATTGTGCATTTTTTAGGCATTTTGTGTTTTAAATATTTCTTGTGTAATGTCAGGATTTTGTATTCCTATGTTGTGTTTGATGATTAGATTTGTAACTGTAATATTTATTTTGTACACTTATGTATGTCGAACATCAAGTATTCGATGAAATGTCCCAACGAAATATATGTATTTGAAAATGTATATTGTGTTTGATGATTAAATATGTTCGTTTTGTAGATGAATTTGTGCACTTATGTTCATTCTCTCAGTGTTTTCTTGGTAATATTCGCTTTGCATATGAATTTGTTTTTAAATGTTGATATTGTATGTAACTGTTGATATCGTATGCTTATTTGTTGAATATATATATTTTAGATTGATGAATTATTTTGAGTAGACTTGTAACTACGTCAGGGAGTAATAGAGAATTTTGTCTTGGCTCTATTGTTAAGCCTAATGTTGATGAGTCTCGGGTGCTTATTACCGAGATAGTTGATGAGATACAAGAGCATGAGGAGAAGGTCCTCACATATCCAGTAGTACTAGATGAGGATGTTCTATAGGATGACATTAGGGTCGAGGAGGAGGTCCTCACATATCCAATTGTCCGAGAGAAGGAGATTCTAGAGAAGGACATTAGGCTTGAGGAGGTGGTACTTACAAATTCAGTTGTTCGAGAGGAGGAGGTTCTAGTGGAGGACTATAGGGTTGAGGAGGTTGTAACACCCCAAATTCTATGAACTCGGGATGCTATGGGCTAGGACCTCACAATGGGTCCTGATCCTAGCTTGACAACAAGTTCACCGGATCTTAAAACAATGCACAAATAAATATAAAACCAATATAGATAAACTGAAATTTCATAAACCCAAATACATACAAAACTCACTGTCGAGTATCAAAACTATAAAATCATGTATATGTACATACAAAACCCGTATCCCATCCTAACATGTACGGGAACCCTCGACTGATCACTCTCACCTGATCGCTCTGCAACCTTCCTATCTTGCAAAACATCTACAACTACGGTATAAACCGTGACCTAACTATTCATATATAAGAGTAATATATAAGCACAAAGCACGCCAAGAAGTATAATAAACACCAAGCATGATAGATTTCCTGTTTTATTATCTTTCATAAAGTCATACACTCATAATCCATTTATGGATGTGACAAGAGAAGTCTATGACTCTCGCCTCTATTTCTTTTATCATCTAGAGTGGTTCGGCGTGCCTCCCCGTATACCAAGTAGAGTGGATCAGTACTCTCCCCGTATAACAGGTCCAGCTCAGTCCCAAAGAACCTCTCAGACTCCCTCGGGAGAATTGAGCAAGTTGCCACCGCCCGATACTAGTGGGCCGATAATACGTCGGTGATAATCAACATATAACATACTATAACGCATATAGCAAGCATCACTCATGCACTCATCCAATATATGAAAGCAACTAAGTAAGTTCCAAGAACTTACCTGACACAAGGTAATCCCAGCTATCAATCTACTCTCAGATTCACGTAAGAATGTACTCCACGCCTGATAAATCAAGGCACTCGTATCAACAACTATCCTGCATACTAGAAAGTTCCACTCCTAGCATCAAAGATCCTCAAAAGATCATATACAATCTCATACTACATCCTCAAAATCGCTCAAGGCGTTCCATCACAATATATCTCTTATACCACTAGATGACATTCCATCTAGTTATACTAGTCCTACCCTATCATGATTCTACTAAGAAGCCACAAGGACAAGAGGGAAGGACAAACATACCAAGAACTTTGTATGCTCTGATGTAAGGCGCGATCGCGGGAAAGGAAGGGCGCAAGAGCGGCGGCAAGATCCAGACGCCGCGACTGCGGCGGTCGCAGGCGCAGGGGTGGCGAAAACGCTAAAGGTGTGGGGCGGCAAGGAGCGGGAAAGGGTGCAAGTTCCCAACAAACACGAATCTTTCTTTGCTTTTGACATATTCTCCACTAGATCAACCAATTCCCACTTGGAATCACCAAAGGCAATCTTGTCTTCATCAACACATACACATCAAGCACCCATAGGTCACAAAGACAACAAGGTCATCCTTGTTGGATTCATAAACAAGTAATTAGGAGAAGAAGAAGGGAAAGAAGAGATGGTTTACCACTCTTCTCAAATGTGCAGGAATGAACCCCAAGCTTAAACTACTTGACAGTTATATTCACATCAACCACTCAACAATAACAACATCTCCAACTTGGAAGAAGAATAGAATAAGAGAAGGAAGAGGAACAAAAGAGAAGAAAATATGATCGTGAAGAAGAAAAAGGAGAACACCAGGGGTTTCAAACCCTTATCACAAGAGAAAGAGGAAACATAAAAGAGAAGGAAAGAAAGCAAGTCGGCTAAACAAGTCGTCCGACTTATCTGCTTCACCACGACCGCATAAATGCTAAGGCGCGGTTGCGGGGTCTCACAAAGACATCAGTTGTTACAAAGGTCCTACATGACATAGTCATATTGGGGGAGGATGAGGTCCTAGGTGAGAGGGGTACTTTAGAAGTGGTCGAGGTCTTAGGTGATAGGGACATTTTAGTGGAGGAGATACGGGATAAGGAGGTTGAGTACCCAATTGAGAAGGTCCGAGGTCCCGTAGGAGGAGACCGAGCCTCCGGCCCTTTGATTTCTGATGGATCTAGTTGTCCGAAAGGAGGAGGTCCTTACAAATTCAGTTGTTCGAGATGAGGAGATTTTGGTGGAGGACTATAGGGTTAAAGAGGTCCGACATGACATAGACATTTAGGAGGAGCATGAGGTCCTAGGTAAGAGGGGTATTTTAGAAGAGGAGGTTGAGGTCCTAGGTATAGGGACATTTTAGTGGAGGAGATATGGGATGAGGAGGTTAAGGACCCGGTTGAGAAGGTCCGAGGTCACGTAGGAGAAGACCAAGCCTCCGGCCCTTTGATTGTTGACACCATAAAGTATTATAACACACATGTGGTCAACAACATATGAGAGAGTATTGAGTTATACGTGTTCATCGATATATTCCGATAATTACTCAATGGACCGGGTTGATAGATTGCAATCGGATGAGCTGGGGACTTGGTTATGGTTTGCTCGTCGTAGTGGACTCGTCAGCTTGCACAAGGTCGACTATAAGAGTGTCGACGGTAGTTTGATATCTGCATTTGTGGAGCGTTGATATCCAGAGACCAACAGTTTTCACTTTCCTAGGGCTGCAAACACGCTTCACGGTGTCATGAAGATATTAGGATTGTAGATAGATGGAGATATGCTCACTGATACCTCAAGTCCTGACACTTTGGTAGCTATGTTTGAGGGTATGTTTGATATGGCCGTGGATGATGCTAGGAAACAAATCAAGGAGGGAGGGATCAAACTTAGCTTGTTAGATAAGAGGATTACATATATGAGACATGATGACCTCTTTTCAGAGCACGTCGCTAGTGAATATCTACTTATAATGATACTTTCAACCCTATTTTTCGACAAGTCTACAATCCGGGTGAAGCATCATTTGTTAGATGGCGTGCGAGATCACGAGAGGACCGGGGTGTTATCTTGGGGTTCAGTTGTGCTAGATGATCTTTATAGAAAATTAGGTAAGGCCTCTCGTGTCGGTCATGCACATCTAGATGGATGTGTTGTCCTACTCATGTATATTTAGCAATTTTCTTTGTTTTTTTCTATTTTAAAGTAGAATATCTTATTTTTATTTCATTACATCTTTCCAGTTTATGAGAGTAGTGTTGGATATGAAGCTATTTTCCGGCTTTGCGAGGTGTTGCGCATCCAGATCTTGATAGACATGGATCAGGTCGGTTTGCATTACGGACTAGTCTGAGGCCTCATGGCTTGCAGTATGATGAGAGTGCCCGATGGTATAGGGTTCAGCTGGATCGATGTAGAGCGGAGGATGTAGGATTTGCATGTGCTTCACTAATTTGTAAGTTTTTTGTCTTGCATTTTTTGTTAAACTAACATTTGAAAATCTTAATCCGAAAAATATTGTTCAACTCCAAATACATCCGAATAATCTAGTTCCTCTATTTCGGGTTGATTTTCCGTTTCATTCATAAGCTACAATATATATTAAAAACTTGTAAATATATCTATATCTCGCAATTAAAATTATTAATATAAAAATACGACAAACCATACCTTATCAAGGGGTTGTAACTCATCGTCGGAGCTCGAAAGAAGTACCACCGGCATCATTAGATGACATTTTTCTTCTTCTTCTTCTTCTTAGTTTTTTTTTTTGTAGAATATAGAACTATTAAGATAAAAAAACGATAACAATAATATACATATATAGTGAAAAAAGTACTACCGTTACAAATATGACCGTTTTATGACATGTGTAGAGTGTATTTTTAGAATCTGACAGTTAGGGAGGTAGTTGGAGTGAGTTAATTTTTTTATTCACCCCAACTAAAGTATTTAGGGAGCCTAGTTGTAGTGGGTTTTTTTTTAATTCACTCCAACTACGGACCCATATGCGTAGTTTATCGGCTATTATCGGCTTTGTCTGGGCTCCAACTATGCATGTCACACGCGTAGTTGAAATTAAGGGGTGAAAACAAATTTACGCATACAAATTACGTAATTTTGTATATTAATAGAGATTTTCGCGGGGTACTGAACCTTTTAAATTTGTTGGAAGAAAAATCAAAGTAAAACACACAAAGTAGGACCCTCAAATCCCGCCAACTAAAGAATTCAACCGCGTCTTGAATAGTGAAGTTCGTCCTTCCATCTCCATATCCTCCATGCCACCATTAAAATCAAACACCCCAGCATCAACGCCGACAACATCATATATCTTCAACCTACGTGCTCTTCCTCCATTGGCTTCCTCTCAACACTAACTAACCTGATCGAATATCATCTTCCCCATGTCCCTTTCACTTCATTCCCCTCACTTCTCCTATCCAGTTCATCCATCACTATCCAGCAGCTTCATAGAACCTCACTCCTCCATTTGCGTATATATATATAACCACCGATGTCCTTTCTGATTAAGCTCTTCATACAAAAACAGATAATTAAACTAATTAATTACTCAATGAACGACGATCAGCATCGTGGCCGGAGCAGCGGGGTATCGTCAACCTACAGAGGAGTGAGGAAGCGGCGATGGGGGAAGTGGGTATCCGAAATCCGTGAACCAGGAAAGAAAACCCGAATCTGGCTAGGCAGTTTCGACACTGCAGAGATGGCGGCAGCCGCCTACGACGCTGCGGCTTTTTACTTCCGCGGTCATAGCGCCGTCCTTAACTTCCCGGAGCTAGCGGGGACCCTCCCCCTCCCGCTCAGCTCCTCTCCAGACGACATTCGAGCCGCTTCCCTGGAAGCCGCCGCGGCTCGGCTCCCGCCCACACATTCTAACTCTTTTGCTGCGCCTGCCACTGTTGGGTTGTCGCCGGGGGAAATTCAGGCGATACATGAGTTGCCTTTGGACATGGGAGATGATCTGGTGCTTGGTGGTACACTATTGCCCCCTGACAGCTCCGAGATGGTCGATGATGATGATGACTACTACTACACGTATAGTGATGTTCACCGCTCGATCTGGGATCCTTAATCAGCCAATCTTCGGGAAATAAGTTGCAATATGAGTTCGCAATAGAATTTTTTTACATTTTTCTGAAAATATTCAAACTTAGAAAGAAAAATAAAGTCAGTTTGGAAGAATAGAAAGAGCAGATGATATGTTGTCGTTACCGTGTCATTGAGACTCAATAGATATTGTACTTGTCTATATATAATTGGTGTTTTTTCTATCGTTCCGAAATTAAGTTGTTACGGTTAGAAAGTAAGGGATAATTCGAACTATTGGATTTGATTCAATCAACTCATCAATATACGAACTATTCGATTTGATTCAATCAACATACAATAATAAAAGGGCTAGGGTAAAATGGAAAAATATCCCTACAAATTGTCTGAACTTGTTCATATTTGGGTTGAGTTTTTATAAAATATTAAGTCCGTTTATCTGGATTTGGGCTGGACCGAGTCCGGCTACCGGGCCTTTATGGATGTTGTATCCGTCCGACTGGGCGAGCCGGATCTGCGGGTACTCGTTTTTATTTTTAAATAAAAAATATTTTTAATATTTTTTTAAAAAATAAAAAATATATATTTAAGATTTTTTATGTAAGATATATTAAATTTATTATAATGCTAAATATTTTATATTTATACTCAATATTTACATTAAATAAAATATATTTTTTATTTTTTTACCAAGACAACGGCCAGGTTTTTGGCCCGGTCAGACCTGTAATGGTGCTTGTATCCGGCCCGACGGGTTTGATGGACCGGGCTTTTTGGTCCGGTCGGACTTCTTCCTTTGTTCATACCCGTCCGTTTTTCTCGACGGATTGCCCATATATGATCAGATCTAAAAATGTCCATCACCTGTTGCAAAATGTACTCTACTTTCGTTTTTTCTTTCAAGCACTTCTCATTAGATATATCTCTCTAAAGGTTTTTCAAGTTTTTCCATAAATATGGAAGAAAAAAAAAGAGAGGGAAAATGAAAAAAAGGTATGTTTGCAAAACCTTTGAAATAATTTCATTGTTGTTGATGTTTATCAATTTTGTGTTGTTATTGAAGTACTAGTGTTTTTATTTGGACTTTAATAATCAATGATCGTCAATGAATTTAAACATAATTGTTGATTGATTTTGTGTTGCACACAAACTATTTGTGAAAATATAAATGAGAAGAATAACAACCGATTTGTGGGGTCTTGTTGTTTAGTTCATTAGTTTGTGTGTTTGCTATGTATACATTTTTAAATGAACATTGCGCATGTTTGATTGCCAATTATCTACAATAATAATATTAAAGTAGTCGATTTGTAATTCACTACTTCTATAATATTTCATTCATATTTTTGTTTGCATGTAATTCATGT
Organism: Fagopyrum esculentum; assembly: GCA_033239045.1. Lineage (NCBI taxonomy): Eukaryota > Viridiplantae > Streptophyta > Magnoliopsida > Caryophyllales > Polygonaceae > Fagopyrum > Fagopyrum esculentum. Next base: position 133,558,830 of record BSUD01000007.1, on the reverse strand, counting down.
AAGTAATGAACTTGTTTTGTCAATTATATGGGGATAGAAATGCCTATTAAAATCGTTTATGATCTTAGTACATTTAGTTCATATGTTGTATATATGTTTAGTTCATGTTCATTAATCCACTTATATTTAACTAAAAAAAACTAATAAGAAAACAAAATAATAAACACTACAAACAATTCATATCCTATTTACATTTAGTTCGTTATAGATAATGAACTTGTTTTGATCATCTTATATTTGTGGATACGAACATCAACTAAACCATTTTGTTCCCTTGATACATTTAGTTCATATTTGGGTTATATTTAGTTTATGTTCATTATATGACTTATATTTAGCTAAAATAAACAAAGCTGAAACTAATATGAAAATCAAACCATATAAACCGTTTATATTTTAGGTTGCATTTATTTCATTGGTGATAACGTTTTGGACATCTAAGTATATATGTGGATAATAAAATGTCAACTAAAACATTTTGTGGCCTTAATACATTTAGCTCATACTTTGTAGTCATTTATTTCATATTTTACAACTGTTTAGTTCATAATTTATCACATCTTGTAAAAACATGCACACGATATTTCACTAGTGAGGATGTTGAACTCCAAAAGGAAGAAAGAAAAAACCTTCAAGAACAAAGAGAAAACATGATTCTTATCATAAGGCTACATCATCAAATTTGACATTGTTGATATTGATGAAAGTGATGGCACGAGATATCATGATACATACATGGTAAACGATATTTCACGAGGTATTAAAAGGGATTCAACAAGCAACATGTCAATATCATTCAAACATTTATAAATATGTTCAATTAATTCACGATCTATTTTCTATAGGTTTGTGTACCCCTTCAATTTTTACCACTTTCATTTAATGGTAGGTAGAGTAATTAACCCCTCTACTTAAAAAAAAAAAAAGAATAAGAGAACTTTGCTTTGTAACGTAAGTTCCTGAATTTTTTTTTTACTTTCTTTTTTTTTGCCTTTTTTTATTTAATTTTTTGTTTTCTGGTATGAATTTTTAGTATAAATTTCATACCAAAAGTTTTATTACCAAAAGTTTTAATACCAAAATTTTCATACCAGAAATTCACACCAAAAATTTACATATCAGAGATTTTCATACCAAAATTCGCACCAGATTTTTCATACCCAAAATTTGTATACCAGAAATTTCTAGTATGAAAATCCACACATAGTAATAAGAGCAAATTCACAGAATAAGACATATAGCAGAAGCTCCCTAACGTTTCTGGTATGACTCTTCTTTGTAGGAATAGTTGTGTTCCTATTAACGAGCCTCATGAAAACTCCACCTAACGTTTTGATACCGAGTGACAAAGGCTCGATATCCAAAAGAAGAAGCTCCTTAACATCGCCCCGCAATATACCGCCCTGAATAGCAGCACCCAGGGCAACAACCTCGTTGGGATTCACTCCTTTACTAGGGCTCTTTTCAAAGATCTCATAAACTATCTCTTGCACCTTGGGGACACGAGTAATGCCTCCAACCAAGAGGACTTCATTGACATCCTTTGTAGACACACCAGCATCCTTCAAGCTGTTTTGGCATGGAGATCTCGTCCCCTGAAATCAAGTGCTTTACTAGATGGACCTCAAGAGTGTTATGTTCAGGTGTTTTGTACCAGAGGCATCAACAGTAATGAATGGCAGATGGATTTCTGTTTGGGATGTAGATGACAGTTCTATCTTGGCCTTCTCTATTGACTCTCTAAGCCTTTGTAGAGCTAACCGATCATTTGATAGATTGATGCCCTCCGATCTCTTAAACTCCTCTATCAAGATCAAGTTGATTGAGAGAGGAAGACGAGATGAGGGATTTGAGGCTCTGATTGAAGCAGAAATGAATGGGGCAACAATGTTTTTTTAAGATATAGGGTTTGAAGAAAGGAAGATGAAGAGGCAAGCTTGTTTTGATCGGTAAAAAATCAGGGGTATATTAACCTCATGAAAAAATAGTATGGACTTAACTACTAAACAAAAAACTGAAAAGGGCCTACTTACTTAATTCACCCTTCATAATTTAATGTGTTTTCGATGTATAACTATGTAAGCTCTAAAGTATTTGACGTTAATGTTGTACTAACAATAACAGTTAATGAGTGATTTCATTAGTTCAAACATTTTGTATTATTATATTTTTGGAGTTTCAAACTAATTGTTGTGGATTTTACAAGGGTATAATGAAAGAGTGATCTTTTATTGCATATATGACCATAAATTAGGTTGTTTAGTTTTGTAGCTAACAAACTAACCCCGTATTTAAGAAAAAATAATTAATTCTATATATTGACAATTGTGACTTTAGATTAAGTAATTGTACCATTTTCTCCTTCCGACTTCCTTTGAAAATGGTAGTTCGTGGGTTTCGAGCTCTAGTTAATAGTCCCCTGTCACCACTAGACTAAGGTCATCTCCAATAAGGGGGTTATATGCCCCCTTTAGCCCTACTTTATTAGAAAATGGTCTCCAATAAAAAAAGCTAAAGGGTTAAAGGGTTAAAGAGTGGTGCAAAGGGCTAAATATAACCCTCAAGGTCACCCTTTAACTCTTCAAATGAGACCACTATATTAAACTCACTTGCTTCCCCTGTTTTGGAAAAGAAGAGAGAAAAGTGAAACCTTGTAATATTTAATTAATAAAGGGCTAAATTAGCCTTTTTATTATTGGAGACCATTCTACTAATAATAAATATTATATATTTTTTAAGGGTTAAAATTTAGCCCCAAGACTATTATAACCTTTGTTATTGGAGATGACCTAATTGATTCTCACAATTTGTTTTTTTAATTGTACTTAAAAATTAACTGTAATACCCAATATTAATTATTCAACTCGTCACAAGATAATAAGTTGTAACATAACCAATTTTATTACCCATTTGCATTACCCAATATTAATCGTATACTGATATACATATTTTAATTTTCATTTCTAATACCCAATTGTAATATCCAATTTTTGCATACTCAATTTCTAATTGCCCAAATTTGTTTTACCCGATCTTGTTTTAATACTCAATTTGGAACAAACCAATAAACTAGCACCACATTGTACAAGATCTAACCCCGAACACCAACACTTGAAGCTTTGTCTCGCCGGTAGGTGATACTACAAAATGCATATCAAGATCATTCAAGTTACATATAGATGTACAATTGCAAACATTTTTATTTGAACAAGTAAGACTACAAAATCAAAATGCAAAATATGAATGAGAGCGAATGTTGCGCCACTGCTTGAAGCTTTGTCTCGCCGACGATGTCGTTGGTGGCAAACATGTAACAACCCGAATCCGTGGGACTCGGGATGCTACGGGTTGGGGCCTCACAACGGGTCTCGACCCTTAGCCTGACAACAATCTCACCGGACCCTTCCAACATGACACAAATAAAGGCGTAAAACTCAAAACGTTTGTAATGTACGTGAGACTGAAAAGTAAGGGTACAATGTGGAAACTCAGCCGAGTTGTAACACCCCGAATTCTCAGAACTCGGGACATTACTGGTTAGGACCTCACAATGGGTCCCGACCTCAGTTTGACAACAATATTACTAGGATCTTGCAACAAGACACAAATAAGAAAAAACCGAAATTCATAAAATGTATTTGTAAAAGGATGAATGCAACAAAGTCTAACAGCCTATCGTACTTAAACAACGGAAAAGACTAACTGTCTTAACAAAAGGGAAAGACAACAAAGCAACAACTCAAACCCCCACTCTAAAGAGTACGGAGACCCGGCTGACCACTACTTCCGGATCACTCAGCTGCTGTTCTAACCTGCAGTAAATCTAAAAACACAATAAAACAACCATTAGCTAGCTATCTAAACATTAGGAGAATAATAATAGCACACACACACATAAAATAATAAACACTCATCATGCTTTCAAACAATCCATTTATTATCTTCATTTAAGTCATTCACTCTAATCATACTTATTTTGTGACACGAGGGATTCCCAAACCTCGCCTCCGCCCCCGTGTACCCATCAGGAGTGGATCTGATGCATCTCACCGTGTACCTGTATGGTCTGGGTATAGAGAACCTCCCAGTCTCCTGGCAGAGCTGGGCAGTGATGTCACGACCCGTTATACATACACTTGGGCCTTAACACATAATAACAACGGTCGTCCTAACAAGTTGTTATTATAAACACACATCGCACACACCACCATTATCATTCAACTAACATCCAGAAACTGGTTAAGTAAGTCGCATGGACTTACCTGAATCACACCACAACTCTCAAAATCTCAACTCGGTCTGCAACCGTAGAAACTCAAACGCCTGTCAAATAAGGCATGCGGGTCACAATCACATCTAGATGTCCAACCTCATGCGAAAGAATTACGGAAAAAGCTCTCTTACGGTAAAAGACCATTTTACCCTTAGTGCCGAAAATTCTCAAAGTCTATCATTTAGTTCTAATATTTTCTTTTAGAACCTATGTCCATAATCTAGTTCTCATTGAAAGTTTGGTAAGGATTTAGTAAAGGTTTTATAAGAGTTATCCAACATTCTTCGTTTACACAAAAGTCGTTACGGTTCGACTTTGGGTTCATATACACGGCTTGGGTAAGATATAAAATTCCGATATAAAAATCCTAGGTTCTCTATGATATACATAATAAACATAGGGTTAGAGATCTCTCCAAAATACTTAACCATAATCCTCCCATAAATCCCTAAAGTTGAGCTAAAAGCTGAAATTTCCCATACTTAGTCTACTTTCCCATGCTGTAAAAACAATCCAACTGTCATACTTTGAGTCCTTATAAGTTCTAATCCGACCGTTAACTTTCTTCCAAATTTTAACACAGTAAACTACATAGTTCCCTCAACAACATATAAAAAATTCAACGGTGGATTCTCGATTTAAGCTATAGAAATTAGGTCCTAAAGTCAGCAGGTCGAAGCTGAAATGTAGAGTGTGCAGAAGGTCCTAAGTTCGAGTCCTACTCCCAGCAGTCCCTCTCATTTAACCTTCAGCAGGTCTCGAGTTCGAAACTCATGGGTTGCACTTATTCTAAAAATAAAACTCAACCTCCTAGATCACCTGTAACAGTCGTAAGAAAACAAGGGGTCGAGAAGTAGGTTCCTACCGGGCTGCAGCAAGGAAGGAGGCACCTGCTGAGTTTTCAATCGGCATTACCCCCTCCGGAATCGCTGGCTTAGTTCGTTTGCACCGCCGCAGTGGCTGGAAGACCGGATCAGCATCGGTTTCGTGCGTCTCGAGGGGCTGCAGATCGACTCCAGTGTGTCCAGTTACCCGTGGTAGACCGACGAGAGCGGTTCGGCTTACTATCGACGAAGAAGAACCCAATCCGGCGCTGAATTCGGTTAATTGTAGGTTGCTGTCTTACCACGATACAGGAGGGAGGGCCGTCGGCGTCTCTGCGCTGCAGAAGGTGAGACTCCAGCCGTTACGAGGGCGAGATACGGACTGATAGAAGGAAGGGAGAGATCGGTGCTCACCGGGCTGTTGAAGACGGAGCCGGCGAAAGGGAGGGTGGCGATGGTCCGAGTGCGAGGCTGGCAGTAGGGTGGCGTTAAGCGGACTGAAGTACTGCTGTCCGTCTCCGGCTGTCGTCTTCACCACTTCCGGCGCGCAATCCCGGTGGAGAGTGTCGGCGGTGGTCCTGGTGTGTTCGTTTGGGCGGCTTTCCCTTTGGCGTATCAGCGTGCAACGAGAGAGCATCAAGAGTTGTAGTGTCTTTACGGTTTTGTTTAGGTTAGGTTATTAGATTAGGTTAGAATTAAACGTGATTAAGGGCTGATTAGGGTTTAGGTTAAAGTTGGGCCGGCTGAGTGATTGGGCCAGAAGTGGGCCTGCTCCTCAAATATTACAGTGGGCTGAAAGAATGAGTTAGTTCCCCGGAACCGTTAAAGATACGGAAATAAATTACGGGATTATTTACGGAATTATTTACTGAATTATATAAGTTATCATTTTATGTGAATTCAGGTCACATAAAATGATAGAAAATTAATATCGTTTTATTCTTAAATAAAAGGATTTAGGTTGCCGGATCGGAATCCGGTTTGATCCGGTATTAAACGGAGTTTAATATTTGCGGGTATTACACGAGTCCTCAAAACGACACAAAAACTCCGAAACATACATCCAAGAACCGTACCACAATCCATAATCCAACATAACAATAGTAATGATAATAATCCCAAAAACGCCCCCGTCTTATAATGTACGACGGCCCTCGGCTATTCACTCCTCCACCTCACTCGGCGGCGTCCCTAACCTGTGGGACATCTACACAAGCGGTTTAAAACTGTTAGTCTTAATTCGAAGCATTAAAGACATGGTGAAGGCACATACACACACTCATACATCATAACATCACATAATCATGCTTAACAAACAAGCCCGGTTTAATATCTTTATTTATTAGGTCGTATCCCATTCTAATTCAACTTAGGTTTGTGACACGGAACCACCGTGGTCCCGCCTCGGTCCCTACTTACCGGCATGGAACGGTACGGATGCCTCCGACCGTCTAACCAGCACGGGCTAGTCGCCGAGAACCTCCTAGACTCTCACAAGAGCTAGGCAGATGATGTCACCGCCCCAGCGGTGCCCTGGTGCTGCCCCTGCGCCTGGTGGCCACCCCTGTGGTGGCCCTGGTCCGCCCCCACGCCTCTGAAGATCCACCCCCGCGGTTTGAGCAGCAGAAAGTCGTCTTCTTTGTTTGCGACTATGGATCCTTAGCTCAAATGTCTCCCTCTTCTTGTTGGGTCTTCTCCAAACACCAACCTATGATCTTAGGCTCCTTTCCAAGACCTAATCGATCCAACAACACACACATGCACGGATCTAAGGAAAAGCTTCCTCAAAAGCTCCATTCATGGCCATGAATGAAGGGGAAGGAAGGAAAGGATATTCAACATGGAAAGAGAAGGGGAAAGAGGGGAAGAACTTACCAATCACTGAGATCCTTCTCCACTGCAGCTCATCCAAAAGAAATCTCCTAGGGAAGAGAGGAAGAAGCACAAGAGAGAGTAGAGAGCAAGAGTGGACAAACGTTAACGTGAGAGAGGAAATGAAAGAGGAGAGAGAGAGATCCATAAAGCTGAAAAGGTGGGAGGGAAACAAGGGGTCAGTTGGCCCCTTGTCACCTCAGCTGGAAACAAAAGGTCAAAAGCGGAAATGAGGGTAACGAGGGGTCAGCGCGGGATTTTTGGGAATAAATCCTGGTACTCAGCACACGTACCTGCGGCAAAACTAGGCCGCCAACGCGGGAAGTTCGAAAACGTCTCGACACCCGGAATAGAAATTCCGGATGTTACACAACATCTTCTAGCTAACGGGTAAATCCAAGAGAGCCTCTCTTCCCATCTGCCATGATTTCAACGTAGATCTGAACCCTGGTTTTGGCGTAGCTTGGAACCTTGGTTTCGGCGTCTCGCTTCCGTTTCTTGTTCAAAACCCCCATCCTTACCTCTGTCACGATGACTCTCTTCATTTGGCCCTACCAACCGTTGCAGAACAAAGAAGTAAGGGGTCATTACTGTAGGTTTTGATGACGGAGATAAAGTAGGATCATGTTACATGTGTTGACGATATTCCACGATCTTTGCTAATTTACTAAATTTAAAGAGAATTTAATTAATCAATTATAATTATAATTATTTAGAATATGATTATTCTCAAGGGGTCAGCTTGTATGTCCATATTAAAAATAGAGTTTTTTCTATTGGTGTCGTTTAAGTTTGGACTTTTCCTCTTAGTAACCACAAATTTTTAAGTTTTCTACCCTCATGATTTGATTTGATTTCTCCTTATAACCTTTATTAATATATTATATTATAAATTTAATTATAAAATAAACAAATTTATAAAAATAAATTGAAAACTAATAAGGACCATATTAAATATTAATTTATAAATACTAAGTAATGTACAGATGTATTTTTTTTTATTTAAAAAATATAAAAAGGTAAATTTAAAGCTAATTTTTATTTTTGAATTAAAATAAAAAATATAGTAAATTTGTATTTATTTTTGAATTAAAACAAAATAAATTTAAAAATAATTCGTAAATAAATAAAAATTTACTATATTTTTATTTTAAATAAAGGTACATAATTAATATTAAATATACTTTACTAGATTTTAAAAATTAAAATAATTTTAAAATTAAA
>BSUD01000007.1:133492246-133550393 GCA_033239045.1 Fagopyrum esculentum | reverse complement strand
AAATATAATAAATTTATTTATTATTGAATTAGTTTTAAATATAACTTTCTATATTTTATATTAATTCGAAAATATATAATACTTTAATTTTAATTCAAAAAATAAATTAGCTTTAAATTTAATTTTCTAAATTTTTTAAAAATATATTAAAAATACTTCTATTACAAAATTAATTAGTTTAAAATTTAGTGAGGTCTTAATTAATTTTACATTTATTTTTATAATTTTATATTTTATAATAAAATTTTTAATGTAATATATTTAAAAAAGGAGAAACAAATAAGCCATAAAAATACTAATTTTTTTAAAAAAATTTGTAAATAATAAGAGAAAAAGTTCAAACTTAAGGAGAAAGAAAAAATTCTTACAAATATCATACTGGCACAATCTTCTCATTTTACAAGACCTATGATCATAATCTACTAAATAGTTTTGGAGTAATTCCAATGCAAATTTTATTGAATTTAAAGATAAAATATATTCGCTGAATGATTATGAAAATTTGGATGACATTACAAGATGTTTGGTTGAGCAACATACATGATACAAATTTTTTAGTGCGTTGAAGAGTCACTGACCTGTGAGGAACTTGGCAGCTGTTAGAGGAGCAGCCACCCAAACACTTCTCGCGCTCTCATGGCCTCCATGGCTTGCTCTCCCAATTACTCTTCCTTCGCTTCAAAACCCTCAGACTCTGCTTTTACTTTCACAAAATCGTTGCCAAACCTCCATCGTTGCGGTTTGCTTCCTCGCAACGCTGTCGTAAGTTTCTGATTCTTCCCCATATGCGTTCCGCTTTTTGCTCTTATAGAAAGAAATTGAGTATGAATTTGTTGATTTTATTTGTATTGGATATTGCAAATTTGGAATTGAAATTGTGCTGAAATGAATTTGTGTGCATTAGAGGCGTAGTCTGGCTGAACAGTTGAAAGTGGGTAATGGCAAGCCGAGGATTCCCCCTCCTGTTGACGTGGTTCAGCCTTCGTTCTCCAACTTTATGGCTTCCAGTAAGCATCTCGTTGATTTGACGAACAAAAACGATACTCCTACTCGACTCAAAATATTCTCTGGGACCGCAAATGCAGCTCTTTCACAGGTTAATAATGCGTGGCTCTTTTATTGTTTTTGTACCTTGTGATGAAGTTCATAGGTTTTGTGACTTGAACAATGAATTGGCTGATGATTTGAGAAGGATTACAGCGCATTTAATGAATATTATATGGTCTTTGAATGTACATCAGACCAACTTCAAGGGTTTTACTTTTACACATAGAAACCACCCTTAGAACTTTTGATCATTGTCTATTTCTTCAGAAAGGTCTAGTTCATTGGCCATGGCATAATGGATGTTCTATTAAAGCTTTTTGGTCTTCGGTTTTTGTGATTCTAGTCCAATTTGCACCCTGAAGTTAAGCTATAGGAATGCTTCTTCTGAACATACTCTCAGCATCAGCAACATTATTTAGATGATTGGCAGAGGCTCCAATATTGTGACCACCAACAGGGACATGGCAACACGATGCTTGCTTCCATGTACTATTTTTGCATATTTGCTCCATAAAGATGGGGTTGGGGTTCATTTCGTTTCTTTTGTTACTACCTTTGGTGCCAATCTAGGTTCTTTGTTTGCATTATATTGAGAAAATTACTATTAGGTGCCTCAGTGCTACAACATTACTTTTGCTAAAGTTTGCATGAGCTGTTGAGTGTTGACTGACTGACGCATCTAAGGATCAGGATGGAGTGAAGGAAAGAAAATCACTGTACAGTAGTCCCTTTGCCTGTCTTTCAAAAATAACATTCTTATCACTTATTAGTTTCCTATCTACTCTTTCAAATTCAATTTCTTCGAACTTCTATTTTCTGGTCTTGGATGGAAATATCAACAATTCATATCCTATTCTTATATAGGATATATGATTTTATGAGGAGTCCAGTCCCTCGTCAAAGCGAGGTGGGATTTTCCTCTGTTTTTTTTTGATGCACTGTGATTGTCATTGGTATTATATAACAAAAGGAACTCTTTAAGCAGCAGGAAGACTATAAGTTCAAGTCCTCAGCTGCTGGTTCTCTTCCCTCCCTCCTCCCCAACCCCTCACCCTCACCCTCACCCTCACCCTCACCCTCACTTTTTTAATGTTCTTTCTGTAGTTACTCAAGCCTTTTTTTTTCTTTCTTTCTTTCCGTTACCAACTAACTATTGACATTTTTTCTTGAACTTATTCCGTTAAGGTGAAACAGTCTCCAACTTTTTCTATTTTGTAGGGCGACATGTAATTGGGGTACAATTATATCTGCTAACCTAAGAAGCATCAAGCATGAAGTTAATTGCAATACTTTTTCTTTAACGCATTTGGTGACAACACGACTTTTTGGCAGAGTGATTCTAAAGTTTTTTGTGCCACAGGAAATTGCATGCTACATGGGTCTAGAGCTTGGCAAAATAAAAATAAAACGCTTTGCTGATGGTGAGATATATGTCCAGTTGCAAGAAAGCGTTAGAGGTTGTGATGTGTATCTTGTTCAGCCTACATGTCCTCCAGCAAACGAGAATCTTATGGAGCTTTTGATAATGATAGATGCCTGTAGGAGAGCTTCAGCTAAAAATATTACAGCTGTCATTCCTTATTTTGGGTATGCTAGAGCTGATAGAAAGGTATGCTATCTGCTTCCTTTGTAATTTAGCTGTAAGTATACATATTTTATCTAATTCCTTTATCTTGCTATAACCTACCTAACTAGTAGAACTGCAGTTGTTAAAAATAATTAGTTTTTGGCTGGTCAAGTATACCATGCACCCTTTCTTACATGAGTCAATTGGGGCCCAAATGCCCAATGACCGATACGTGGGAGTTGTATAATTTTGGTTGAGATAAAATTGAGTAAACATTTATTTAATGAAATAGATTATGCAGATTACAAGCAGCAAATTTCATAGTTCTTCATAAGCTGTAAAATTGGAAAATTGGAAAGTGTAGGTAGATAAAAGTTAGAACATATATTTTTTCCCCCACTATTAGCACGCAATCTATGTCTTGATTTGTTTTTATGAAGGATACTTTTCAGTAAGTCATTTTTCTCAACGATTTAGTGAAAGTGTAGATTAAATGCTTATTGTAGATCGACAAACTTTGGTTGCTTTTCGCAAGTCCCTGTATATATGGCTTGCTATATTTAGACCATTTATTATAATAATTCAGACACAAGGCCGAGAGTCCATTGCAGCCAAACTAGTGGCAAATCTGATAACAGAAGCAGGTGCCAATAGAGTCCTTGGCTGTGATTTACATTCTGGACAGTCAATGGGTTATTTTGATATTCCCGTGGACCATATATACGGCCAGGTATGTTGTTTATCAACTATTCTATTTTGTTGGGGAACTTCGTATATACTAAATGTATAAATCATACTGTTAATGAGTTGTTTTTACTACTCAAGTGAGGTCATTCAGTTTTTGTATTCATTTATGCTACAAATCTGAATTACAATTTGCTAGAGCAATTTTATGGAAAATGAATGGGTGAATTGGTGGAGTGTGCTTACATCTCCTAATGTTGTATCATATAGGCTAAAAAAATATAATGTGAAAGTGTGCCTTCTTATTTCTATAAATCCAATTATATCCTTGTTAATTCTCTAACCAACTTTAAAAAATGGAACACAATAATTTGTCCAGATTCACTGACCATGTTAGCTTATGTTTTTGTTGTTGTGTTAGTTTGTATAAATTTTGTCCGTGTAAATTATGTAATTCTCATTTTAACAGATTTTAACATATTTATGTAATTTACTTACACAGTGTTGCATAATTTACACAAATATACTATTAAATACACAAAATATTTTGAAATTTGAAAACTATATTATATCCACAAATCATCTACACGAAAGATTTCAATATTACACTTGTTTAGACAAACCGAAGACAACTCACATAATCTACACAAACTTATTACTATTGACTATACCATACATTTGAAAATACTCATACATAATAATATTTTCATAAAACTAAGCTTGACAACACAAATTAAAACAAACAAAAAATCCAAACTATTTAAACTCGAATTGTTGAATCTACATAAATTTGAAAAAGCTACACGAAGTTGTGAGTTTTATTTAATAACACGTCTACATGGAAAAATAAAAAAATAGATAAATTTTGATTAACAAATACAGTCAAATGCACTAGTTCATTCAGTTATCAAATACATGCAATTATAATTTCACGAATTTATTAAAACAAAATTACTCTCAATTTTGATTACACAAAATATCTAGTAAACTCAATAAAGGTAGAAATCTATTTACGAAAATAAATCATTATTTAGCTCCTTTTTTATTCTCATAAAGATTACAAAATTAAATATCTTGTAAATTTAATTAAAGGTAGAAATCTATTTAGGGATAGAGTATCATTGTTTAACTCTCTTTTTTTCTTACATAAAAAGTACAAATATTTACACAAAGGTAATTAAGTATTTACATAGGTTTCAAAATACTAGAGACTATTTTACCAATTGAAACTTATAAAAAGGCCATTTCATCTAATTTCCTCAAAATGAATCCATTTTGATCGAGAAGCAAATTATAGAAGTGGGAAGCGCTTTGTTGATTAAAACAACTAAAGAGAAATAGATTTTGTCAACTTTTGACAGGCAAAAAGTCGATTTTCATGCAATGGGGTTTATTCCAATCCATCCATAGCTAAGTAGAAAGTGCGTGATTTATTTGAAGATTCTTACATGTTTCTGTGGATAAAGAAAAAGGAATGCCTTTTAAAGAGAACTATATCCAGTTGTTCATTGTCATACATCAAATACATGTGCAAAGAAGTTTGGAGCTTTGGCAATCAGAATTGATTTTACTCGGGGAGTTTCACTAAACAAGGTGGTAACTTCTTTGGGATTGGCTGAAACCAATGCCAGAAGATGTTGTGTCATTGTATTTTGCTGTACTCATATTAATGAATACTTCCAGGTGTTGTCAACATAATTGCCTAATTCATGTAAACTACAATGTAACCTGTTCATGTGCAGTTATTTAACTTATCTTATGAGCAGAATTCTTTTTGTCAAACAAATTCATTTCTGAATCATAAGACCTGATGTAAAGAAGTTCAGAGAGACGAGGACATAGAGAGATTGACTGGTTCTAGAGATGAAGGGAATGTATAAAATGAGGCGCGTCAGGTCTTTTTTTACAGGCATTTATGTGCTTATAGAGAATGGACAAGCAACCATCAGAAACAATTAATTTCAGTGATAATTGATATTTCTGCTGCACAAGTTTAACTTTCTACTGTTTTATCTTTCGTGAATATTTTTCGACTCGATTAAAATTGTTCATATTTTAAAGTATTGAAGTTATCGCTGATCTGAAGTGACAAGGAGTTGCTTACATACAAACAACTCAATCAAGCCTACACCTTGAAATTAAATCAATGCAAAATTGAATTCATGCTCATCCTCTGACAATATTCTAAAAGACGGCCTAGATGGCCTTCTAGACGGTGGACGTCCCGTCTTAGTGCTAGATGGACCTTCTTGGATGGGTTCAGGCACGGAGCCGTCCAAGACAGAATTATTCGTGTTTAGACGGTCTGGACGGGTTCAAAAACCCTAATTTCTAACTGCGTAAAATCGACTTCCTTCTCAGTCAGGAGCCCAATTCCTCTCATTCTCGATTTCTCCTGGGAGGCTTGGGTACTTGGCGATGGCAAGTAGTCGACGTGAGGACGTTGTCCCTTGCCAGAGTACTTGCCTGTCTTTCTCACCTCCCTCTCCGTTTATGAAATAGTGAAGTTTGAATGTGTGACATGTGTCTCTAGGATAAAATGCATGAAAATAAGCCAAAAAAACTTCTTGTCCACCTAGACGTCCGGACGGTAGGCGGTGCCTCTCCATCCCGTTTCCGTCTTGGTCTTTTAGAACATTATCCTCTGATAAGACAATCCAAAATCTGTAACCTCTGGCAAAATCTTTTCAAAGTTGTACCACAGGAGTACAGTACCTATCTGATATTCTATTGACTTGTAATAAAGCTCTCTACAAGTCAGCGCTCACTATAAGTGTCAAAGTTATTGCTGATCTGAAGTGATAAGGATCAGGTTACATACAATCTAAAGATGCTCAGCCTCGTGCACCCTCATCCCCACCCGTTTCTGACTCGGCTCTAAGTCAAGGATTGCCGCCCCCGCACTAGGCACCTGCAACCACGTCCTAGGTTTTCCATACCTCTTGAAACCGAACCGATACACATCCTCTGATAAGACATTGCAAAATCGGTATACCTCCTAAAAAATTAATTCAAAGATTCGTCACAAGACCTCAAGAATGAAATCGGTATACCTCCTAAAAAATCAATTCAAAGATTCGTCACAAGACCTCAAGAATGAATAAGTATTGAACACTGGATACCTTTAGACTTTTATACAAGTACATTTCCTGGTTCTGTTACATTCCAATCACTGAAAATATTAGATTTTGAAATGAACTGTTATGTATTCTTTTTACCTCTACTTTGGGTGCATTTATGATCTTCCATTTTCTTTCTGAAGCTGGGTGTACTAATTTGTGCATAATTTGTGTTACTGTAGCCAGTCATACTTGATTACCTAGCCAGCAAGACCATTTCTTCAGATGATTTGGTTGTAGTCTCACCTGATGTTGGTGGAGTTGCCAGAGCTCGTGCTTTTGCAAAGAAGTTGTCTGATGCACCACTTGCTATAGTGGATAAACGGCGTCATGCACACAATGTTGCAGAGGTAAACCTTGCCCTTCTCTTTCTCTGTACCTTAATAACACCAGATAATTTTTCTAAAAATACATTGTTTGAATTGAAAATGCAGGCAATTTGTTTATGCAATGACTAATATCCAGTGTCATTAATATCCACCTTTTGGATTTTTGTTGTAGGTGATGAATTTGATAGGTGATGTCACGGGCAAGGTGGCAGTTATGGTGGATGATATGATTGACACTGCTGGTGAGTTCATTTTATATGCATGTTTGAACTTATTATATAAAATGATTTACATTACTCTTACATACTTTCGCCTTAAATGGTTTAGAATGGAAACTACTTTATTCGGGCCTTGATTTCCTGTCAAGAAACTTTTTGGGGGCATGGTGCAGTGGTTTTCTGTTGTACATTTTCCTATTCCATTTTGTATAGGAAATTTTAACTTGAATTTAAATTTGTTAGTCCTACATTATCTAGGATGGAAGCGTGCCACTGACATATCCTGTAACTTTCGAAGTATGCTGTTATATATTGTGTTTTCAAGTCTGCTTTCATCAGCAGGGATGTAATTTGGTGCAAGGATCTATACAGAAATATTTCTTCTGAAACTTACCATATAAGATTTGAATTTTAAGTATACTTGTGTTTAAAATATCAACTCCATATGTATTGTAGGTACAATCACCAAAGGAGCAGCCTTGTTGCATAAAGAGGGAGCTAGAGAAGTCTATGCTTGCTGCACCCATGCTGTTTTCAGGTATGTAATATACTGACTCATGGTGTGTGGCTAGCTTCACACATTTATGCTCTTTAAATGAAAATTTTACTCAGGTACCCATGAGATTTGATGAAATATTACTTAGGCTCATATTTGGAAATCTCATTTAGGTGAAACGTGGTTTCAAATTGAATCTCATAAAACTGACATGGCTAACAATGTCACATGTGTCAACGGAGTGTTGACTAGGCTAGGTGGTCTGTTCACCATACTCCAAAACCCTCTGTATATATACTATATACTATGCTTTGAAATGGATGTAATGAAAAGGAGGAGAATGGGGCTTGTTCGGCATGCATTATTGTGTAGTTTTTAGAGTAGATTTTCATATTTTGAAAGCTTTGTAGTGTTTGGCACAATAAGTTTATAAAGGAGATTAGATATTTGGGAGGTTTATAAGGAGTTGCTTGATGAGTTTTTAGAAGATTATTGAGTAGCTTTCACATTTTACTTAAAATTTAAACTCAGAAGATTATTGAGCAGCTTTCACATTTTACTTCAAGTTTTACCTTTATGTCATATAACTCTTGTATTATAAAACCATTTTTAAATATTTGCGCATTTTGGTAAATTCACTTTTAAAATCTATCAACAAATCTCTCCCTAACAAACATCAATCCGATATTTCATTAGGCTTTCAAATTTCACAAAAAACACGCCCTTGGTGCTCTCCTCTAAAATAGTTAGATACTTGATTTCTCATGATTGAGATGGGCAATCTTGAGGTTGTCTGACTGCCCTGGGGACAATTTTAAACTTTATAACTTATAACCATGGCTTGACTTATTTGTCTTAATTAATCTTACACTGTTATGAAGAAAGTGAGTGCTAAGGTTTGTACATGATCCTGCTTATTTGGTAATTGTTATAAGAGGCTTGGTAAGGGTAAATCATGTTCTTGATGTTTCTCTTTTCCTAAAGCTGCTAAACTGTTGCTTCTTGCAGTCGCTGGAAATTTGATGTACAATATCAACATACATGTTTATATAGATCATACAATATAATTATAATCATGTTAGCTGGCGTTACTTTTCCACACAAATTATGTGTTCTGGAAAACCTAGTTTTGTAAATCTTGCATGGCTTTTAGCTCATTTCATACAGCTGATGCTAACAGTACTACTTTTAATTTTTAATACTTATGGAGGTCTAAGAGAAAGTGACACTTTATCTTCTTTTGGGAGTATGAAAAGCTGAAGTTCCGAGGTTATGATGTTTGTACACCTTTATTCCGTAGGATTGATATGTTATTTTTTTTTTGGATTGGGATTAGTGTGGTTACAGTGAAAGACAACAGGGATGAGACTTTCCCTGTTAAATCTGTGGTCATCCTACAAAAGTTCAGACGTCGAGGGATATGTGAGTTGATTCCTGGAAGTAAAATTCTAGTAGTGTGATATACCGACTACAAGAACAGTGTGATACAAAGTTACAATCATTACTTAATAGCAATACGTTTTGCTCTGTTTTGTTTGTAAAGACACTTGACAAAAATAAACTTTCTTACTGGATTGAATGTATTGAGTGACCCGCCGGAGGGTGTAGTTGACCTTTTACTTGATGATGTAAGGGGTTTTCCCCGTGTGATTACTACTTAGCCTTCTCTTCAATTAGTAAAAGCGCGACCAGATGGGCAGGGACCACTACCTCTCCTTCCCAAAAAAAAAAACATTTGACAAAAATGATGCATTTGTAGTTGTGAATAAAATTAGTGACTCCTTTCAACAGAAGATTCTAAAAACTGGTCCTCTAGATTATCTCTGTCTGAATACAACTGCCTTTCTGTTATGAATTCTTCCATAATCTTATCACTTATTTAATGATTTGCAGCCCTCCTGCGATAGAGAGACTGTCAAGTGGCTTATTTCAGGAAGTAATAATAACAAATACTATCCCGGTTATGGAAAAGAACTATTTTCCACAGTTAACAGTCTTGTCTGTGGCAAACCTCCTTGGAGAGACTATCTGGCGTGTTCATGATGATTGCTCCGTAAGTACTTCCTTTAAATATCTATACTTGTTGCAGAAATATGTTGGTTCTTTGGATTTAGGGCAAAATGTTCCATTTATAATTGACCATTTTGAAATCCAAAGCCCATTAGTGGTATGCTTATTATGCAAATCTAACCTTAAACCAAGACCATAAAACTGAACCCCAAGCTCTAACCTTAATTGATTCGCCTTCTATGACCATTTTAATCGTTTAAACATTCCCGACGGTCTGTAATTTGTATATTGGTAGTTACGTGTCGGTAGACATGTACAAATCCGGGCCGACTCGTCCAGCCCGCCCCCATCCGGGAAAAACATGGGCATGAGAGCTAGTTTGGCCCGTATTTTGGTGGGACGAGTATGGACAAACATTTTGGCCCGCGGACCAGCCCGGCCCGTATATAGTTTTATACATATAATTTATTTATATATAATTTAGTTTGTTTTGAGTGTCACCTATCCTGATTTTTTCATTTAGTTCGTTTTGAGTATTTTGACTAGTTATACTCGTTTATAATATAAGATTGCAG
The DNA here is from genome assembly GCA_033239045.1 of Fagopyrum esculentum. Taxonomy (NCBI): domain Eukaryota; kingdom Viridiplantae; phylum Streptophyta; class Magnoliopsida; order Caryophyllales; family Polygonaceae; genus Fagopyrum; species Fagopyrum esculentum. The sequence continues at coordinate 133,540,348 of BSUD01000007.1, read as the reverse complement.
GGATAACTTGCTGCAATGATATTTGTTGTTTGTCAGGTATTTGTATTTATTCATTTTTGTGTCTTATTGTTGTTGAACTCGTTGGTAGTGCACCCTGCAAGTATAATTGGATTGAAAATTTGTGTGAAATATTTAATATTATAAATTCCGGGGGGAAAACGCACAATTAAGTACATCTGGGTCATCCGGGTGGCCCGGCAGCCCGGCCGCCTTTTACGTGGGTGGACATGAGCCGCGTTTGTGGCCCAAGCAAGGACCCGACCCGCACCTTCCGAGTAGAATTTTTACTTAGAGCCCGGCCCAAATCCGCTTTTGTACATGTCTACGTGGATGGCTTATAATCTTCTAGCACAAAAGCTCTACTTAAGTGTAGGCTTTTGCTCCCCTTACATTCAATTCAATTCAATTCAATTCAATGTCATTCCAAACTTCCAAAGTGTTGAACGATAATTGTAAATTGCGAGATTGATGATGGTTTTCTTTGACTTTCAGGGTGGCTTTGAACCCTACTCAAGCTTGGGTATCGATTAAGCAAAATACCAGAGGGCAGAGATGTTTGGATGTTCCTTGTATGACTGAAATCACATAAAACAAGGAGAAGAGTTAGATTTTTTCATGTATGACACATACTACAATTCTGTTATGGAGCTTGCTATTGTCGAGCATGGTTTTCATCCCTCTGATTGGGCCACGTAGCACAATATGTAAATTCCTCTGTTTATTTTTTTCTTTGTGTTATTATTGCTTGTATGGTTTTTCACCATCCCCTTTCGTTCTCTTCTCAATTGCTGCAGCCTGCAACCAGGGGTGGACGTAAATCCGGTTAATCTTGTCCCGATCCCGGCGGGTTTGAAAAAAAAAAAAAGTATGTTCCGTCCCGTCCGTGACAAATTTACGGGATGGGACGCAGGACGGAAACTTCTCATCCCGGTTAATCCCGTTTCATCCTGCATATATATAAAAACTAGTGTATTACCCGCACTTTTGTGCGGGATGAGTTTTAATAAACACTTAGGGCCCGTTTGATTTTAACTCCGAAATCGGAAACGGAATGGAAACGAATCTTGTCCATACGTATACTCTTATTCATGAAAGTTTTGGAATCATTCCTTGTGGTTTGAAGTAATTGGAGTAGAGTTTGATTACTTTTGATACCTTATAGGGTAACAAAATGTGGGGAATCAAGTGCATTTTGCCTTAAACCACAAGGAATGATTCCATACAATTTTATGAATAAGGATATAGATATGAACTAAATTCATTTCCATTCCGTTTTCGTTTTTGAAAACAAGCGGGCCTTAATACTTAGAAGTTCATATGAATATTTTTTAAAGATAAAAAAACGGAGAATGAATTATAATTATTACTATGATTTTTTATTCTCTTTTAAGTATTTTTCTCTTCTAACTAATTATAAATTAAAAGTATTTATAATAATTAGATTAAGTTATCTTGGGAAAGCAAAACAAAAAGGAAAATGGATTAGGATAAAAATAAATGGCAAAAAATCCGTAAAAGTTTAAAAATTATTTTTGTAAAAATACTTATTTAAATATGTTTATATAAAATTTAGAAATCAATTTGCAATTTATATTAATGATTAAAAATCATTTTTTAAAATAAATTTTTTGGCTCCGAGAAACGTGGTGTTGACACGTGGCAAAAGAGGATTCTGCTTTAATAGATATTAGTTTTCAAACCCGTGCCCTACACGGGATTTTTTAAATTGTAACAGTTAAATGTATTAATTTCAAGGTTTGTAGGTTAAGTTTTTACGCTATGTGATTGATAATAAAATTTATTTTTATCATAATAGTATTAAATTTAAATTTGTAATAGTATTGAAATAATAGTATTGATATGTTTAAATTTGTAAAATAAAAATTTATCCAATCGACTTGTTAGTAAGTATTAAGTTTAATTATTAATATTATTTATTTTAGTATGTTGTTATCATTGTCACATAGTTTGTGTGTTTTATATGAAAAAACAACATTGTAAGTATTAAGTTTGTACGCTAGTGTATTTTCCGTGTCTTACACTGGATTTGTTATAATATTAATTTATAAACTTTAAAATTTTAACAAAACTATTATAATTTTAATTTCTTTTTAATATTTTTCTATCTGTAAAACAATGGGTTGAGTATTTTTAACAAAACATATTTATGTTTTACAAATAAACACAAATGATGGTTTAATTATATATGTTTCAAACAATTACTTTCTTAAAAAAATTAATTGATAACTTTAAACTAAAAATTGAAAATAGATTTCAATAGGATATGCTTAAGAAGATATCGTTTTGTGATAAGATATATTTTGGATAATTTCAAAGGAAAAAGAAAAGGGAAGAAAATACGGATTTAAAATTTAAAAAATATAGTTAATGATTTAACTTGGGTAACTAAAAACAAATGGAACATGATTTATATTCTTCTTGTCATTGCTTCGAGAAATTGATAAAACCTACAATTAGTTACATTTGGTACGGTATTGAAAATTTTTAAACTTTAGTAACAAATTTTAAATTTGTAACTAAATGTATATGTTAATTGGAGTATTAGATGAGTTTAGAGATTAAAAAAAGCTATGTACTTTTATAAAATTAAACAAATTTCAAAATAAATAGATTCATTATCTTGTATTTTTTAAAAATGTATATTAATGAACTAATAATCTATAACTAAGAAAATGTTAAAATTAAACAACATAAATAAAAAAATTTTAAAATATAAAAAAAATATTGTTATAATAATAATAATAATCAAATTAAAGTAAATTGTAATGAATTTTATTATATATCAAGGAACTAATAGTCTATAATTAAGAAAAAAAATTAAAATTAAATAAAACATTTAATTAAAAAATAATTCAAAATAAATAAAATAAAATGAAATGCTTTTAGAATAATAATAAAATTATTGTAAGTTTTAATGGATTTTATTATATATTTTTGAACTAATAAAATATATTTAAGAAAAATTTAAAATTAAATAAAATATATAATTAAAAAACATACTTCAAAATAAGTAAAATTAAATAAAGCATTTTTTGAATATTAATCCTACTTTATTTTAATGATTTTTATTGTATAATAACAAACTAATAAATAATATAAATTAGATGGTATTAGAATAATAGTTAAATTAAAGTAAATTTTAATGATATTTATTATATAAGGAGAAATGTTAATTGAAAGTTTAAATAAAAAAAATAAAAATAGAGTTTGTTAGGATCTTGGATTTAAATAAGTATGGTTAAAATTTTAATTAAACAATTAACCTTAATTATAATGTGACGTGGCTTAACAGATAACTGACACGTGTATATTCGATGAGGTGGTTGCTCGAAACTGCGCCAAGTGGAAGTGCACGGGCTGCTTTAGTATATAAATAGATACTAGTGCATATCCCGCACCTTGTGCGGATATATTTATATAATAAATCTTTTGAGTAATATGTCATGTGCATTATGCCTATTTATGAAACATTATAATAGCAATTCACCTTTATTTTTTTACAAAACGATAAAATAGTCACGAATAAAGAATTTCTTATTATTTAACACTAATAAATTTAATCCTTACACGACGCACAATTTTTTTTCAAAAAAAATTATACAATGCATAACTTCGTTATAGACTTATAAATAAAATTACTTTACTATATTGTAGTTATCTAAACGGAAATTGAAAGTTTAATTTTTCCTTAAAATTTAAAAAAAAAAATGAAACAAAATGTGTACTAAATAATAAAATGGGAATCAAAAGTTTAATTTTGTAAAGCCAAATACACAAAAACTAAAATGAAGTTTAAAAACAAAAATAAAATATAAACAAAATTATTAGATGAATTAAATTTGAAATTTACAATTTTATTCTTATAACGACCCATGTAATATGAAATAAATTATTTAGATAAAAAGAAATACCCGTATTTTATGATTAAAAAAAATGAAAGAAATACTTAGTAAAAAATAGGATACCGTAATAATTTTTATTTAAAAAACATTTTCAATAAATTATTTAGATTTTTAAAAATCAGAATGTAACTTTGTAAATTAGAAAAAAAAATAATTTATACATAATAATAATATAAATATTTAAAAAAAAAAGAAATTGTTGAGCTATTACAACTTTTGACTACAAGCAAGGGCTCTATTCTTTCCAACATCCTTTCAGATTGCAAAGTTGCTAGACTGATCCCACAATTCCACTGTCCCTACATCATGCAAGGTTACAAGCTTCACACCGGCAAGGATAAGGGTTTTTTTGGTGGGGAAAGTAAAGATAATGAATATTTGGCAATTAGACAAGAATCTCAAAATGAAAAGTACAAGATTCATATATATGACTCTCAGATCAAATAAATATAGGTTGCATCAATATTGATACTTGGTGATCTTAAGGTATCCTCATAGCGTATCTACTTCCATCGTGTCTCAGTGAAAGGAAAATGGCATCCATATATATATATGACTTGTATTCATTAAATAGTCGTACAAGATTTACCAAGAATGTTGTCGCGGAATTAACATAAATATTTTCAAGCCCAAGATTTGTTCTCACCGATACCGGATTGAGATACCATGAAAACCTTGTTGCTCGAACCACAACTGCTGATCTCACTTCTTACAAGTTCACCAGGGTAAGTGCCCAAATGTTGATCTTGAACTTGTCACAACTACAATTAATACTTAGCTTTGAGCTACCGAAGTTCCTTCCTGATTTGATTTTCATGATCATCTTGCCTTGGGACCCTAACAGGCGAGTTGTATCATCCATTTTCAAGCTTGAATTCTCCAATGACCTGCAGAGTTCATCATACTGAGCTGACATATCGGTATAATAGGTCCCGCAGATTGGTTCGATGAGGATTCTGATGTTGGACCCATGACCAACAAAATGTTCAGATGCGTGTCATGAGCAGTGAAGGACCTGGAGATTCAGGAAACTCGGTTATCTGATGAAACGTAGTCTTCTGGGTATTGGATCTTGCTCGACAATATCCAGCTCAGCTACCATTTTTGTGGCCACACTCAAAGTTGTGTCGTTCTCAATATCGAAAGGAAAGTAGATATTCCTTACACGGCCTAAAAGAGAGAGAAGTAAGACATCTTCACATCCAATAATAAAGTAATTATTCTATGTACCAATTAGTTTATTTTGAGAAATTTGAAGTTAACACGAATATTGCCTTCTTTATCAGCAATTCTAAGCCTCAAGAAGATATGTGTCAAATGATCATGAATCATGATGATCTGGTGACATGAACAAATCGAGTTCACTTGTTTCAAACTCTTCTGTTTCATATTCAATATCATTATCCAGCTCAGTATCAACATAGTCAGAGCCACTATTAGTCAAAGAACCATAACAGGGACAAGTATAATGGGAAGGCCCTCGCACAAGCGGACTCACTTCATGATTGTAAGATCCTAGGTTTTTGAGGGCCGCCCCTGCGGCTGTGAGATCCGCCCGTGCGGATTTACGACAGATCGTGCCGATCTTTTCTTCCGTTCTTTTATCTTCCTTCCATAGATAAAATAACCGATATTTTATCTTATGGGCCAATTTCCTTACCTTCTTTCTAAACCCTAGATGCTCTTCCTTCTATTCTTTCCAGCCCGTCCCTATATATTCTCTTCTTTCTCCCATTTTTCCCGTTCCTTGCTATCGTCTTCAAACCCTAGAGAGCTGTAGCTGTCCTTTGCCTCCTACGTTCTTGTTGAGCGTGTAAGTTCTTCATCCTTTGTTCCTTCTTGCGTTCTTGCACTGCAGCATGCTTCCTTCCTTTCGTTTTCTCCGTCTTCTCTCCTTTTCTTCTTCTACAAAAATCAAGTTTGAACCTTGATTCTTGTTGGCTTCTCGTTGTTGATGTATCGTTGTTCTCAGGCTCTTTGGAGTTGAGTCTTGACGTGTTGGAGCCAAAGGTTCGAGCTTTGGTTGCCCTTGCTGCGAGTTCTGTCAAAGAAGAAAGCCAACAGCGCTTTTTGTCACGCCGCCGCCCCTGCACTTGCACAGAGCCACCCCTGCGCCTCTGTTCAGCCGCCCCTGCGCATCTGTCTAGCCGCCCCTGCGGTTTCCCTGTAGTAGCTCCCGTCTTTGGTGAGTTGCTTCCTTCCTTCCTTTCCTCGTTCCTTGTGGTTGTTCTTTGTCCCTTGAGTTGTGTGATAACACGATTTATTACTTAGGTTTAGGAAATCATTTAGATAGATTTCTCGCTCATTCATGCATGGTTTAGCACTAGTTCACGACGTTTGCACTCAATTCACGAATTTTGTCGAGATAGATGTCTACACGGACTTGTGCATCGCTTTGTAGGTATTTTGGGAGATTTAGGAGCTAAAACGATACGTTTGAGGAGCGTTCATCAAGATGACACACCCTCGGACTCATTAGGATGCAAGCTAAAAGCTAGGGAAGACTCATGGAACCTTGCCAACACAAGCCATGCACCAAATCAAAGCTTAATGATCAAAAGCAAGGCTGAAGCTCAAAATCACAATTCACTTGCAGATCACGGCCGTGGAACTGCCCGTGGATTTTGCCAGATTTTCGTGACAGCTGTGCCACGATCTCTTGGCCAGCTCTTGCAAAGTTGTAGTATAAATGTGGTCCTGCATTGGCTGAGAGAAGCATCTTGGAGCAGCTCTCCATTATCCACTATCATCCAATCAAAATATTCTCTCAACAAGAAGATTCTTGGAAGAAGGAGGTAGAAGGAAGCCACCATTGGAGGAGAGCTCCATTGAAGAAGAAGAAAAGCACACCATTGATAGAGTTTGATAAATTTGTAGTGAAGAATTTCGGAATCGAATTCTAGAGTTGTATGAACCATTTGAACCTTCTTTAAGAAGGGTTGTGAGTCATTCTAATTCCATTTTCAGCTTGGTTTTGTTTACTTAACTTGTTCATCTTTTTCTCTTCATTATCTTGCAAATGGAAGCCATGATTTTATGTTCAATGATTTCGATTGTTATGATGAATGTTGTAGGCTAAATAGATGTGATTCTAGGGTAAGGAAGGAATGGTTATGGCTAGGACTATGATAGGATGGACTTAGATCAACCCTTGGATGACTCGTGTGCTTAAACGTAGCCCCTGTTAGGATCCACGGTTTGTTCTTGCCAAACCACGGCCGTGGACTTGGTAAAACAACCCGTGATCTTCCCTGGTTCGATGGATCTAGCCCTAGTTAGTTAGAGTGTTGAAATCCTAGTGTTTGTTGAGTTAAATCTACCCTAGGGTGACCTAGTGTTAGCAACTAAGTGTTAGAAGAGACTTACCCGGTGATTCTTACCCTTAGATTTTGAAGATGACAAACCCTAGATAGTGGTGAGCCTCATAAGCCGCCATTGGATTAAGTATGCTAGGATAGTTGCTTAGGACTAATCCTTTCGAGACTTACCCGGTAAGGATAGGTTAGATCTCTAGGCGACAATCCGGTTTGTGTAGAATTCCGTCCCTTAGGTTCTTAGAGACTTACCCGGTGATGAGACCTTAGGAATGGACTAGTGGACCATGAGACCTACCCGGTAATTGATCCCAATCTAGAAATGCTTAATCCCAACATATCATAGTCACCCCGAGGAATGAATAGATAGCTTGAGTCTTATGCCATAACCGGACTTTCCAACCCCTAGAATCCGCTTTTCCTTCTTTGATCTATATCTTGTTTAGTTTGTTCGTTTGTGTTGATTTGTTAGCATAGTTGATTCGCTTATTTTGCATGCTTAGTGATCCTTGATTGATCACCAAAAACCCAACCAAAAACATTTAGATTTTCATTTCTTTATCTCTTTCTCTTTTCTTAACCTAGATCTTTACTAAACTTGATCATAAATCGAGTCAATCTCACCTTAGTCTTTGTGTTCGACCTCGGAATACTATCCCTACTACAAACGTCCCGTACACTGCGGGTTCGCTAGGAGTTAGGATAAATATAACGAGAATATAAATTTAAAACCATTTGCGTATCACATCTTGAGCATAACAAGTTTTTGGCGCCGTTGCCGGGGACTAGGTCTAGATTGAGTATTTTTGTGATTGATTGTAGTGTAGATCTTTCTTGTTGCTTTTGATCTCTTTTTGGTTTGTGTCTTTGCTTTTCAGGACATCTCACTCTTTAAGTGCATGCGAAGATCTCGTGGCAAGGATTTAGCTCCATTCGATCCCGAACCGGAGAAAACCCTTAGATCTAGATCCAAGAACATTAAAAAGGGAAAAGAGATGGCCGGGAAAGATCTCCAAGCTGAGTTGGATGAGGCTTTAGAGCAAATTAGGATAAGGGATGAAGCTTTGGAGAATGAAAGGAGACTTGCCAATGAGAGGCAAGAGGCAACTAGGAGGGAGATTGAGGAGATTAGGCAAGCTCTTGTGCAAAGAGAGCTTAACCGTCAACAACCTCCTCCTCCTCCACCACAACCGCAGCCGGCGGTGAATATTAGGGTTGTGCCCATTGCTATGGACGAACCACAAACGTTGGGGCAACGTATGGATCCGGCACAAAGAGCACACCGTCCGGGTGTGAACTTAGGAGATCCCGCAGCCCATGATTACGAGCTCCGCCCTCAAGTTCTACAAATGATCCGGCATAATCAATTTGGAGGGATGGAAGGAGAGTCTCCTCATCAACACTTGATGAATTATGAGATCTTGATGGAGACTCTTAGACCGCCAAGATTGGAGAGCAACAACCATAAGCTTAGGGCTTTTTCCTTCTCTCTTAAGGATAAAGCCTTGGCTTGGTATCAATCTATTCCACAAGGGCGAGTTGGTACTTGGGAGGAGATGACAACCGAGTTTTTGACTAAGTTCTTCCCACCTTCCAAGACTACCGAGTTAAGAGGGAAGATCAATGCCTTCGTGATGAAGGATAGAGAGAGTTTATTCAAGTCTTGGGAGAGGTTCAAAGACCTTCTCCTAGATTGTCCACACCATGGCATACCGAAAATTGAGCTATTGGAGATCTACTTCAAAGGACTTGATGAAGATAGCCAATTCAAGCTCCAATCTCTTTCCAGTGGGACTTTTATGGAGAAGCATGTAGATGAAGCTTGGGATTTTGTGGAGAAACAAGCTCTAGTGATTGAGAAATACTCCCATAGGAAGAGTGAAGGGAGAAAGGCGGGATCATATGAGGTGAGTGAAGTCACCATGAGCAATTTCAAGCTTGACGCCATCAACAATGAATTGAAGTCCTTGAGGGAGTTGTGTGCTACAACTTTGAAGAACCAAGCAACTCCTCAAGTGCTTCCACAAGTTAACTTATCTTCCAAGGAGGAGGATGTGAATTACATGGGAAGGGGCAATTACAACAATTATCAAGGCCCAAGGAACTTCAACAACAACCGGCAATTCAACAATTACCGGCCCAACCACAACCATCCCGGATTTTCCTACTCTAACCCGGATGGAGCCTTGAACCCTCCCGCTTCCACAAGCACAACTCCACCACCAAAAGCTTCACAAGAACCTCCACCCGGATTTACTCAACCTCCAAAGGATAGAACCGAAATGATGTTTGAGCAATTGCTTGGAAGGTTGAGTGGTCTTGAGAGCACGGTGACTTCAATTTCCAAAGCTCAAAAGGTGTTGGAAGCACAAGTGTTCCAAAAGGCGGGTGAAGCTCATAGAGATCCGGGAAAGCTTCCCGGAAGAACCGAAGACAACCCAAGAGGCCAAGTGTTGGCCATTACAACAAGGAGTGGGTTGAGCATGAAAGATCCTTTGCCAAAGGAGAATGCTAAAGGAAAACAAGTGGTGATAGAGGAAGAGACTTTGCAAGGCGATGGAGGCAAGAGCAAGGATGTAGAGCCAACCTATGTGGCACCGCCTCCATACAAGCCACCACTACCATTCCCTCAATCACGAGCAAGAGCTCGTTTGGACAATCACTTTGGTAAGTTCCTTGAACTAATGTCTAAATTGCATATTAACATTCCGTTCATGGATGCTATTTTAGGAATGCCGGCATATGGCAAGTTCTTGAAAGAGATACTCTCCAACAAAAGGAAGTTGGAAGAGTATGGGGAGATAAGAATGACCAAGAGGTCCTCGGAATTGATCCAAACAATGAAGGAGGAAATGCCTCCCAAGCTAAGAGATCCGGGTTCCTTTTGTGTCCCAATTGGAGTGGGAGATGTGAAGTATGAAGCCCTTTGTGATCTTGGGGCAAGTGTAAGCATCATACCGCTTGCACTTTGCAACAAGGTTGGGCTAGGAGAGCCGAAGCCGGTCAAGATGACCCTCTATATGGCGGACCGTTCTATCACTCATCCGGTTGGGATCTTAGAAGACATCCCGGTGCAACTAGGAGGATTCTATGTGCCAATTGATTTTGTTGTCTTGGATATTCCGGCGGATTATCCGGTTCCCATCATCTTAGGAAGACCTTTCCTAGCCACTTCCGGATGCCTAGTGGATTGCAAGAACGGGACTCTCTCCTTCAACATTGGAGAAGAGAACATCAAGTTCAAGCTGTCCACAATGATGAAAGGGCCAACCCTTGATGAGGATGTCTTCAACATAGTCGAGCAAGAGGAATCTAGAGAAGTTGTGAGCTCGATCTTGATCAAGGATCCCTTGGAGAAGGTTCTTACCTTAAGTATGATGGAGGAAGGTGTTGAGGAGGCTTGCAATGAAGAAATCAAGGCCTTAGAAGCATTAGAGGAGGAGACAAGGGCTCAAATTGAAGAGAACGAAGAGGTGTTGAACAGCTGCAACTTCCACGGGCGTGGAAGTGGTTCCACGGCCGTCAAACTCTCTGTAAAGCCTCAACAAATGAGCCAGGCAAGGTCCACGTCCGTGGAAGTGGAACCAACCGTGGTTCCAGCCGTGGTTTCCCTTGAATCAGCCCTTGATGATGATCAAGCTTCAAGGAGCCTTGAAAGGTCTTCATTTGCTTTGGATTCATCTCATCCAACATTATTTGGATCGTCTCAAATCGATAAAGGTCCTCCTAAACTTGAACTCAAACCCCTCCCCTCTCATTTAAAGTATGCTTTCCTTGGTGGTAACTCTACATATCTGGTGATTGTTAATGCATGCTTGAGTGATGATGAACTTGCTAAGTTGTTGCATGAGCTAAAATTGCATAGGAAAGCCATTGGCTATACTATTGATGATTTGGTTGGCATTAAACCTTCGTTATGTATGCATAAGATATTGATGGAAGATAATCATAAACCCTCCATTGAACATCAAAGAAGATTGAATCCCATAATGAAAGAGGTAGTCAAAAAGGAAATTATTAAGTTGCTAGATGCGGGAATTATCTACCCTATCTCGGATAGTAAGTGGGTTAGTCCCGTTCATGTAGTACCTAAGAAGGGTGGGATGACCGTAGTGACTAATGAGAACAACGAACTAATCCCAACTAGGACGGTTACGGGGTGGAGAATGTGCATTGACTATAGGAAATTGAACATGGCCTCTAGGAAAGACCATTTCCCTCTCCCCTTCATTGACCAAATGCTAGAAAGGTTAGCTCAACATTCTCATTTTTGCTATTTAGATGGCTATAGCGGATTCTTCCAAATCCCTATCCACCCCGATGACCAAGAGAAAACAACCTTTACATGTCCATGGGGTACTTTTGCATATAGGAGAATGCCATCTGGGTTGTGTAATGCACCCGCCACCTTCCAAAGGTGTATGATGGCTATCTTTTCGGAATACATTGAAAATATCATGGAAGTGTTCATGGATGATTTCTCTGTTTATGGTTCTTCCTTTGATAATTGCTTAGCTAACTTGTCATTAGTATTGCAAAGATGTGAGGAGACAAATCTTGTCTTAAATTGGGAAAAATGCCACTTCATGGTAAGTGAAGGCATTATGTTAGGACACTTGGTGTCTAACCGTGGCATTGAGGTTGATAGGGCCAAGATTGAAACGATAGAGAAGTTGTCACCACCTACCTCGGTGAAAGGGGTAAGGAGTTTTTTAGGGCATGCCGGTTTTTACCGGAGATTTATTCAAGACTTCTCTAAAATTTCTAAGCCTCTCACTAACCTACTAATGAAGGATGTTGATTTTGTCTTTTCCAAAGATTGTCTTGAGGCTTTTTGTAGGTTGAAGAACGCCTTGATCTCCACACCTATCATGCAACCTCCGGATTGGAGTTTACCATTTGAGATCATGTGCGATGCAAGCGATGTAGCCGTCAGGGCCGTTTTGGGGCAAAGGAAAGATGGGCGCACTCATGCTATTTATTATGCTAGCAAGACGCTAGATGATGCCCAACTCAATTATGCTACCACCGAGAAGGAGTTGCTAGCGGTGGTGTACGCTTTTGAGAAGTTCCGCTCATATCTTGTTGGAGCGAAGGTCATAGTTTATACGGATCATGCTGCGATCCGTTATCTACTTACCAAGAAGGATGCAAAGCCTAGGTTGATTCGGTGGATCCTTCTTCTACAAGAGTTTGATTTGGAAATCCGGGACAAGAAGGGTTCCGAGAACTCCGTGGCGGATCACCTTAGTAGACTCCCACCATTGGAACTTGAAAGAGATGACATCCCGATTGATGACTCATTCCGGGATGAGCAAATGCAAATGGTGGAGGAATGCTTATTCCAAGTGTCTAGAGGAAGTGAGCCATGGTTTGCCGACATTGTGAACTACTTAGTGTGTGAGGAAGTTCCTCCCGGTTTGACATATGCCCAAAGAAAGAAGTTCTTCAAAGATGTGAGGCATTACTATTGGAGTGAGCCACTTTTGTTCAAGAGAGGGCCGGATGGAATGTTTAGAAGATGCATACCGGAGGATGAGGTGGAGAGTGTGATCCGCCATTGTCATTCCTTGCCATGTGGAGGGCATGCTAGCTCACACAAGACATGTGCTAAAGTGTTGCAATCGGGCTTCTTTTGGCCAAGTTTGTTCAAGGATGTGCAAAGCTTTGTGGTAGCTTGTGATGCTTGCCAAAGGACGGGCAACATCTCAAGGAGGAATGAGATGCCCTTGAACAACATACAAGAGGTAGAGATATTTGATGTGTGGGGTGTGGACTTCATGGGACCATTCCCTTCTTCATGTGGCAACCTCTACATCCTATTGGCGGTTGATTATGTATCAAGATAGGTGGAGGCAATCGATTCTCCTACAAATGACTCCAAGGTTGTGGTGCGGTTCTTCAACCGAGTGATCTTTCCTAGGTTTGGAACACCAAGGGTGGTCATAAGTGATGGAGGGAAGCATTTCACCAATAGGAACTTTGGGGCACTCTTGGCTAAGTATGGGGTGACTCATAAGGTGGCAACACCTTACCATCCCCAAACTAGTGGCCAAGTGGAGATCTCCAACCGGGAGATAAAGGCCATTCTTGAGAAGACGGTATCTAGAACTAGAAAGGATTGGGCTATGAAGCTCAATGATGCCTTGTGGGCATATAGGACCGCTTTCAAGACACCAATTGGCACCACTCCTTACAAGTTGGTCTATGGCAAGTCTTGCCACCTTCCGGTAGAAATAGAGCATAGAGCACATTGGGCCATCAAGTGGCTAAATTTTGATCTCAAAGAGGCCGGAGAGAAGAGGTTGCTTGACATGAACGCCCTTGAAGAGATCCGGTTGGATGCATACGAGAACGCCCGGATCTACAAGGAGAGGACCAAGCGGTGGCATGACAAGAGGATCATCCCCAAGGAGTTGAGTGAGGCTAGGAGACCTTGTCCTTCTCTTCAACTCAAGGCTGTGGCTCTTTCCTGGAAAGCTAAAATCAAGATGGACCGGGCTATATGCGGTGAAGAAGATCTTTCCCCATGGAGCTATTGAGATAGGAGGGGAGCATTGTGGAAACTTTAAGGTGAATGGGCACCGGTTGAAGAAGTATATCCCGGGAGCTCCGGTGGATATGATTGCCCCACTTCACCTCGAGTAAGATGCCCCCGAGAATGGTCAAGCTAATGACCTTAAAGAAGCGCTTGGTGGGAGGCAACCCATTGGTAACATTTTTCCCTTTCTCGTTTTGTTTTTGTTTTAGATTTTTCTATTTTTGTGTGTGTTTTGTGTGCTTTATGTGTGCTAGAACCTTAGTAGAATTAGAAGCCTTGCTTGGCATGAGAATGATGATGATGAACCCCTCATCAATTATGGGTGGAGCGGATGCGGAACTTGGACGGCTAGCGGTGCCTAGCGCGGGTCCCGACGCTTTGATGAATGCTTAGAGCTCTCTACCATGGTTGATAGGATCATCCAACATCAACTCCACTTGAGAATCCCAAATACCATAGCAAACCATTTTTACATTGTGAGAACCTTCTTTCACTCTTCTTTACTTCATCTACACATTGGGGACAATGTGTTTCTAAGTATGGGGTGGGGTTTGCATAATCCTTTGCATGATGAGCATCTAGGATAGTTTAACATTTCATATGTCTTGCATTGTATATATTCATTTCGAAAATCCCATAAAAAATTCAGAAAATTTAAAATTTTTTGTGCTTTTTAGGCTTGGATATGACCCTAATGATGAATCTTGTCTTGTGGATTGGCTATGGATGACCTTATGTGCTAAATTGATGAATGCATATGTGGACTTGAAGTACTTCTCTTAAATTCCATGGATGGTTTGTGATCATGATGTGTGCCTAGAATGGGTTGAGTATTAAAGGTCAAAACTACATGATAGTTCTTGCATACCATCTAGGAATGAATGAGGCGATTCATTTTTCTCTACTTCTCATCTTGATCATGATTGCTTGAGCACCTCAATTGAGATAATTTGACCTCTTTTGACCCATTCGAGAATAGGAGCATGTTAGTGTGTTGATGTGTGTGAAAAGCAAGTGTGGGGTGAAGATGTTGATGAAAGAATGCCATGAATAAAACGCTGAATTTGTTGAGAAAGTGTAGCCAAAAATATAGGTTTGGGGGCGTTGGTTTAAATGACAAGTAACTCGGTACACTTCACATGATCGGGTGTTGGTGCCTTGCCAAAGCCAAATAAACCAATAGTCCTAACGAGCTTTGGTATGTGTGCCCGGTGTGGATGCACCTCGAAAAATAGAAAAAGCCCGAGGATGGCTAATCACCAAGGTTTTGGCTTTTGTACACCAATGCCATTGTCTCAAAAATAAGTCAAAGAAAAAGAAAAGGAAGAAAAGATAGAGAAAAATATACACTTGAGGGAAGTTGATCGAGGACAAGATTGTGGAGTTAGTTCCATTCCCGGATTAGCACCACATAGCCTAGAAAAATCCCCACCTAATCACAACGTTTCTTGGCCTTTTAATTCATAAGACCTTATGACCTATTTGCATGTTTGTAAGACTTAGTAATCTAGATTGGATATGCTCTTGATCTTCTTGGTTTCTTCATTTTTACATTTCATGCATGCTTTTGAGTTAAGTACAATTGTCTTTTCATGCCTTCATTTATTTGATGCATGATTGCTCATCCTTTGCCATGAAACATGACTTTGAAGGTGATCCAATAGTAGAAGCACAAACCCAAAAAGATTTTGCCATTTTTCTGCATACATAAATCATGTTATATCGTAGTCTATAGTTGAGAATTTGCTCGGGGACGAGCAAACCTTAAGTATGGGGTATTTTTGATAACACGATTTATTACTTAGGTTTAGGAAATCATTTAGATAGATTTCTCGCTCATTCATGCATGGTTTAGCACTAGTTCACGACGTTTGCACTCAATTCACGTATTTTGTCGAGATAGATGTCTACACGGACTTGTGCATCGCTTTGTAGGTATTTTGGGAGATTTAGGAGCTAAAACGATACGTTTGAGGAGCGTTCATCAAGATGACACACCCTCGGACTCATTAGGATGCAAGCTAAAGGCTAGGGAAGACTCATGGAACCTTGCCAACACAAGCCATGCACCAAATCGAAGCTTAATGATCAAAAGCAAGGCTGAAGCTCAAAATCACGGTTCACTGGCAGATGACGGCCGTGGAACTGCCCATGGATTTTGCCAGGTTTTCGTGACAGCTGTGCCACGATCTCTTGGCCAGCTCTTGCAAAGTTGTAGTATAAATGTGGTCCTGCATTGGCTGAGAGAAGCATCTTGGAGCAGCTCTCCATTATCCACTATCATCCAATCAAAATATTCTCTCAACAAGAAGATTCTTGAAAGAAGGAGGTAGAAGGAAGCCACCATTGGAGGAGAGCTCCATTGAAGAAGAAGAAAAGCACACCATTGATAGAGTTTGATAACTTTGTAGTGAAGAATTTCGGAATCGAATTCTAGAGTTGTATGAACCATTTGAACCTTCTTTAAGAAGGGTTGTGAGTCATTCTAATTCCATTTTCATCTTGGTTTTGTTTACTTAACTTGTTCATCGTTTTCTCTTCATTATCTTGCAAATGGAAGCCATGATTTTATGTTCAATGATTTCGATTGTTATGATGAATGTTGTAGGCTAAATAGATGTGATTCTAGGGTAAGGAAGGAATGGTTATGGCTAGGACTATGATAGGATGGACTTAGATCAACCCTTGGATGACTCGTGTGCTTAAACGTAGCCCCTATTAGGATCCACGGTTTGTTCTTGCCAAACCACGGCCGTGGACTTGGTAGAACAACCCGTGATCTTCCCTGGTTCGATGGATCTAGCCCTAGTTAGTTAGAGTGTTGAAATCCTAGTGTTTGTTGAGTTAAATCTACCCTAGGGTGACCTAGTGTTAGCAACTAAGTGTTAGAATAGACTTACCCGGTGATTCTTACCCTTAGATTTTGAAGATGACAAACCCTAGGTTGTGGTGAGCCTCATAAGCCGCCATTGGATTAAGTATGCTAGGATAGTTGCTTAGGACTAATCCTTTCGAGACTTACCCGGTAAGGATAGGTTAGATCTCTAGGCGACAATCCGGTTTGTGTAGAATTCCGTCCCTTAGGTTCTTAGAGACTTACCCGGTGATGAGACCTTAAGAATGGACTAATGGACCATGAGACCTACCCGGTAATTGATCCCAATCTAGAAATGCTTAATCCCAACATATCATAGTCACCCCGAGGAATGAATAGATAGCTTGAGTCTTATGCCATAACCGGACTTTCCAACCCCTAGAATCCGCTTTTCCTTCTTTGATCTATATCTTGTTTAGTTTGTTCGTTTGTGTTGATTTGTTAGCATAGTTGATTCGCTTATTTTGCATGCTTAGTGATCCTTGATTGATCACCAAAAACCCAACCAAAAACATTTAGATTTTCATTTCTTTATCTCTTTCTCTTTTCTTAACCTAGATCTTTACTAAACTTGATCATAAATCGAGTCAATCTCACCTTAGTCTTTGTGTTCGACCTCGGAATACTATCCCTACTACAAACGTCCCGTACACTGCGGGTTCGCTAGGAGTTAGGATAAATATAACGAGAATATAAATTTAAAACCATTTGCGTATCACATCCTGAGCGTAACATTGTGTAAGACTAAGGTTGAGCCCTTAGCATGTGTAGATCTGTTAGAGATCTTTGACACTAGAAGTTATAGACTTCTAGCAACCGTTTCATTCCTGATCCGTGTTGCTTGTTCGTACATGCTTTCCTTGCTCCTTTCCTGAGGGAAACTGAGTTTTCTTGAGTGTTCTCTGAGTTGTTCGCTGACCTTTGAGTTACCTTCGAGTGAGGTAAGTCCCTTGAACTTACTTAGCTTCATTCCGCGTATTAGTTAGATTGTATTGGCTTGTGTGTGTTGTTTATCATGTTATAACGAATAATCGGAAATAGGATTCACCCTTTATTACCCTTAACTGGCCCAAGTGTATTATAATCGGGCGGTGACCACTTGTCTAGTTCTACAGGAGACTAGAATGTGTTCTTGCAACCCAGACCCGTAGGTAACGGATAGTACTGATCTATTCCTATTGGCAGACGGAAGCGGAGGCGAGTTTCGGGAGATTCTCGTGTGACAAAAGAAGTTGAATTAGTAATGTATAACCTTAATAAAAGATAATAACCGGTTCTGTGTAAGCATGCTATATGTTTACATTACCTTATGTGTGTTTGTGCCCTTACACTCTTGCTTATACCTAGAATGTTAGCTAACGGTTTATACCGCCGTTGTAGATTTTCTGCAGGTTCCGGATGTTGCTGAGTGATCCGGATGGTGTGGTCAGCCGGGGTTCCCGTACATTATAGGACGGGATCGGGTTTATATTTCTTTTGTTGTTTTCCTTTTGTTTTGAACTCGGCTGCGAGTCTTTTCCGTTTTGTTTGGTTTAAACCTTTGGTTTTATATCGAGTTTGTTTTTCATTCGTCTGTGCCTTGTTGTAAGATCCGTTTGTTGTTGCTACTCTAAGGGTCGGGACCCATTGTGCGGTCCTAGCCCGTAGCGCTTCGAGTTCCCAGAACTTGGGGTATTACAATATGGTATCAGAGCTCTAGGCTGGCAACAAGGGCACTCGAAATCTTCTACAGGTCGGATGGATAAATAAATAGAACCCGCAAGGGGTCTAACGTTTTCAAAAGGGGAGTTTTGTTTTTAAACCGTTGGTCTGGGATAGATGTACGGGCGACCACCACTACCTCCGCGGATCTCAACAGTGTAGTTTTTTTTGTTGGCCTTTACATGTGCCTTTTCTTGGATTTGTGCTTTAGCTATAGCGTGGCCTTATATCTATATATATAATCTTATATATCTATCCTTATAGAAGATGGCACACACTAGGGTTACCGCTGCTATAGGGCGAGGAAGGGGTCGACCACCACTTCCACCTGCCGTCCATGGACGAGGACGTGCAGGCCTAGAAGACCTCCACTAGCTAGAGGTCGGGGCCAAGCCCCAACTGCCGATCCGCCTATCGCTGAGGAGTTTGCTGACGAGGTTGCTGAGAGCATCGTTCCTGAGGCTGAAAATGGGACCGCTACTAGGTCCGGAGCACAGAGGACGCCATCGACGGAATCCACACGAGTGTCTATCGGAGCTTTTGCATATCGCGACTATGTGCAGAGAGTTGAGGAAGCTATCAGGACTGGAGGACCAGCACCAGTTCCGCCAGTTCCTGCAAGATCAGCTGAGGTTTCGCAGAGAGTTAGACAAGTTGTTTTCAAGCCTACTGGAGTTGCTGAGGTTGTTAGACCGCCGGCCGAGGCAAAGGAGCCAAAGCCCGATAGTTGGTTGAAGGCTTTCGATCAGTTGAAGGTTCCCGTCTTCGTGGGAAGGACTGGCTTGGAGGTGGAGCGGTGGCTAGGACAGGTTGATTCTGCTATGGAGGCTATCGGTTGCTCCGAGGGACGTCGAGTCAACATAGCGCAGATGTTGCTGAAGGATCAAGCTCATTCTTGGTGGAGGACCATTCGCAGTAAGGTTACCAGTTATGAGCAGATGAAGACAGTGATCAGGGATTGCTATTGCTCTACAACTATGAGGAGAGACCGTCTTCAGGATTTCCTTGAGGTTGGATTCGAGGATTTGTCTATTGTTGAGATCATCCTCAAGTTTCAAGACGAGTTGGCATTGCTAGGTCCATCTGCACCACCGGAGGATCAGCATGTTTACCTTTTCTCTTGAAGGTTGAGAGAGTTGACACGCTCTTATCTTACTGGTTTCCGTTGTGAGTCTTTGACGGATTATCAGGATAGAGCTTCTGCTTATGAGAGAGACTGACCGGGTCAGAGGAGAGCTTCTCAGACTGGAGGTTCTGAGAAGAGACAAAAGACTGGATCAGCCAGTGTTGGAGCTGGAGCAGCTGGTTTTGGGTGTAGTCAGACGTCTGGACGTTCTGGGTTTCAGCAGGGTTCTGACAAAGCACGACAGTGTCATAACTGCGGAGTAGCTGGACACATCCGAACTGATTGCAAGAAGCCAGCAGTGACTTGCTTTACTTGTGGCAAGCCCGGACATAGAGTTGCGTTTTACCGTCAGGGCAAGGCGCTATCCCAGCAGGGTTCTTCACATGCTAGTGTTACTGGAGGAGGACAGAGATCGCAGTACCAGCAGCAGCAGAGAGTTTCTGGTTCTACCGTTCCTCAAGGTTCCATTCCGGGATAGGGGAGAGGTAGAGGACGTGTGGGTGGATCTGCAGACACCAGATGTGCTTCCTCTAGGGTGTATGAGTTGAGGAGTGTTGTAGAGCCGACAGCACCAACAGCTACAGGTACCATTCATATTAATGGTTTTCCTGTCTGATTTATTTTCGATACCGGTGCTACACATTCTATTATAGCTGATGCTTGCGTAGATAGATTGGCCTTAGTTACTGTTGAAAGTAGACCCGTCTTTATAGGATTACCCGATGGGGGTAAGATTCGAGGTACACGAGAGGTTCGCGATTGCCCCATTAGATTGGGAGGTCACGATTGGCCAGCTAACTTCTTCGTCATGTACTTAGTACATGAAGAAGTTATTCTGGGCATGGATTGGATGGACCGACATCGAGCAGTTCTAGACATCGGCAAGAGGATAGTGACGGTAACTACAAATGCAGGCCATGTGGAGATATACCGAGGATGGGATCTCGGGAAGACTGGTACAGTCATCAGTGCAGTATGAGCTGCAAGACTTATCAGACAGGGTTGCGAGGCTTTTTGGTGTTATGCCATGAAGGATAGTACGAGTCCGGCTTTCGAGGAGATTCCAGTAGCTTGCGAGTTTGCGGACGTCTTTGGAGAGCCATCAGGTTTACCCCCACAAAGGAGTGTAGACTTTGGCATCGAGCTAGAGCCCGGTACGAGACCGATCTCTAAAGCTCCTTATCGTATGGCGTCTATCGAGATGCTTGAGTTGAAGAAGCAGCTCGAGGAGTTAACAGAGAAGGGCTTCATCCGCCCTAGTGTATCTCCTTGGGGCGCACTAGTTCTCTTGGTCATGAAGAAAGACGGGTCAATGAGGTTATGTATCGACTACCGAGAGCTGAACAAGGTGATGATTAAGAACAAGTACCCTTTGCCCCGTATCGACGACTTTTGGATCAACTGCATGGAGCTTCAGTGTTTTCGAGGATCGATCTGAGATCTGGATATCACCAGTTGAGGGTGAGAGAGCAGGACGTAGCTAAGACAGCTTTTCAAACCAGATATGGACACTACGAGTTTGTAGTGATGCCATTCGGGCTTACGAACGTGCCCGCAATCTTCATGGAGTTGATAAACATCATCTTCATCGACTTCCTAGACCAGTTTGTAGTTGTCTTTATCGATGAAATTCTGGTTTGCACTCGCAGTAAGGAGGAGCATGCAGGACATTTGAGGATTGTTCTTCAGGTCTTACAAGATAGGGAGTTGTACGCCAAGCTCTCTAAGTGCGAGTTTTGGATGTCCAAGGTAGCATTCCTTGGTCACATTGTTTTAGCTGAAGGGATCAAGGTAGATCCAGCGAAGATTGAGTCAATACCCTCTTGGTCGCCACCTAAGAACGTCAAGGCGGTTCGCAACTTCTTAGGATTGGCAGGCTACTACCGACGTTTTGTTAAGGGCTTTTCTATTATCGTCCGACCGCTCACTTCCTTGCTGAGAAAGTCTACGAGGTTCATATGGTCCGAGTCTTGCCTGTAGAGCTTCGAGGAGCTGTAGAAGAGGTTGACCTCTGCTCCTATCCTAGCTCAACCAGAGGGCATTGAGGATTTTGTGGTGTACAACGACGCATCCAAGTTGGGCTTGGGATGTGTTCTGATGTAGAGAGGAAAGGTGATTGCTTACGCATCTAGACAGCTCAAGACGTACGAGGAGAATTACCCTACCCATGATTTTGAGTTGGCAGCTGTGGTTCACGCTTTGAAGATTTGGAGGCATTATCTGTACGGAGCTACGTGTCAGATATTCACAGACCACAAGAGTCTGAAGTACATATTCACTCAACGGGAGTTGAATAACCGCTAGCGCAGATGGTTGGAGTTGATCAAGGACTTTGATCTTGAGATTTTATACCACCCGGAGAAAGCTAATGTGGTAGCGGATGCCCTTAGTAGGAAGACTCCCCGAGAGATGGCGATTGCTAGGCTGACGGCTCAGCCACAGTTACAGCGAGATCTGGCATGGCTGGAGATGGATATCTACTTTCCGGATTCCGACAGTCAGTTGTCCACCTTGTAGATAGTACCTGATCTGTTGGCCGAAATCCGACAGAAGAAGGAGAGTTGTCAAGCTCTGACACAGATCCGAGACCGGATGTCTCGAGGAGAAGCACCGCAGTTTGTAGTTGGTGCTGACGGAGTTCTGAGATGCCAAGAGCGTGTTTGTGTGCCTTCAGATCGGGAGTTGAGACAGAGGATCCTTCAAGAGGCTCACTCTTCACCTTACTCAATACACCCTGGTGCGAGTAAGATGTATCAGGATATCAGACGCTCTTTCTGGTGGGGAGGTCTGAAGCCAGATGTGACGAGATATGTAGCTCAGTGTGCGACCTGTCAGCAAGTCAAGATTGAGCATCATAGACCAGGAGGCGAGCTACACCCACTTCCCGTTCCTCAGTGGAAGTGGGAGGATATCTCTATGGATTTTGTTATTGGTTTGAGACAGAGTCGAGGCTTTGATGCTATCTGGGTCATAGTAGATCGACTGACGAAGACCACACGTTTCATTCCGATCAAGGAAACGTGGCCGGTAAGTCGATTGGAAGAGGAGTTCACGAGACAGATAGTGAGACTTCATGGAGTACCTAGGACTATAGTCTCCGACAGAGACGGACGGTTCACATCGAGGTTTTGGCAGCAGGTTCATGCCGCCCTAGGTACGAGTCTACAGTTCACTATTGCTTATCATTCTCAGACCGATGGTCAGTCTGAGCGGACCTTCCAGACTTTGGAGGACATGTTGCGAGCCTGCGTGTTAGACTGGGGGCAGGTGTGGCCAAATCACCTACCCTTAGTGGAGTTTTCATACAACAACAGTTGACACGCATCGATCGGGATGACTCCTTATGAGGCTTTATATGGACAGAGATGTCGTACACCGTTGTGTTGGGATGAGCCTAGTAGTGTGATAACATGATTTATGGCTTAGGTTTAGGCACTCATTTAGATAGATTTTCCGCTCATTCATGCATGGTTTAGCACTAGTTCACGACGTTTGCACTCAATTCATGTATTTTGCCGAGATAGACGTCTACGCGGACTTTTGCATGCTTTGTAGGTATTTTGGGAGATTTAGGAGCTTAATCGATGCACTCGAGGGTCACTCCTCGAGATGACACACTTTCGGACTCATTGGAATGCAAGCTAAGGGCTAAGGAGGACTCATGGAACCTTGTCAACACAAGCCATGCACCAAATCATGGTCCAATGGTTCAAGGAAAGTTTCTGGACCAGAACCACGGCCAGGACCAGAACCACGGCCGTGGAACATGCCCGTGGAATCTGCCAGGACCACGTTGACACGTGTCCCACGATCTCTTTGATGACTCTTGCTCTTGGTGGGCATTTAAAAGGAATCTTGCAGGCTGTAATTGGGATCCCTCTTCCTCCTTTTTGACCTATCTTCTTCCCCAAAACATTTCTCTGTTGTTGCCTCTCTTCCAAGCACCCATTGTGGGTGTTCTTGGAAGAGATTAGTGTAGATTTTCGTTTTAGAGTGAGATTAGAGTGGTTTTGAGTGAGGTTTCCTTTATTGACAACTTGGATTAGCTCTTGGAGCCTTGTAAGAATTTGGTAACTTCTACTATATGCCTTTAATGTCTTTTCTTTGGATTGTTCTTCATCATTTAACCATGACTTGCAAACATGCTTTATTTGTGAAGTTTGATCTCAAAATGTATGTTGTTGGCTGAATAGATGTGATTCTAGGGTGAAAGAATGATGTTTATGCTTTGGACTATGATTGTATGGCCTTCCATGTTAGTTTAGGATCGATTTGTGTTCGAAATCCCAACTCGGAATCAAACCACGGCCTGTTCTTCATGCTTCCACGGCCGTGGTTTTGCATGATCCACCCGTGCTTTGTTCTGTTGTTCTTGAATTGATGAATCTAGATGTTTGGATGTAGATGCGTTGAAATCCTAGTGTTTGTTGAGCTTAACCTAACTTAGGGTGACCTATTGTTAGCAACCTAATTGAGGAATGAGACTTACCCGGTAATTTCCCCTCTTAGATATCAAAGATGATGAACTCTAGGTAGTAGTGAGCCAAAAAAGCCGCTATTGGATTGAGTGTGCTAGGATCGTTACCTAAAAATTGCCTTTTCCGAGACTTACCCGGTAAGGAGGGGTTTGATCTTTAGGTAGTGTCCGGTTTGTGTAGAATTCCCGTCCTTAGGTTCCTTGAGACTTACCCGGTAATAGGACCTTAGGTGCGAGATTAGTGGATGCATGAGACTTACCCGGTAATTGCTCCCATTTGAGAAACATTCAACTCCGAACAACCACAACCTTCCTTTGATCTTTAGAAGCATGAGTCCATTGTCATAATCGAATTTCCGAATCTCTAGAATCCGCTTTCTTACCTCTTATCTCTCGTCTTTGTGTGTGTGTTTGCTTGTTTGTTGTGTTGATATATTTGTGGCACTTGTTTGACCACCAAAAACCAACCAAAAACATTGTGTTTTGCGTTTCCTTTATTCCTCACCTTATCTTAGTTTAGATTTACACTATCTTTGATCATTGAATGACTTGATTTCACCTCAGTCCTTGTGTTCGACCTCGGAATACTATCCCTACTACAAACGTCCCGTACACTGCGGGTTCGCTAGGAGTTAGGAGAAATATAACGAGTATAAATTTAAAGCTTATTTCGTGCACACACGATCTTAGCGTAACATAGTGCTAGCGGAGTAGCACTTGAGCAGATACAGGATGACATGGCTCGTGTGGGAGTGATACGCGAGCGGATGTTAGCAGCACAAAGTCGACAGAAGTCTTATGCAGATAAGAGGCGTAGACCTCTGGAGTTCAGAGTTGGAGCTCAGGTTTGGTTGAGAGTATCCCCGACACGAGGCGTCGGACGTTTCAGTGTCAAGGGAAAGTTGAACCCCAGATATGTTGGACCGTTCGAGATCCTTGAGCGAGTGGGAGAGGCAGCATACAGACTTGCGTTGCTACCGAAACTCGAGGGTGTTCACCCAGTCTTCCATGTGTCTCAGCTACGGGAAAACATACCGGACCCGAGGCACATTGTCAGTCATGAGGATCTAGTGATCGAGCCAGACCACACATTTGTTGAGCACCCGGTGGCTGTCTTGGAGCGTAGTACGAGACGCTTGCATTCGAAGGACATCCCAATGTTGAAGATTCAATGGTCGATGCGAGGAGCTGATGAGGCGACTTGGGAGACAGTGGATAGTATCCAGAGGAACTATCCGGAGTTTTACGCTGGGCTGGATGCACCTTTAGCATAGTCAGTTGTTTGGTTTTCTCTTGTTGCGTTGCTTACGCTTTTGTGTGACGTTTGAGTTACGTGTCCCGAGTAGGAATATATGAGTTCAGTTCTATTTCTGTTTGTGTTGTGCTTGTGAGCTTCTGCAAGTTTCGGGACGAAACTTCTTTTTAGGAGGATCTAATGTAAGATCCTAGGTTTTTGTATTCACCGCCCCTGCAGTGAAGAGGGCCGCCCCCGCGGCCAGCCGCCCCTGCGGCTGCGAGATCCGCCCGTGCGGATTTACGACAGATCGTGCCAATCTTTTCTTCCGTTCTTTTATCTTCCTTCTATAGATAGAATATCCGATATTTTATCTTATGGGTCGGTTTCCTTACCTTCTTTCTAAACCCTAGACGCCCTTCCTTCTATTCTTTCCAGCCCGTCCCTATATATTCTCTTCTTTCTCCCCTTTTTCCCGTTCCTTGCTATCGTCTTCAAACCCTAAAGAGCTGCAGCCGTCCTTTGCCTCCTGCGATCTTGTTAAACGTGTAAGTTCTTCATCCTTTGTTCCTTCTTGCGTTCTTGCACTGCAACATGCTTCCTTCATTTCGTTTTCTCCGTCTTCTCTCCTTTTCTTCTTCTCCAAGAATCAAGTTTGAACCTTGATTCTTGTTGGCTTCTCGTTGTTGATGAATCGTTGTTCTCAGGCTCTTTGGAGTTGAGTCTTAACATGTTGAAGCCAAAGGTTTGAGCTTTGGTTGCCCTTGCTGCGAGTTCTGTCGAAGAAGAAAGCCGACAGCGCTTTCTGTCATGCCGCCGCCCCTGCGCCTGCACAGAGCCGCCCCTGCGCCTCTGCTCAGCCGCCCCTGCGCATCTATGTAGCCGCCCCTACGGTTTCCCTGCAGTAGCTCTCGTCTTTGGTGAGTTGCTTCCTTCCTTCCTTTCCTCGTTCCTTCCTTGGTTCCTTGTGGTTGATCTTTGTCCCTTGAGTTGTGTAAGACTAAGGTTGAGCCCTTAGCATGTGTAGATCTCTTAGATATCTTTGACACTAGAAGTTATAGCCTTCTAGCAACCGTTTCATTTTGATCCGTGTTGCTTGTTCGTACAGGCTTTCCTTGCTCCTTTCCTGAGGGAAACTGAGTTTTCTTGAGTGTTCTCTGAGTTGTTCGCTGACCCTTGAGTTACCTTCGAGTGAGGTAAGTCCCTTGGACTTACTTAGCTTCATTCCGCGTATTAGTTGGATTGTATTGGCTTGTGTGTGTTGTTTATCATGTTATAACGAATAATCGGAAATAGGATTCACCCTTTATTACCCTTAACTGACCCAAGTGTATTATAACCGGGCGGTGACCACTTGTCTAGTTCTACAGGAGACTAGAATGTGCTCTTACAACCCAGACCCGTGGGTAACGGATAGTACTGATCTATTCCTATTGGCAGACGGAAGCGGAGGGGAGTTTTGGGAGATTCTCGTGTGACAAAAGAAGTTGAATTAGTAATGGATAACCTTAATAAAAGATAATAACCGGTTCTGTGCAAGCATGTTATATGTTTACATTACCTTATGTGTGTTTGTTCCCTTACACTCTTGCTTATACCTAGAATGTTAGCTAACGGTTTATACTGCCGTTGTATATGTTCCGCAGGTTCAGGATGCTGCTGAGTGATCCGGATGGTGTGGTTAGCCGGGGTTCCCGTACATTATAGGACGGGATCGGGTTTATGTTTCTTTTGTTGTTTCCCTTTTGTTTTGAACTCGGCTGCGAGTCTTTTCCGTTTTGTTTGGTTTAAACCTTTGGTTTTATATCGAGTTTGTTTTTCATTCGTATGTGCCTTGTTGTAAGATCCGTTTGTTGTTGCTACTCTGAGGGTCGGGACCCATTGTGCGGTCCTAGCCCGTAGCGCTTCGAGTTCCCTGAACTTGGGGTGTTACAATCATAATCTCTCTGGCTTCTTACCCTACACAATACCATATTAATTCCTCTCTTTATTGGAATTTCAATGAAAAAATTCAGCAGGTGAAGACAAAGCAAGAAAGATTGATCCTTACAGAAATCACTTTCTTGTAGATTTCAAAGGTGACCATTTCAAGAACACACATGCCGAAAGTGTAGATATCAACCACTTCACTGTATGGTGGCCAATTCAAGAACAAACATACCGAAAGAGTAGATATCAACCAGTTCATTCACCTCCTCTGGAGCCATTAATTCCGGGGTCCCTAAGAACAAGATAACCATGTCAATAAACAATTCCTGATTAGCTTCCTCACCTTTCAAAATAAGAATTAAACAACCTAATATAGCAGGACGTTTAAGCTTACCAACACAGTGAGCTGCATATGATTTACTAAGTGATGTCACCAATCGACTGCATCAACAGGAGGTATCACTGATTCACTTGAGGAGGTATGCTAATCATTATACAAATTAATGTAAATCAAAAAGAAAATTAATGTAAATAAAAAAGAAGACATCAATGGACTGTAAATCACAAAGACCCGCAAAGAACATTTTCTGAAACCAAACTTTATTTAAAAAACCAAACTATTATTAAAAAAATAGTTAGCATATGTTTTTGTAAATAAAAAAAAGACATCAATGGACTGTAAATCACAAAACGACGATTCTATAGATTGGGCATCAATGGACTGTAAATCACAATTTTATTTTTTTTTAACTGTAGAACACAAATTATATGGCCAAAACGAATTGAAACATGAGTAGATAAATCGGAAATCAAACATACCTCAAAGATATATTCAAGCCGGGAATTTATAATTAGAATTCGGACCCTGAAAAAGCCACAAAACACCATTAATATAATGTAGGTTTGTAGGTCTACCTGAAAAAGAAGAATACGTTGTTTTGGCTTTATAAGAAGACGTGTTGAATATATATAGCGAAAACGATTTGTCAAGCGTAGGTCTGAAGATTTTGTATCATACTAGTTTAGCGCCCGTGCCGTGCACGGGTATTTGAAAATATATTTCTTACATTTTTTTTGTATGAGTAATTTTTTATAGATTTATTTTTCTTATTATATTTTGTTGATTTGATTACGAATGTTTATGTTAAATAGTATACGAATATAAGAAAAATAATAACAACATAGTTGTTGACCTAGTTCGGGGCATACCAAGCCAGGAGTGTCCACTATCTCTGTATTATAAAAATCACAATATTAATAATGTCAAAAAACAGTTAAAATTGTGTACATTTAATATAATAGAAATCACGATGATAACCTTTGACGTGAAACCTCGAGCACGTGCGCGACAGTCCGATCCTGAAAAAGAGAAGAAGATAAACTTTATATAAGTGTAAGCTCAAGGACGGGTTATGATCGCTTGATATTATTGATTGAAAACGAAATAAAATGAAGAAAAATTCTAACGTACCTTAAATTATGTTGCGAATAACTTCGTCAAATACAACATTAGTTGTAGTATCTTGAACCTTGCCCTTAGGGTCACATATCATCCTTAATTCATCCCTGCTCGTCACTCTTGAGATAGCGACATATAATTGGCCGTGACTGAAGACCGGTCTAGGCAAATATATTCCAACCTGTGCAAAGGACTGACCTTGACTTTTATTTATAGTCATAGCAAAACATACCATAACTGGGAACTGTCTCCTTCGAAATTTAACAGGAATTTTCAAGTCTGTGGGTGTAAGAATTGTTCGCGGAATGAAGACCTTATGACCTATATTGTTCCCAGATATTATTTATGCCTCGATGATTTGTTTTCCAAGTCTCCTAACTATCAGTCTGGTTCCGTTACACAACCCTGCAGACTGATCAATGTTTCTCATCAACATAATTGGAATTCCAACTTTCAGGCTGAAGACATGGTTCGGAAACCCAGAACACTTGATGCAATTCAAGAACTCGCTCGAGTAGAAACCATCATCAAGAGAACCTTCGCTTGGATATATACTATGCGAACTCAAGTACTCTATCACGTCTCCAGGTATCAATGATAGAATATAGTCATTAACCTTCTCAACAATCTCATTGGTATGGACGAGAATAGCTCTTTCTTGAAAGTAGCTCGGTGGATCCTGAATATTGTAACTCAAAGGATATACATGGTCAACAATAGTTGCAATCGGGTCACCTGTAGATGCAAGTAGGAGATCTTTGGGGATGGTAATCTGAGTTTCTCCATTAACACTTTCACCTTCCGTGCCATCTCCAATGCCCAATATCCAATCTGAAAACTCCTTAGCCTTTCGAGCTTCTAATTCAGTAACTCCACGTATAACCCTCATGTTTTGAGTTAATCTAAGCACCGTGCAGTGATCCCACAAATATGACGCATTGATTGCAGTAAAAAAAAATATCATGTCTACTTCCATGACTTACAAAAGGCAATATTTTTCTAAAATCACCACAAAAAACGACAACCTTACCACCAAACGGGAGAAGTGAGCAGTCTGGATTATAAGATCGCATGACGTCCCTTAAACTTCTATCGAGCGCTTCAAAACAACATTTGTTAACCATGGGTGCTTCATCCCATATTATCAGCTTTGTCTTTGACACTAACTCAGCCAGATCTGTACCTAAACATATAAGATTAAACATTAATATATTGTTCAGTGTAATATGAACAATATATTAAAAAAGAAGTTTTAATAATTGAATAATAAGGTTTATACCTGCACGAATGTTGCATGTTGAACTTTCGTCAACATTTATTGGGATGCCAAACCTCGAATGAGCGGTTCTACCGCCTGGAAGCAAGAGAGCTGCATTACCACTCGAAGCAACTGTTAGAACGATCTCACCTTTACTCCTCAAACCAGCCGAAAGGGATCTCCATATAAAAGTCTTTCCTGTTCCACCGTATCCATAAAGAAAAAACACCCCCCTCTCCTTATTAGCGGACACAACACACATAATCTGATCATACACTCCCCTTTGCTCGTCGGTGAAACTGGAAACCAATCTGTCATGGTCCAAAGATAACTGGGATCGATCATAGTTTAGTTCATCTTGAATTAGTCTATTATGCTGCTCCATAATCAAGGCTTCGTCACGATAAGGCATAGACTTATTCGTCTTCAAACTGCCGTCGTTCCTCTGTAAAAGTTTCTCTATCTCAACCAAGGCGTAATTTTGCAGCACGGCATCATCTAATTGCAAATCTACGTACAAATAAACCAAGTTAAACATGTTTACTTACCTTATGCAAAATATACTAAACAAATTGAAAAAATAATGCAAAACTCGAATTAAATTCATATACATGAAAGAAAGCATACCATTATTACGCAACACCCTACTCTGTCGTGCAAGAATCTCATCAGATAAGTACTTCCATACTTCGGCCCAAACCAGATGAGGCGACGACATGCTACCTGAGAGATACAACATGACGAATATATTCCGAAGATAACCAGCAACTCCCCAAAAACTTGCTTCTTTTATACCGTCAATGTATTCCCGGTCGTCATCCAACAATTCCATAGCATAACATGCTTCCCTAAATGTGGCATATAGTGTACCGTTGATTGTCCGAATTTTCTCGTAGCATGTAGGACCCTTAATATGATTCAGCAAAACCCTCAAGTAGTACCTCTCTCCAGACCCAGGTGCAACGTGGTATATCCTCCCTAGTGTATATCCCGCACCTTGTGCGGGTTTGTTAATAAAATAGCTTATCATATTACATTTTTTTACTATATTATATGTTGTTAACTTTATTAGTTATATGTTATGAGCTCATATAAATAACGCGTCAAGTGTTACATAGTAAATGAGACCACGTAACCCATGTGTTGATCATTAATAAGTTTTATACTAATAAACTTTTTTAAAATCTAATTTATTGTTTAATAAATAATAATTTAAAGAAAAAGAATAATCATATAATTTAAAAATACCATAATCTGATACGAATTCAATTAGTAAAAAAAGATTAATTGGCTTAATTTGTGATTTAGTAAAAAAATTTAATCCGAGAAAAAACATAGGAGCGCCACGTCAGCATTAGTTTCGTATGTTTTAGTAAAATATGCAGAATATAGATGTATATTTAGTATATTGATAAAATAAGAATTACGAATTTAATAGTTCAACGGTCCAGGAATCAGTAGGTTACAAGGACCCACAAATTAGTAGATCACAAGGACCCACAAGAGCACAACGACCCACAAATCATTAGGTCACAACGACCCAAAAATCATTAGGTCAAAACGACCAAAAAATTAGTAGGTCACAATGATTACATACAAATACTAATCCGATATGATTAAGTATTATATTTGATTCTGACCAAAAGGTTTAGAAATGTATGAATTTTATAAGCCTCAAACACTCTACATCTATTTATACATGTTTTCGAAGTGTCATCCTTTCCTCATAATCGATGTGGAAGAACAAAAATCATGTTTTACAAAATAACTATGGTTTAATTAAAAAAAGATTTATTAGCTTAATTCGTGATTTAGTAAAAAGTTTAATCCGAGAAAAAAAGTGGGGGCGCCACGTCAGAATTAATGTCTTTTGTTTTAGTAAAGTATATAGAATATATATGTATAATTAGTATATTGATAAAATAAAAATTACAAATTTAATAGTTCAACGGTCCACAAATTAGTAGGTCACAAACGACCCACAAATCAGTAGGTCACAAACGACCCATAAATCAGTAGGTCACAAACGAACCACAAATCAGTAGGTCACAACGAAAATTAGTAGATCACAATGACCCCACAAATTAGTAGATCACAACTCATAACGACTCACAAATCAGTAGGTCACAACGACCCACAAATAAGTAGGTCACAACGATTCAAAAATCAGTAGCTCAGTAGGTCACAAACGACCCATATATCAATAGGTCACAAACGACACACAAATTAATAGGTTACAACAACCCATAAATTAATAGGTCATAAGGACACAAGCATCAATAGGTCACAACGACCCACAAGGTATTAGATTAAAACGACCCACAAATCATTAGGTTAAAATGACCTACGAATTAGTAGGTAACAACAATCCACATTCAAATACTAATCCGGTATGAATAAGTATTATACTTGATTCTGACCAAAAGGTCCAGAAATGTATGCTTTGTATAATCTTCAAACCTTATAGGTCTATTTATAAATGTTGTCAAACTATCATATTTCTCTAATAACCGATGTGGGATAACAAAATTTATATTTTACAAAATAATTATGGTTTAGTAAAAAAAGGATTTATTAGCTTAATTCGTGATTTAGTAAAAATTTTAATCCGAGAAAAAACGTGGGGCGCCACGTCAAATTATTGTCTTTCGTTTTAATAAATTATATTGATGTATATTTAGTATATTGATAAAATAAGAATTACGAATTTAATAGTTCAACGATCCACAAATCAGTAGGTCACAAACGATCACAAATCAGTAGGTTACACTGACCCACGAATCAGTAGGTCACAACGACCCACGAATCAGTAGGTCACAACAACCCACGAATCAATAGGTCACAACGACCCACAAATTCATAGGTCACAACTACCCTCAAATTCATAGGTCACAACGACCCACAAATTCATAGGTCACAACGACCCACAAATCAGTGCGTCACAACGACCCACAAATTATTAGATCAAATCGACCCACAAATCATTAGGTCAAGACGAACTATAAATCAGTAGGTTACAACGATCCAAAAATCAGTAAGTTACAACGACTCAAAAGGTCTAGAAATGTATGATTTGTATAATCATCAAACCTTGTAGGTCTATTTATACATGTTGTCAAAGTGTCATTCTTCTTTGATAACCGATATGAGATAACAAAATTCATATTAAACAAAATAATTAAGGTTTAGTAAAAAAAAAAGTTATTGGTTTAATTCGTGATTTAGTAAAAGATTTAATCCGATAAAAATGTGGAGCGCCACATCAGCATTAGTAAAAAAAGGATTTATTAGCTTAATTCGTAATTTAATAAAAAGTTTAATTAGAGAAAAAACATGGGGTGACACGTCAAGAATTAGTGTTTTTTGTTTTAGTAAAGTATATAGATGTATATTTATTATATTGATAAAATAAGAATTACAAATTTAATAGTTCAACGGTCCACAAATTAGTAGGTCACAAACAACCTACAAATCAGTAGATTTTAAGGACCCACAAATTAGTAGGTCACAAGGACCCATAAATTATTAGATCACAATGACCCACGAATCGGTAGGTCACAACGACCCATGAATCCGTAGGTCACAACAACCCACAAATTAGTAGGTCACAACGACCCACGAATCAATAGGTCACAATGATACACAAATCAGTGAGTCACAATGACACACAAATCAGTGGGTCACAATGACCCACAACATATTGGGTCACAACGACCCACAAATTATTGAGTCACAAAGACTCACAAATCAGTAGGTCACAACGACCCACAAATTATTAGGTCAAATCGACCCAAAAATCTATATGTCAAAACGATCCAAAAATTTGTAGGTCAAAACGATCCAAAAATCTGTAGGTTAAAACGATCCAAAAATCATTAGATTAAAACGACCCAAAAATCATTAGATCAAAACGACCCAAAAATCATTATATCAAAACGACCCAAAAATCATTAGATCAAAAGGACCTACGAATTAGTAGGTCACAACAGTCCACTCCACATACAAATGCTAATCCGGTATAATAAGTATTATACTTGATTGTGACCAAAAGGTCCGAAAATGTATGATTTGTATAATCTTCAAACATTTGAGGTCTATTTATACATGTTGTCAAAGTGTCATCCTTCTCTGATAACCGATGTGGGATAACAAAATTCATATTTTATAAAATAATTAAAGTTTAGTAAAAAAAGTTATTGACTTAATTCGAGATTTAGTAAAAAAATTTAATCCGATGAAAATATGGAGTCTTAAATTTTATTTTATAAAATAATCAAAGATTCTGATTATGATTTAGTAAAAAAAGGATTTATTAGCTTAATTCGTGATTTAATAAAAAGTTTAATTAAAGAAAAAACGTGGGGTGGCACGTCAAGAATTAATGTTTTTTGTTTTAGTAAAGTATATAGATGTATATTTATTATATTGATAAAATAAGAATTACGAATTTAATAGTTCAATGGTCCACAAATTAGTAGGTCACAAACAACCCACAAATCAGTAGATTTTAAGGACCCACAAATTAGTAGGTCACAAGGACCCATAAATTATTAGGTCACAACGACCCACGAATCAGTAGGTTACAACGACCCATGAATCAGTAGGTAACAACCCACAAATTAGTAGGTTACAACGACCCACGAATCAATAGGTCACAATGACACACAAATCAGTGGGTCACAATGACACACAAATCAGTGGGTCATAACGACCCACAAATTATTGAGTCACAATGACTCACAAATCAGTAGGTCACAACGACCCACAAATTATTAGGTCAAATCGACCCAAAAATCTATATGTTAAAACGATCCAAAAATTTGTAGGTCAAAACGATCAAAAAATCTGTAGGTTAAAACGATCCAAAAATCATTAGATCAAAATGACCAAAAAATCATTAGATCAAAACGACCAAAAAATCATTGGATCAAAAGGACCTACGAATTAGCAGGTCACAACAATCCACTCCACATACAAATGCTAATCCGGTATAATAAGTATTATACTTGATTTGATTCTGACCAAAAGGTCCAAAAATGTATGATTTGTATAATCTTCAAACATTTGAGGTCTATTTATACATGTTGTCAAAGTGTCATCCTTCTCTGATAACCGATGTGGGATAACAAAATTCATATTTTACAAAATAATTAAGGTTTAGTAAAAAAAAGTTATTGGCTTAATTCGAGATTTAGTAAAAAAATTTAATCCGATAAAAATATGGAGTCTTAATTTTTATTTTACAAAATAATCAAAGATTCTAATTATGATTTAGTAAAAAAATGATTTATTAGCTTAATTCGTGATTTAATAAAAAGTTTAATTAGAGAAAAAATGTGGGGTGACACGTCAAGAATTAGTGTTTTTTGTTTTATTAAAGTATATAGATGTATATTTATTATATTGATAAAATAAGAATTACGAATTTAATAGTTCAACGGTCCACAAATTAGTAGGTCACAAACAACCCACAAATCAGTAGATTTTAAGGACCCACAAATTAGTAGGTCACAAGGACCCATAAATTATTAGGTTACGACGACCCACAAATTAGTAGCTCACAACGACCCACGAATCAATAGGTCACAATGACACACAAATCAATGGGTCATAACGACACACAAATCAGTGAGTCATAACGACCGACAATATATTGGGTCACAACGACCCACAACATATTGAGCCACAACGACCCACAAATTATTGGGTCACAACGACCCACAAATTATTGGGTCACAACGACCCAAAAATTATTAGGTCAAAACGATCCAAAAATTTGTAGGTCAAAACGATCCAAAAATTTGTAGGTCAAAACGATCAAAAAATTATTAGATCAAAACGACACAAAAATCATTAGATTATAACGACCCAAAAATCATTAGATCAAAAGGACCTACGAAGTAGTAGGTCACAACAATCCACTTCACATGTAACACCCCGAATCCGCGGGACTCGGGATGCTACGGGTTGGGACCTCACAGTGGGTCCCGACCCTCAGCTTGACAACAATTTCACCGGATCTTGCAACAAGGCACAAATAAAGGCCAAAATGAAATACATTTTTATGCAATGCAATGAAACCCGAAACCGAACAACCAAAAGACTTCAGCCGAGATACAAAACAAAGACTAAACGCCATACACGTGGCATACAAAACACAATAACCGAAGAACAAAACACAACACGACTCTAACCAAAACCCCTCCTAAAATGTACGGAACCCCGGCTGCCCACTCTTCCGGATCTCTCGACCGCATTCCTAACCTGCAAGGCAAACTACAACATTCGGTATAAAACCGTTAGCTCACATTCGAAGCATTAGAATTAAAGGGAAAGGCACAAACACAATTAATTCAACATAGTCACACAACATACTCAAAGCACACAAATCCGGTTTATTATCTTTATTTATTAAGTCATATCCCGTTCTAGTTCAACTTCTTTTGTGACACGAGAATCCTCCGAAACTCGCCTCGGTCCCTTCTTCCGGCAATGGAACGGTCGGATGCCTCCGACCGTCTAACCAGCACGGGCCAGTCGCCGAGATCCCCCTAGCTCTCACGGGGAGCCAGGCAGTGATGTCACCGCCCGTTATCATACACTTGGGCCAAATAATATAAAGGTCGGTAATCCTATTTCCGGTTTAGTTGTTATAAACAGTAAAATAATAAACACACACCACCCAACACACAATAATGCTAATACAAAGAATACGAGCTAAGTAAGTCCGAACTTACCTCGTCATCACACTCAACTCACAACACTCTCGCTTCCTTAGGGGAGGAAAACCATAACCTGCTCACAAGAAGATAACTATATCAAAACAACACTCTCACAATAGAAGTCTAAGACTTCTATACAAATGGTCAACACAAGACCATTTGACTCTCAATTCTAGGACCGCATCCTAGAATCCCTCATGCTCACATCACACTCAACAAGTTATAAGTCCTAAGACTTCTAAACCCTCGGATCTTGCAAGATCATAACTCACACACCACTAGGATAACATGTCTAGTCCAAACAAACTTGACGATAACAACACCATGCTAGGATAAGCATATTCTAGCTCATAACTCAAAAACCATATACTCTAATTCTCAAACCTCACAAGCCTCACAAGATGACATCAACACCCTAAGTTATAAAACATTTTACCATCCTCAAACACTCACCTAAGGTCCAAAGCCACTACTTGGCATTCTCACTAGGTTATGCTAGATTATCCAACCTAGCATGATACTAATACTAAACATAACTAGATCGAGGAAAAGAATACTCACACGACATCAAAAGACGGAAGTTGATCTAGGGATGTTGAGTTTGGAATCGTTGGCCTTTATTGGGGCGCTTCCGGACCTAACACCAAAGTTAAGCAAATTTAGCTTATACGCTAAATTTGAATGGAATATATAACTTATGTAAAATCTAAGGTAAAACTCGTTTTCAAAACCAAGGTTAAAACCGCTTAAATACTTTCCGGGACAATTTATACAATTTTTATAACATGGTTCAAAACCGTAAAATATATTTCAGCGGGGCATAAAATCAAATTCTGGAAACTTGGGCCTTTTTTCCAAACTCAAATCTGCAGGGGTATATTCACATAATTTAGAAACATGGGCCAAAACTGCAAATATCAAATAATGGGTTCAATTTGTAATATACACAAATAGGGGGGGCCTGAAATAATTAACCCAATAAGGGTTCTTCAACCCACAGATGTAGCGCGACAAAGAGGGTCATGGCGGCTGCAGAGGAAAGGGAGAGGGTCCGGCGCTGCGCAGACGGGGGAAGGGAGAAGGACTCCGGCGCTGTGCAGGCGGGGAAAGGAGAAAGGCTCCGGCGCTGTGCAGGCGGGGAAAGGAGAAACGGTCACGGAGGTGGTCCGAAGCTCTGCGCGGCGGCCTCCAAGCGGCAAGAAGGGAGAATGCGCAGGGGCGGCAACCATGGCTCCGTCGGCTTCCTCCGGTGGTACGGCGCATCAAAACGGCAGCAAACGCTTCGCCGGCCCCTACGAGGTTTCCCTGGCGGCGGCGCAGCTTCGGTCTTCGACTTCGGTAGCGCTAGGCCACGCGAGGTAGGGCGGAGGAAATTGTTCTTCTTCTTCGGTTCCGGCAACAAGGCAACGGGGGGTCGAACGTGGCTCTCCGGTCCGGTGGCGAGGATGAGAGCATGAGTGTTATTGCTGTTGAGAAACAAGAGTGGTGACAGGAGAGTATGAAAGGTTGAGAACCAGGACTGGTGAGAAAGAGAGGGGTTGAAGGGTTGAGATAAGCAAGGCAGGTGATGAGAGTACAGAGAGTGAGGGATGGAGAGGGTTGCGTGAGAGAGGGCAAGTTACAGAGGGGAAGCAACAAGGGTTGGAGAGACATCACAGGCAGGGTAGGCTAGTGTAGACTAGGGCGGCAAAGACCAAAAATGTGGCTGAACACAAAAAAGGAAAAGAAACGCAAAATAGAATAACTCGATCAAAAGTATCGGAGCGAATCTTCGGATCGGAATACTTTTCCGACTTTTCCGTAAAATAAAATAAAAAATATACGGAATATTATAAATATAATTTATATAAACGCATAAAATTTAATTAACAAAGCGAAAATACTCGTCAAAATATATAAGCTATAAAATTTTTGATAAAAGGTAGGAAGAATAAATATCGAAAATGCGCCTAATAAAATGGGGCGTTACATTAGATCCCCCTAAAAAAAAGTTTCGTCCCGAAACTTGCTATGCGTCGAACTTCTCAGTCTCCAAGGCCGAGGTATGAACCCTCAAACTAAGAAGGCTTTGACCTTCTAGTTTATGCACATAATCTACTCAAACTACCGCCGCAAGATATACTAGGTCATATAGCACATTCCCGCACATGCCACAACTACACATAACATCACACATACACATAACTCAACAAAGGAGATAACTAGGTCTCACCCGTCAATTCTATCGCTGCTACTAGCTCAACATAAAACTCAACTAAAAATACTACCCTTCGTCTACCAGTTAGCCTCATTGGTTCTTTGTATGCCACTAGATCCTCCTAACTAACAACATGTCTCAAGTCATGTATGTACTCTCTCGATTGATACACATGAAACACCGGGTGACAACGCCAACTTGTAAGCCACTTCTCCAAATCGTGCTAAGATCTCAAAAAGGTCCGATATATCAAAAACTCAACTTCTTACTCGGGTCTATCTCAAGCAACATTTCCACTAGGTTCTCTTGATGGTCTCTAACAAAAGAAGGTTGAACTTCCAATTTACACCGTTGACTTTGGTTCTTGTCAAACCAAACTCTGGTGTTACGTTTCCTCACTTCTCGCTGCAAGTTCTAAGTAATGAAGGAAGTATTTTACTTCGCACCGCTTCTACTAACGAGACACGTATGTTATTACTTTTACCTCGTTCCTCAATACTCAATCAAGACCTTCTCTTGGAGAATCACTTGTACACTTCAACCCATCATACCTCGAGGTAAATCTAAAACAGTTGCAGCAATGAATCTCCCTTTTTAACTCTCAACAACTCTATTGTCGACCCTTCGTCCCATTCAATACTTCATTGTCCTCTGGAGGTTGTCATAACTGGCGTTATACAACTTCTCTCTTCACAAATTTGGTAATGCTCAGCACATCTAAGGAAACTAGTAACTCCTTTTCATAGACTTAACTATTCTTCCTTGATGTCTTTCAAGAGCACCTTCCCAAATATTATAGCCCTAGCTAACATCCATTCGCGTTCCTCTTGGTTGGTATCTTAAGTCTCTCGATCAAAGCTCTTCGTTTCGTCTTTCATCTTCTTGGGGTCATCATTTATACACACTTCCTCCTTCTTGGCGTTTCTTAGCATTATCATCATAATTGAAATCGGTCAACTCCACGTGAATCCCCACAATGTCCTTCTTCTCATAACTCTAGTAATGTTGAAACTTTACTTTTTGGTACCTCGTAAGATTAACTTACGGTATCTTAAATCGTTAGAAATAGTTCGATCACTCTTCTCATCTTGACTCCAATGCTTAGGAGCGCCTAAGAAAACTTCACATCTTAATGGGATATCACCTTTAACCTTGCTAGAATGTACTCATCTCGTCCTCGATTTACATCTTTAGTTGTCCACGCTTCTTCTCGAAGAACTTAAGTTCGTTCTCTCTTGGTCTCGTCGTCGTTCGATCATGACCTCTTTAGAACCGCTTCTACACTTTAATGTTGCTCCCTTTTTCCTGTATTGCTCCCATCTTGATCCCCCTTAAGTCGTCTCGAGTTTTCTTTTACTTGGTTGTCCTTTGTTTACAACATCTCTACTCCTCCTCTTCGATGTCCTTTTACAGGAATCCGAGAAACACCATGGTGTTCGTCAACACGAAATGCTCAACTTGATACTTGAGCATACTCCTCCACGTATGAATGATACCCTTAGCCAACAACGTCGTCTTAAAGGTGATGATATCTTTCCTTTTCCGTCGTCCTAACTATAAGGTCCCATACTATATATTACTATATATATATAAGAGCCCGTATATAAGCATATATATGTCCTATGTCCACATAACTACTAATATATCACATCCGGAAATCCAATACAACAATACAAGGTCCAAACATGTATTATAGTCCACATATATTCACTATACATATAAATCAAGTCATCATGCAACTACAATCCACCTATATTATACATACCTACATATCTACATATATATATACAAATCCAATAAACTAAGCTGCCGAGATCCGTGGAAGAAGTGGTGGTCCGTACATTCTACCCCGACTCATGCATGTGATTTTGAAAACGAAAAGTCAAAACCCGTGTGGGTTCTGTTTATTCCTCATTCGGCCTTTAGAAGATTGCGAGTGCCATTGTTGTCAACCTAGGGCTCTGATACCACTTTTGTAACACCCCGAATCCGCGGGACTCGGGATGCTACGGGTTGGGACCTCACAGTGGGTCCCGACCCTCAGCTTGACAACAATTTCACCGGATCTTGCAACAAGGCACAAATAAAGGCCAAAATGAAATACATTTTTATGCAATGCAATGAAACCCGAAACCGAACAACCAAAAGACTTCAGCCGAGATACAAAACAAAGACTAAACGCCATACACGTGGCATACAAAACACAATAACCGAAGAACAAAACACAACACGACTCTAACCAAAACCCCTCCTAAAATGTACGGAACCCCGGCTGCCCACTCTTCCGGATCTCTCGACCGCATTCCTAACCTGCAAGGCAAACTACAATATTCGGTATAAAACCGTTAGCTCACATTCGAAGCATTATAATTAAAGGGAAAGGCACAAACACAATTAATTCAACATAGTCACACAACATACTCAAAGCACACAAATCCGGTTTATTATCTTTATTTATTAAGTCATATCCCGTTCTAGTTCAACTTCTTTTGTGACACGAGAATCCTCCGAAACTCGCCTCGGTCCCTTCTTCCGGCAATGGAACGGTCGGATGCCTCCGACCGTCTAACCAGCACGGGCCAGTCGCCGAGATCCCCCTAGCTCTCACGGGGAGCCAGGCAGTGATGTCACCGCCCGTTATCATACACTTGGGCCAAATAATATAAAGGTCGGTAATCCTATTTCCGGTTTAGTTGTTATAAACAGTAAAATAATAAACACACACCACCCAACACACAATAATGCTAATACAAAGAATACGAGCTAAGTAAGTCCGAAGACTTACCTCGTCATCACACTCAACTCACAACACTCTCGCTTCCTTAGGGGAGGAAAACCATAACCTGCTCACAAGAAGATAACTATATCAAAACAACACTCTCACAATAGAAGTCTAAGACTTCTATACAAATGGTCAACACAAGACCATTTGACTCTCAATTCTAGGACCGCATCCTAGAATCCCTCATGCTCACATCACACTCAACAAGTTATAAGTCCTAAGACTTCTAAACCCTCGGATCTTGCAAGATCATAACTCACACACCACTAGGATAACATGTCTAGTCCAAACAAACTTGACGATAACAACACCATGCTAGGATAAGCATATTCTAGCTCATAACTCAAAAACCATATACTCTAATTCTCAAACCTCACAAGCCTCACAAGATGACATCAACACCCTAAGTTATAAAACATTTTACCATCCTCAAACACTCACCTAAGGTCCAAAGCCACTACTTGGCATTCTCACTAGGTTATGCTAGATTATCCAACCTAGCATGATACTAATACTAAACATAACTAGATCGAGGAAAAGAATACTCACACGACGTCAAAAGACGGAAGTTGATCTAGGGATGTTGAGTTTGGAATCGTTGGCCTTTATTGGGGCGCTTCCGGACCTAACACCAAAGTTAAGCAAATTTAGCTTATACGCTAAATTTGAATGGAATATATAACTTATGTAAAAT
The DNA here is from genome assembly GCA_033239045.1 of Fagopyrum esculentum. Taxonomy (NCBI): domain Eukaryota; kingdom Viridiplantae; phylum Streptophyta; class Magnoliopsida; order Caryophyllales; family Polygonaceae; genus Fagopyrum; species Fagopyrum esculentum. The sequence goes on along the minus strand of BSUD01000007.1, from coordinate 133,498,116 downwards.
CTAAGGTAAAACTCGTTTTCAAAACCAAGGTTAAAACCGCTTAAATACTTTCCGGGACAATTTATACAATTTTTATAACATGGTTCAAAACCGTAAAATATATTTCAGCGGGGCATAAAATCAAATTCTGGAAACTTGGGCCTTTTTTCCAAACTCAAATCTGCAGGGGTATATTCACATAATTTAGAAACATGGGCCAAAACTGCAAATATCAAATAATGGGTTCAATTTGTAATATACACAAATAGGGGGGGCCTGAAATAATTAACCCAATAAGGGTTCTTCAACCCACAGATGTAGCGCGACAAAGAGGGTCATGGCGGCTGCAGAGGAAAGGGAGAGGGTCCGGCGCTGCGCAGACGGGGGAAGGGAGAAGGACTCCGGCGCTGTGCAGGCGGGGAAAGGAGAAAGGCTCCGGCGCTGTGCAGGCGGGGAAAGGAGAAACGGTCACGGAGGTGGTCCGAAGCTCTGCGCGGCGGCCTCCAAGCGGCAAGAAGGGAGAATGCGCAGGGGCGGCAGCCATGGCTCCGTCGGCTTCCTCCGGTGGTACGGCGCATCAAAACGGCAGCAAACGCTTCGCCGGCCCCTACGAGGTTTCCCTGGCGGCGGCGCAGCTTCGGTCTTCGACTTCGGTAGCGCTAGGCCACGCGAGGTAGGGCGGAGGAAATTGTTCTTCTTCTTCGGTTCCGGCAACAAGGCAACGGGGGGTCGAACGTGGCTCTCCGGTCCGGTGGCGAGGATGAGAGCATGAGTGTTATTGCTGTTGAGAAACAAGAGTGGTGACAGGAGAGTATGAAAGGTTGAGAACCAGGACTGGTGAGAAAGAGAGGGGTTGAAGGGTTGAGATAAGCAAGGCAGGTGATGAGAGTACAGAGAGTGAGGGATGGAGAGGGTTGCGTGAGAGAGGGAAAGTTACAGAGGGGAAGCAACAAGGGTTGGAGAGACATCACAGGCAGGGTAGGCTAGTGTAGACTAGGGCGGCAAAGACCAAAAATGTGGCTGAACACAAAAAAGGAAAAGAAACGCAAAATAGAATAACTCGATCAAAAGTATCGGAGCGAATCTTCGGATCGGAATACTTTTCCGACTTTTCCGTAAAATAAAATAAAAAATATACGGAATATTATAAATATAATTTATATAAACGTATAAAATTTAATTAACAAAGCGAAAATACTCGTCAAAATATATAAGCTATAAAATTTTTGATAAAAGGTAGGAAGAATAAATATCGAAAATGCGCCTAATAAAATGGGGCGTTACATTAGATCCCCCTAAAAAAAAGTTTCGTCCCGAAACTTGCTATGCGTCGAACTTCTCAGTCTCCAAGGCCGAGGTATGAACCCTCAAACTAAGAAGGCTTTGACCTTCTAGTTTATGCACATAATCTACTCAAACTACCGCCGCAAGATATACTAGGTCATATAGCACATTCCCGCACATGCCACAACTACACATAACATCACACATACACATAACTCAACAAAGGAGATAACTAGGTCTCACCCGTCAATTCTATCGCTGCTACTAGCTCAACATAAAACTCAACTAAAAATACTACCCTTCGTCTACCAGTTAGCCTCATTGGTTCTTTGTATGCCACTAGATCCTCCTAACTAACAACATGTCTCAAGTCATGTATGTACTCTCTCGATTGATACACATGAAACACCGGGTGACAACGCCAACTTGTAAGCCACTTCTCTAAATCGTGCTAAGATCTCAAAAAGGTCCGATATATCGAAAACTCAACTTCTTACTCGGGTCTATCTCAAGCAACATTTCCACTAGGTTCTCTTGATGGTCTCTAACAAAAGAAGGTTGAACTTCCAATTTACACCGTTGACTTTGGTTCTTGTCAAACCAAACTCTGGTGTTACGTTTCCTCACTTCTCGCTGCAAGTTCTAAGTAATGAAGGAAGTATTTTACTTCGCACCGCTTCTACTAACGAGACACGTATGTTATTACTTTTACCTCGTTCCTCAATACTCAATCAAGACCTTCTCTTGGAGAATCACTTGTACACTTCAACCCATCATACCTCGAGGTAAATCTAAAACAGTTGCAGCAATGAATCTCCCTTTTTAACTCTCAACAACTCTATTGTCGACCCTTCGTCCCATTCAATACTTCATTGTCCTCTGGAGGTTGTCATAACTGGCGTTATACAACTTCTCTCTTCACAAATTTGGTAATGCTCAGCACATCTAAGGAAACTAGTAACTCCTTTTCATAGACTTAACTATTCTTCCTTGATGTCTTTCAAGAGCACCTTCCCAAATATTATAGCCCTAGCTAACATCCATTCGCGTTCCTCTTGGTTGGTATCTTAAGTCTCTCGATCAAAGCTCTTCGTTTCGTCTTTCATCTTCTTGGGGTCATCATTTATACACACTTCCTCCTTCTTGGCGTTTCTTAGCATTATCATCATAATTGAAATCGGTCAACTCCACGTGAATCCCCACAATGTCCTTCTTCTCATAACTCTAGTAATGTTGAAACTTTACTTTTTGGTACCTCGTAAGATTAACTTACGGTATCTTAAATCGTTAGAAATAGTTCGATCACTCTTCTCATCTTGACTCCAATGCTTAGGAGCGCCTAAGAAAACTTCACATCTTAATGGGATATCACCTTTAACCTTGCTAGAATGTACTCATCTCGTCCTCGATTTACATCTTTAGTTGTCCACGCTTCTTCTCGAAGAACTTAAGTTCGTTCTCTCTTGGTCTCGTCGTCGTTCGATCATGACCTCTTTAGAACCGCTTCTACACTTTAATGTTGCTCCCTTTTTCCTGTATTGCTCCCATCTTGATCCCCCTTAAGTCGTCTCGAGTTTTCTTTTACTTGGTTGTCCTTTGTTTACAACATCTCTACTCCTCCTCTTCGATGTCCTTTTACAGGAATCCGAGAAACACCATGGTGTTCGTCAACACGAAATGCTCAACTTGATACTTGAGCATACTCCTCCACGTATGAATGATACCCTTAGCCAACAACGTCGTCTTAAAGGTGATGATATCTTTCCTTTTCCGTCGTCCTAACTATAAGGTCCCATACTATATATTACTATATATATATAAGAGCCCGTATATAAGCATATATATATCCTATGTCCACATAACTACTAATATATCACATCCGGAAATCCAATACAACAATACAAGGTCCAAACATGTATTATAGTCCACATATATTCACTATACATATAAATCAAGTCATCATGCAACTACAATCCACCTATATTATACATACCTACATATCTACATATATATATATACAAATCCAATAAACTAAGCTGCCGAGATCCGTGGAAGAAGTGGTGGTCCGTACATTCTACCCCGACTCATGCATGTGATTTTGAAAACGAAAAGTCAAAACCCGTGTGGGTTCTGTTTATTCCTCATTCGGCCTTTAGAAGATTGCGAGTGCCATTGTTGTCAACCTAGGGCTCTGATACCACTTTTGTAACACCCCAAATCCGCGGGACTCGGGGCGCTACGGGTTGGGACCTCACAATGGGTCCCGACCCTTAGCTTGACAACAATTTCACCGGATCTTGCAACAAGGCACAAATATAGGCCAAAACTGAAATACATTTTATGCAATGTAAGAAAACCCAAAAGAAAACAAACAACGGACTTCAGCCGAAAACAACTACAAAGACCAAACGCCATACATGCGGCATACAATAATACAATATACAAAACTCCAAACGTGACTCCAAACAAAACCCTTCCTAAAATGTACGGACCCCGGCTGCCCACCCTTCCGGATCTCTCGGAGCATGCCTAACCTGCAAGGCAAACTACAACATTCGGTATAAAACCGTAAGCTCACATTCGAAGCATTAGAATTAAAGGGAAAGGCACAAACACAATTAATTCAACATAGTCACACAACATACTCAAAGCACACAAATCCGGTTTATTATCTTTATTTATTAAGTCATATCCCGTTCTAGTTCAACTTCTTTTGTGACACGAGAATCCTCCGAAACTCGCCTCGGTCCCTTCTTCCGGCAATGGAACGGTCGGATGCCTCCGACCGTCTAACCAGCACGGGCCAGTCGCCGAGATCCCCCTAGCTCTCACGGGGAGCCAGGCAGTGATGTCACCGCCCGTTATCATACACTTGGGCCAAATAATATAAAGGTCGGTAATCCTATTTCCGGTTTAGTTGTTATAAACAGTAAAATAATAAACACACACCACCCAACACACAATAATGCTAATACAAAGAATACGAGCTAAGTAAGTCCGAACTTACCTCGTCATCACACTCAACTCACAACACTCTCGCTTCCTTAGGGGAGGAAAACCATAACCTGCTCACAAGAAGATAACTATATCAAAACAACACTCTCACAATAGAAGTCTAAGACTTCTATACAAATGGTCAACACAAGACCATTTGACTCTCAATTCTAGGACCGCATCCTAGAATCCCTCATGCTCACATCACACTCAACAAGTTATAAGTCCTAAGACTTCTAAACCCTCGGATCTTGCAAGATCATAACTCACACACCACTAGGATAACATGTCTAGTCCAAACAAACTTGACGATAACAACACCATGCTAGGATAAGCATATTCTAGCTCATAACTCAAAAACCATATACTCTAATTCTCAAACCTCACAAGCCTCACAAGATGACATCAACACCCTAAGTTATAAAACATTTTACCATCCTCAAACACTCACCTAAGGTCCAAAGCCACTACTTGGCATTCTCACTAGGTTATGCTAGATTATCCAACCTAGCATGATACTAATACTAAACATAACTAGATCGAGGAAAAGAATACTCACACGACGTCAAAAGACGGAAGTTGATCTAGGGATGTTGAGTTTGGAATCGTTGGCCTTTATTGGGGCGCTTCCGGACCTAACACCAAAGTTAAGCAAATTTAGCTTATACGCTAAATTTGAATGGAATATATAACTTATGTAAAATCTAAGGTAAAACTCGTTTTCAAAACCAAGGTTAAAACCGCTTAAATACTTTCCGGGACAATTTATACAATTTTTATAACATGGTTCAAAACCGTAAAATATATTTCAGCGGGGCATAAAATCAAATTCTGGAAACTTGGGCCTTTTTTCCAAACTCAAATCTGCAGGGGTATATTCACATAATTTAGAAACATGGGCCAAAACTGCAAATATCAAATAATGGGTTCAATTTGTAATATACACAAATAGGGGGGGGCCTGAAATAATTAACCCAATAAGGGTTCTTCAACCCACAGATGTAGCGCGACAGAGAGGGTCATGGCGGCTGCAGAGGAAAGGGAGAGGGTCCGGCGCTGCGCAGACGGGGGAAGGGAGAAGGACTCCGGCGCTGTGCAGGCGGGGAAAGGAGAAAGGCTCCGGCGCTGTGCAGGCGGGGAAAGGAGAAACGGTCACGGAGGTGGTCCGAAGCTCTGCGCGGCGGCCTCCAGGCGGCAAGAAGGGAGAATGCGCAGGGGCGGCAGCCATGGCTCCGTCGGCTTCCTCCGGTGGTACGGCGCATCAAAACGGCAGCAAACGCTTCGCCGGCCCCTACGAGGTTTCCCTGGCGGCGGCGCAGCTTCGGTCTTCGACTTCGGTAGCGCTAGGCCACGCGAGGTAGGGCGGAGGAAATTGTTCTTCTTCTTCGGTTCCGGCAACAAGGCAACGGGGGGTCGAACGTGGCTCTCCGGTCCGGTGGCGAGGATGAGAGCATGAGTGTTATTGCTGTTGAGAAACAAGAGTGGTGACAGGAGAGTATGAAAGGTTGAGAACCAGGACTGGTGAGAAAGAGAGGGGTTGAAGGGTTGAGATAAGCAAGGCAGGTGATGAGAGTACAGAGAGTGAGGGATGGAGAGGGTTGCGTGAGAGAGGG
>BSUD01000007.1:133475535-133490369 GCA_033239045.1 Fagopyrum esculentum | reverse complement strand
ATATATATATACAAATCCAATAAACTAAGCTGCCGAGATCCGTGGAAGAAGTGGTGGTCCGTACATTCTACCCCGACTCATGCATGTGATTTTGAAAACGAAAAGTCAAAACCCGTGTGGGTTCTGTTTATTCCTCATTCGGCCTTTAGAAGATTGCGAGTGCCATTGTTGTCAACCTAGGGCTCTGATACCACTTTTGTAACACCCCGAATCCGCGGGACTCGGGATGCTACGGGTTGGGACCTCACAGTGGGTCCCGACCCTCAGCTTGACAACAATTTCACCGGATCTTGCAACAAGGCACAAATAAAGGCCAAAATGAAATACATTTTTATGCAATGCAATGAAACCCGAAACCGAACAACCAAAAGACTTCAGCCGAGATACAAAACAAAGACTAAACGCCATACACGTGGCATACAAAACACAATAACCGAAGAACAAAACACAACACGACTCTAACCAAAACCCCTCCTAAAATGTACGGAACCCCGGCTGCCCACTCTTCCGGATCTCTCGACCGCATTCCTAACCTGCAAGGCAAACTACAATATTCGGTATAAAACCGTTAGCTCACATTCGAAGCATTATAATTAAAGGGAAAGGCACAAACACAATTAATTCAACATAGTCACACAACATACTCAAAGCACACAAATCCGGTTTATTATCTTTATTTATTAAGTCATATCCCGTTCTAGTTCAACTTCTTTTGTGACACGAGAATCCTCCGAAACTCGCCTCGGTCCCTTCTTCCGGCAATGGAACGGTCGGATGCCTCCGACCGTCTAACCAGCACGGGCCAGTCGCCGAGATCCCCCTAGCTCTCACGGGGAGCCAGGCAGTGATGTCACCGCCCGTTATCATACACTTGGGCCAAATAATATAAAGGTCGGTAATCCTATTTCCGGTTTAGTTGTTATAAACAGTAAAATAATAAACACACACCACCCAACACACAATAATGCTAATACAAAGAATACGAGCTAAGTAAGTCCGAAGACTTACCTCGTCATCACACTCAACTCACAACACTCTCGCTTCCTTAGGGGAGGAAAACCATAACCTGCTCACAAGAAGATAACTATATCAAAACAACACTCTCACAATAGAAGTCTAAGACTTCTATACAAATGGTCAACACAAGACCATTTGACTCTCAATTCTAGGACCGCATCCTAGAATCCCTCATGCTCACATCACACTCAACAAGTTATAAGTCCTAAGACTTCTAAACCCTCGGATCTTGCAAGATCATAACTCACACACCACTAGGATAACATGTCTAGTCCAAACAAACTTGACGATAACAACACCATGCTAGGATAAGCATATTCTAGCTCATAACTCAAAAACCATATACTCTAATTCTCAAACCTCACAAGCCTCACAAGATGACATCAACACCCTAAGTTATAAAACATTTTACCATCCTCAAACACTCACCTAAGGTCCAAAGCCACTACTTGGCATTCTCACTAGGTTATGCTAGATTATCCAACCTAGCATGATACTAATACTAAACATAACTAGATCGAGGAAAAGAATACTCACACGACGTCAAAAGACGGAAGTTGATCTAGGGATGTTGAGTTTGGAATCGTTGGCCTTTATTGGGGCGCTTCCGGACCTAACACCAAAGTTAAGCAAATTTAGCTTATACGCTAAATTTGAATGGAATATATAACTTATGTAAAATCTAAGGTAAAACTCGTTTTCAAAACCAAGGTTAAAACCGCTTAAATACTTTCCGGGACAATTTATACAATTTTTATAACATGGTTCAAAACCGTAAAATATATTTCAGCGGGGCATAAAATCAAATTCTGGAAACTTGGGCCTTTTTTCCAAACTCAAATCTGCAGGGGTATATTCACATAATTTAGAAACATGGGCCAAAACTGCAAATATCAAATAATGGGTTCAATTTGTAATATACACAAATAGGGGGGGCCTGAAATAATTAACCCAATAAGGGTTCTTCAACCCACAGATGTAGCGCGACAAAGAGGGTCATGGCGGCTGCAGAGGAAAGGGAGAGGGTCCGGCGCTGCGCAGACGGGGGAAGGGAGAAGGACTCCGGCGCTGTGCAGGCGGGGAAAGGAGAAAGGCTCCGGCGCTGTGCAGGCGGGGAAAGGAGAAACGGTCACGGAGGTGGTCCGAAGCTCTGCGCGGCGGCCTCCAAGCGGCAAGAAGGGAGAATGCGCAGGGGCGGCAGCCATGGCTCCGTCGGCTTCCTCCGGTGGTACGGCGCATCAAAACGGCAGCAAACGCTTCGCCGGCCCCTACGAGGTTTCCCTGGCGGCGGCGCAGCTTCGGTCTTCGACTTCGGTAGCGCTAGGCCACGCGAGGTAGGGCGGAGGAAATTGTTCTTCTTCTTCGGTTCCGGCAACAAGGCAACGGGGGGTCGAACGTGGCTCTCCGGTCCGGTGGCGAGGATGAGAGCATGAGTGTTATTGCTGTTGAGAAACAAGAGTGGTGACAGGAGAGTATGAAAGGTTGAGAACCAGGACTGGTGAGAAAGAGAGGGGTTGAAGGGTTGAGATAAGCAAGGCAGGTGATGAGAGTACAGAGAGTGAGGGATGGAGAGGGTTGCGTGAGAGAGGGAAAGTTACAGAGGGGAAGCAACAAGGGTTGGAGAGACATCACAGGCAGGGTAGGCTAGTGTAGACTAGGGCGGCAAAGACCAAAAATGTGGCTGAACACAAAAAAGGAAAAGAAACGCAAAATAGAATAACTCGATCAAAAGTATCGGAGCGAATCTTCGGATCGGAATACTTTTCCGACTTTTCCGTAAAATAAAATAAAAAATATACGGAATATTATAAATATAATTTATATAAACGTATAAAATTTAATTAACAAAGCGAAAATACTCGTCAAAATATATAAGCTATAAAATTTTTGATAAAAGGTAGGAAGAATAAATATCGAAAATGCGCCTAATAAAATGGGGCGTTACATTAGATCCCCCTAAAAAAAAGTTTCGTCCCGAAACTTGCTATGCGTCGAACTTCTCAGTCTCCAAGGCCGAGGTATGAACCCTCAAACTAAGAAGGCTTTGACCTTCTAGTTTATGCACATAATCTACTCAAACTACCGCCGCAAGATATACTAGGTCATATAGCACATTCCCGCACATGCCACAACTACACATAACATCACACATACACATAACTCAACAAAGGAGATAACTAGGTCTCACCCGTCAATTCTATCGCTGCTACTAGCTCAACATAAAACTCAACTAAAAATACTACCCTTCGTCTACCAGTTAGCCTCATTGGTTCTTTGTATGCCACTAGATCCTCCTAACTAACAACATGTCTCAAGTCATGTATGTACTCTCTCGATTGATACACATGAAACACCGGGTGACAACGCCAACTTGTAAGCCACTTCTCTAAATCGTGCTAAGATCTCAAAAAGGTCCGATATATCGAAAACTCAACTTCTTACTCGGGTCTATCTCAAGCAACATTTCCACTAGGTTCTCTTGATGGTCTCTAACAAAAGAAGGTTGAACTTCCAATTTACACCGTTGACTTTGGTTCTTGTCAAACCAAACTCTGGTGTTACGTTTCCTCACTTCTCGCTGCAAGTTCTAAGTAATGAAGGAAGTATTTTACTTCGCACCGCTTCTACTAACGAGACACGTATGTTATTACTTTTACCTCGTTCCTCAATACTCAATCAAGACCTTCTCTTGGAGAATCACTTGTACACTTCAACCCATCATACCTCGAGGTAAATCTAAAACAGTTGCAGCAATGAATCTCCCTTTTTAACTCTCAACAACTCTATTGTCGACTCTTCGTCCCATTCAATACTTCATTGTCCTCTGGAGGTTGTCATAACTGGCGTTATACAACTTCTCTCTTCACAAATTTGGTAATGCTCAGCACATCTAAGGAAACTAGTAACTCCTTTTCATAGACTTAACTATTCTTCCTTGATGTCTTTCAAGAGCACCTTCCCAAATATTATAGCCCTAGCTAACATCCATTCGCGTTCCTCTTGGTTGGTATCTTAAGTCTCTCGATCAAAGCTCTTCGTTTCGTCTTTCATCTTCTTGGGGTCATCATTTATACACACTTCCTCCTTCTTGGCGTTTCTTAGCATTATCATCATAATTGAAATCGGTCAACTCCACGTGAATCCCCACCATGTCCTTCTTCTCATAACTCTAGTAATGTTGAAACTTTACTTTTTGGTACCTCGTAAGCTTAACTTACGGTATCTTAAATCTTTAGAAATAGTTCGATCACTCTTCTCATCTTGACTCCAATGCTTAGGAGCGCCTAAGAAAACTTCACATCTTAATGGGATATCACCTTTAACCTTGCTAGAATGTACTCATCTCGTCCTCGATTTTGACTCCAATGCTTAGGAGCGCCTAAGAAAACTTCACATCTTAATGGGATATCACCTTTAACCTTGCTAGAATGTACTCATCTCGTCCTCGATTTACATCTTTAGTTGTCCACGCTTCTTCTCGAAGAACTTAAGTTCGTTCTCTCTTGGTCTCGTCGTCGTTCGATCATGACCTCTTTAGAACCGCTTCTACACTTTAATGTTGCTCCCTTTTTCCTGTATTGCTCCCATCTTGATCCCCCTTAAGTCGTCTCGAGTTTTCTTTTACTTGGTTGTCCTTTGTTTACAACATCTCTACTCCTCCTCTTCGATGTCCTTTTACAGGAATCCGAGAAACACCATGGTGTTCGTCAACACGAAATGCTCAACTTGATACTTGAGCATACTCCTCCACGTATGAATGATACCCTTAGCCAACAACGTCGTCTTAAAGGTGATGATATCTTTCCTTTTCCGTCGTCCTAACTATAAGGTCCCATACTATATATTACTATATATATATAAGAGCCCGTATATAAGCATATATATGTCCTATGTCCACATAACTACTAATATATCACATCCGGAAATCCAATACAACAATACAAGGTCCAAACATGTATTATAGTCCACATATATTCACTATACATATAAATCAAGTCATCATGCAACTACAATCCACCTATATTATACATACCTACATATCTACATATATATATACAAATCCAATAAACTAAGCTGCCGAGATCCGTGGAAGAAGTGGTGGTCCGTACATTCTACCCCGACTCATGCATGTGATTTTGAAAACGAAAAGTCAAAACCCGTGTGGGTTCTGTTTATTCCTCATTCGGCCTTTAGAAGATTGCGAGTGCCATTGTTGTCAACCTAGGGCTCTGATACCACTTTTGTAACACCCCGAATCCGCGGGACTCGGGATGCTACGGGTTGGGACCTCACAGTGGGTCCCGACCCTCAGCTTGACAACAATTTCACCGGATCTTGCAACAAGGCACAAATAAAGGCCAAAATGAAATACATTTTTATGCAATGCAATGAAACCCGAAACCGAACAACCAAAAGACTTCAGCCGAGATACAAAACAAAGACTAAACGCCATACACGTGGCATACAAAACACAATAACCGAAGAACAAACACAACCCGACTCTAACCAAAACCCCTCCTAAAATGTACGGAACCCCGGCTGCCCACTCTTCCGGATCTCTCGACCGCATTCCTAACCTGCAAGGCAAACTACAACATTCGGTATAAAACCGTTAGCTCATTCGAAGCATTAAAATTAAAGGGAAGGGCACAAACACAATTAATTCAACATAGTCACACAACATACTCAAAGCACACAAATCCGGTTTATTATCTTTATTTATTAAGTCATATCCCGTTCTAGTTCAACTTCTTTTGTGACACGAGAATCCTCCGAAACTCGCCTCGGTCCCTTCTTCCGGCAATGGAACGGTCGGATGCCTCCGACCGTCTAACCAGCACGGGCCAGTCGCCGAGATCCCCCTAGCTCTCACGGGGAGCCAGGCAGTGATGTCACCGCCCGTTATCATACACTTGGGCCAAATAATATAAAGGTCGGTAATCCTATTTCCGGTTTAGTTGTTATAAACAGTAAAATAATAAACACACACCACCCAACACACAATAATGCTAATACAAAGAATACGAGCTAAGTAAGTCCGAAGACTTACCTCGTCATCACACTCAACTCACAACACTCTCGCTTCCTTAGGGGAGGAAAACCATAACCTGCTCACAAGAAGATAACTATATCAAAACAACACTCTCACAATAGAAGTCTAAGACTTCTATACAAATGGTCAACACAAGACCATTTGACTCTCAATTCTAGGACCGCATCCTAGAATCCCTCATGCTCACATCACACTCAACAAGTTATAAGTCCTAAGACTTCTAAACCCTCGGATCTTGCAAGATCATAACTCACACACCACTAGGATAACATGTCTAGTCCAAACAAACTTGACGATAACAACACCATGCTAGGATAAGCATATTCTAGCTCATAACTCAAAAACCATATACTCTAATTCTCAAACCTCACAAGCCTCACAAGATGACATCAACACCCTAAGTTATAAAACATTTTACCATCCTCAAACACTCACCTAAGGTCCAAAGCCACTACTTGGCATTCTCACTAGGTTATGCTAGATTATCCAACCTAGCATGATACTAATACTAAACATAACTAGATCGAGGAAAAGAATACTCACACGACGTCAAAAGACGGAAGTTGATCTAGGGATGTTGAGTTTGGAATCGTTGGCCTTTATTGGGGCGCTTCCGGACCTAACACCAAAGTTAAGCAAATTTAGCTTATACGCTAAATTTGAATGGAATATATAACTTATGTAAAATCTAAGGTAAAACTCGTTTTCAAAACCAAGGTTAAAACCGCTTAAATACTTTCCGGGACAATTTATACAATTTTTATAACATGGTTCAAAACCGTAAAATATATTTCAGCGGGGCATAAAATCAAATTCTGGAAACTTGGGCCTTTTTTCCAAACTCAAATCTGCAGGGGTATATTCACATAATTTAGAAACATGGGCCAAAACTGCAAATATCAAATAATGGGTTCAATTTGTAATATACACAAATAGGGGGGGGCCTGAAATAATTAACCCAATAAGGGTTCTTCAACCCACAGATGTAGCGCGACAGAGAGGGTCATGGCGGCTGCAGAGGAAAGGGAGAGGGTCCGGCGCTGCGCAGACGGGGGAAGGGAGAAGGACTCCGGCGCTGTGCAGGCGGGGAAAGGAGAAAGGCTCCGGCGCTGTGCAGGCGGGGAAAGGAGAAACGGTCACGGAGGTGGTCCGAAGCTCTGCGCGGCGGCCTCCAGGCGGCAAGAAGGGAGAATGCGCAGGGGCGGCAGCCATGGCTCCGTCGGCTTCCTCCGGTGGTACGGCGCATCAAAACGGCAGCAAACGCTTCGCCGGCCCCTACGAGGTTTCCCTGGCGGCGGCGCAGCTTCGGTCTTCGACTTCGGTAGCGCTAGGCCACGCGAGGTAGGGCGGAGGAAATTGTTCTTCTTCTTCGGTTCCGGCAACAAGGCAACGGGGGGTCGAACGTGGCTCTCCGGTCCGGTGGCGAGGATGAGAGCATGAGTGTTATTGCTGTTGAGAAACAAGAGTGGTGACAGGAGAGTATGAAAGGTTGAGAACCAGGACTGGTGAGAAAGAGAGGGGTTGAAGGGTTGAGATAAGCAAGGCAGGTGATGAGAGTACAGAGAGTGAGGGATGGAGAGGGTTGCGTGAGAGAGGGAAAGTTACAGAGGGGAAGCAACAAGGGTTGGAGAGACATCACAGGCAGGGTAGGCTAGTGTAGACTAGGGCGGCAAAGACCAAAAATGTGGCTGAACACAAAAAAGGAAAAGAAACGCAAAATAGAATAACTCGATCAAAAGTATCGGAGCGAATCTTCGGATCGGAATACTTTTCCGACTTTTCCGTAAAATAAAATAAAAAATATACGGAATATTATAAATATAATTTATATAAACGTATAAAATTTAATTAACAAAGCGAAAATACTCGTCAAAATATATAAGCTATAAAATTTTTGATAAAAGGTAGGAAGAATAAATATCGAAAATGCGCCTAATAAAATGGGGCGTTACATTAGATCCCCCTAAAAAAAAGTTTCGTCCCGAAACTTGCTATGCGTCGAACTTCTCAGTCTCCAAGGCCGAGGTATGAACCCTCAAACTAAGAAGGCTTTGACCTTCTAGTTTATGCACATAATCTACTCAAACTACCGCCGCAAGATATACTAGGTCATATAGCACATTCCCGCACATGCCACAACTACACATAACATCACACATACACATAACTCAACAAAGGAGATAACTAGGTCTCACCCGTCAATTCTATCGCTGCTACTAGCTCAACATAAAACTCAACTAAAAATACTACCCTTCGTCTACCAGTTAGCCTCATTGGTTCTTTGTATGCCACTAGATCCTCCTAACTAACAACATGTCTCAAGTCATGTATGTACTCTCTCGATTGATACACATGAAACACCGGGTGACAACGCCAACTTGTAAGCCACTTCTCCAAATCGTGCTAAGATCTCAAAAAGGTCCGATATATCGAAAACTCAACTTCTTACTCGGGTCTATCTCAAGCAACATTTCCACTAGGTTCTCTTGATGGTCTCTAACAAAAGAAGGTTGAACTTCCAATTTACACCGTTGACTTTGGTTCTTGTCAAACCAAACTCTGGTGTTACGTTTCCTCACTTCTCGCTGCAAGTTCTAAGTAATGAAGGAAGTATTTTACTTCGCACCGCTTCTACTAACGAGACACGTATGTTATTACTTTTACCTCGTTCCTCAATACTCAATCAAGACCTTCTCTTGGAGAATCACTTGTACACTTCAACCCATCATACCTCGAGGTAAATCTAAAACAGTTGCAGCAATGAATCTCCCTTTTTAACTCTCAACAACTCTATTGTCGACCCTTCGTCCCATTCAATACTTCATTGTCCTCTGGAGGTTGTCATAACTGGCGTTATACAACTTCTCTCTTCACAAATTTGGTAATGCTCAGCACATCTAAGGAAACTAGTAACTCCTTTTCATAGACTTAACTATTCTTCCTTGATGTCTTTCAAGAGCACCTTCCCAAATATTATAGCCCTAGCTAACATCCATTCGCGTTCCTCTTGGTTGGTATCTTAAGTCTCTCGATCAAAGCTCTTCGTTTCGTCTTTCATCTTCTTGGGGTCATCATTTATACACACTTCCTCCTTCTTGGCGTTTCTTAGCATTATCATCATAATTGAAATCGGTCAACTCCACGTGAATCCCCACCATGTCCTTCTTCTCATAACTCTAGTAATGTTGAAACTTTACTTTTTGGTACCTCGTAAGATTAACTTACGGTATCTTAAATCGTTAGAAATAGTTCGATCACTCTTCTCATCTTGACTCCAATGCTTAGGAGCGCCTAAGAAAACTTCACATCTTAATGGGATATCACCTTTAACCTTGCTAGAATGTACTCATCTCATCCTCGATTTACATCTTTAGTTGTCCACGCTTCTTCTCGAAGAACTTAAGTTCGTTCTCTCTTGGTCTCGTCGTCGTTCGATCATGACCTCTTTAGAACCGCTTCTACACTTTAATGTTGCTCCCTTTTTCCTGTATTGCTCCCATCTTGATCCCCCTTAAGTCGTCTCGAGTTTTCTTTTACTTGGTTGTCCTTTGTTTACAACATCTCTACTCCTCCTCTTCGATGTCCTTTTACAGGAATCCGAGAAACACCATGGTGTTCGTCAACACGAAATGCTCAACTTGATACTTGAGCATACTCCTCCACGTATGAATGATACCCTTAGCCAACAACGTCGTCTTAAAGGTGATGATATCTTTCCTTTTCCGTCGTCCTAACTATAAGGTCCCATACTATATATTACTATATATATATAAGAGCCCGTATATAAGCATATATATGTCCTATGTCCACATAACTACTAATATATCACATCCGGAAATCCAATACAACAATACAAGGTCCAAACATGTATTATAGTCCACATATATTCACTATACATATAAATCAAGTCATCATGCAACTACAATCCACCTATATTATACATACCTACATATCTACATATATATATACAAATCCAATAAACTAAGCTGCCGAGATCCGTGGAAGAAGTGGTGGTCCGTACATTCTACCCCGACTCATGCATGTGATTTTGAAAACGAAAAGTCAAAACCCGTGTGGGTTCTGTTTATTCCTCATTCGGCCTTTAGAAGATTGCGAGTGCCATTGTTGTCAACCTAGGGCTCTGATACCACTTTTGTAACACCCCGAATCCGCGGGACTCGGGATGCTACGGGTTGGGACCTCACAGTGGGTCCCGACCCTCAGCTTGACAACAATTTCACCGGATCTTGCAACAAGGCACAAATAAAGGCCAAAATGAAATACATTTTTATGCAATGCAATGAAACCCGAAACCGAACAACCAAAAGACTTCAGCCGAGATACAAAACAAAGACTAAACGCCATACACGTGGCATACAAAACACAATAACCGAAGAACAAAACACAACACGACTCTAACCAAAACCCCTCCTAAAATGTACGGAACCCCGGCTGCCCACTCTTCCGGATCTCTCGACCGCATTCCTAACCTGCAAGGCAAACTACAATATTCGGTATAAAACCGTTAGCTCACATTCGAAGCATTATAATTAAAGGGAAAGGCACAAACACAATTAATTCAACATAGTCACACAACATACTCAAAGCACACAAATCCGGTTTATTATCTTTATTTATTAAGTCATATCCCGTTCTAGTTCAACTTCTTTTGTGACACGAGAATCCTCCGAAACTCGCCTCGGTCCCTTCTTCCGGCAATGGAACGGTCGGATGCCTCCGACCGTCTAACCAGCACGGGCCAGTCGCCGAGATCCCCCTAGCTCTCACGGGGAGCCAGGCAGTGATGTCACCGCCCGTTATCATACACTTGGGCCAAATAATATAAAGGTCGGTAATCCTATTTCCGGTTTAGTTGTTATAAACAGTAAAATAATAAACACACACCACCCAACACACAATAATGCTAATACAAAGAATACGAGCTAAGTAAGTCCGAAGACTTACCTCGTCATCACACTCAACTCACAACACTCTCGCTTCCTTAGGGGAGGAAAACCATAACCTGCTCACAAGAAGATAACTATATCAAAACAACACTCTCACAATAGAAGTCTAAGACTTCTATACAAATGGTCAACACAAGACCATTTGACTCTCAATTCTAGGACCGCATCCTAGAATCCCTCATGCTCACATCACACTCAACAAGTTATAAGTCCTAAGACTTCTAAACCCTCGGATCTTGCAAGATCATAACTCACACACCACTAGGATAACATGTCTAGTCCAAACAAACTTGACGATAACAACACCATGCTAGGATAAGCATATTCTAGCTCATAACTCAAAAACCATATACTCTAATTCTCAAACCTCACAAGCCTCACAAGATGACATCAACACCCTAAGTTATAAAACATTTTACCATCCTCAAACACTCACCTAAGGTCCAAAGCCACTACTTGGCATTCTCACTAGGTTATGCTAGATTATCCAACCTAGCATGATACTAATACTAAACATAACTAGATCGAGGAAAAGAATACTCACACGACGTCAAAAGACGGAAGTTGATCTAGGGATGTTGAGTTTGGAATCGTTGGCCTTTATTGGGGCGCTTCCGGACCTAACACCAAAGTTAAGCAAATTTAGCTTATACGCTAAATTTGAATGGAATATATAACTTATGTAAAATCTAAGGTAAAACTCGTTTTCAAAACCAAGGTTAAAACCGCTTAAATACTTTCCGGGACAATTTATACAATTTTTATAACATGGTTCAAAACCGTAAAATATATTTCAGCGGGGCATAAAATCAAATTCTGGAAACTTGGGCCTTTTTTCCAAACTCAAATCTGCAGGGGTATATTCACATAATTTAGAAACATGGGCCAAAACTGCAAATATCAAATAATGGGTTCAATTTGTAATATACACAAATAGGGGGGGCCTGAAATAATTAACCCAATAAGGGTTCTTCAACCCACAGATGTAGCGCGACAAAGAGGGTCATGGCGGCTGCAGAGGAAAGGGAGAGGGTCCGGCGCTGCGCAGACGGGGGAAGGGAGAAGGACTCCGGCGCTGTGCAGGCGGGGAAAGGAGAAAGGCTCCGGCGCTGTGCAGGCGGGGAAAGGAGAAACGGTCACGGAGGTGGTCCGAAGCTCTGCGCGGCGGCCTCCAAGCGGCAAGAAGGGAGAATGCGCAGGGGCGGCAGCCATGGCTCCGTCGGCTTCCTCCGGTGGTACGGCGCATCAAAACGGCAGCAAACGCTTCGCCGGCCCCTACGAGGTTTCCCTGGCGGCGGCGCAGCTTCGGTCTTCGACTTCGGTAGCGCTAGGCCACGCGAGGTAGGGCGGAGGAAATTGTTCTTCTTCTTCGGTTCCGGCAACAAGGCAACGGGGGGTCGAACGTGGCTCTCCGGTCCGGTGGCGAGGATGAGAGCATGAGTGTTATTGCTGTTGAGAAACAAGAGTGGTGACAGGAGAGTATGAAAGGTTGAGAACCAGGACTGGTGAGAAAGAGAGGGGTTGAAGGGTTGAGATAAGCAAGGCAGGTGATGAGAGTACAGAGAGTGAGGGATGGAGAGGGTTGCGTGAGAGAGGGAAAGTTACAGAGGGGAAGCAACAAGGGTTGGAGAGACATCACAGGCAGGGTAGGCTAGTGTAGACTAGGGCGGCAAAGACCAAAAATGTGGCTGAACACAAAAAAGGAAAAGAAACGCAAAATAGAATAACTCGATCAAAAGTATCGGAGCGAATCTTCGGATCGGAATACTTTTCCGACTTTTCCGTAAAATAAAATAAAAAATATACGGAATATTATAAATATAATTTATATAAACGTATAAAATTTAATTAACAAAGCGAAAATACTCGTCAAAATATATAAGCTATAAAATTTTTGATAAAAGGTAGGAAGAATAAATATCGAAAATGCGCCTAATAAAATGGGGCGTTACATTAGATCCCCCTAAAAAAAAGTTTCGTCCCGAAACTTGCTATGCGTCGAACTTCTCAGTCTCCAAGGCCGAGGTATGAACCCTCAAACTAAGAAGGCTTTGACCTTCTAGTTTATGCACATAATCTACTCAAACTACCGCCGCAAGATATACTAGGTCATATAGCACATTCCCGCACATGCCACAACTACACATAACATCACACATACACATAACTCAACAAAGGAGATAACTAGGTCTCACCCGTCAATTCTATCGCTGCTACTAGCTCAACATAAAACTCAACTAAAAATACTACCCTTCGTCTACCAGTTAGCCTCATTGGTTCTTTGTATGCCACTAGATCCTCCTAACTAACAACATGTCTCAAGTCATGTATGTACTCTCTCGATTGATACACATGAAACACCGGGTGACAACGCCAACTTGTAAGCCACTTCTCTAAATCGTGCTAAGATCTCAAAAAGGTCCGATATATCGAAAACTCAACTTCTTACTCGGGTCTATCTCAAGCAACATTTCCACTAGGTTCTCTTGATGGTCTCTAACAAAAGAAGGTTGAACTTCCAATTTACACCGTTGACTTTGGTTCTTGTCAAACCAAACTCTGGTGTTACGTTTCCTCACTTCTCGCTGCAAGTTCTAAGTAATGAAGGAAGTATTTTACTTCGCACCGCTTCTACTAACGAGACACGTATGTTATTACTTTTACCTCGTTCCTCAATACTCAATCAAGACCTTCTCTTGGAGAATCACTTGTACACTTCAACCCATCATACCTCGAGGTAAATCTAAAACAGTTGCAGCAATGAATCTCCCTTTTTAACTCTCAACAACTCTATTGTCGACTCTTCGTCCCATTCAATACTTCATTGTCCTCTGGAGGTTGTCATAACTGGCGTTATACAACTTCTCTCTTCACAAATTTGGTAATGCTCAGCACATCTAAGGAAACTAGTAACTCCTTTTCATAGACTTAACTATTCTTCCTTGATGTCTTTCAAGAGCACCTTCCCAAATATTATAGCCCTAGCTAACATCCATTCGCGTTCCTCTTGGTTGGTATCTTAAGTCTCTCGATCAAAGCTCTTCGTTTCGTCTTTCATCTTCTTGGGGTCATCATTTATACACACTTCCTCCTTCTTGGCGTTTCTTAGCATTATCATCATAATTGAAATCGGTCAACTCCACGTGAATCCCCACCATGTCCTTCTTCTCATAACTCTAGTAATGTTGAAACTTTACTTTTTGGTACCTCGTAAGATTAACTTACGGTATCTTAAATCGTTAGAAATAGTTCGATCACTCTTCTCATCTTGACTCCAATGCTTAGGAGCGCCTAAGAAAACTTCACATCTTAATGGGATATCACCTTTAACCTTGCTAGAATGTACTCATCTCATCCTCGATTTACATCTTTAGTTGTCCACGCTTCTTCTCGAAGAACTTAAGTTCGTTCTCTCTTGGTCTCGTCGTCGTTCGATCATGACCTCTTTAGAACCGCTTCTACACTTTAATGTTGCTCCCTTTTTCCTGTATTGCTCCCATCTTGATCCCCCTTAAGTCGTCTCGAGTTTTCTTTTACTTGGTTGTCCTTTGTTTACAACATCTCTACTCCTCCTCTTCGATGTCCTTTTACAGGAATCCGAGAAACACCATGGTGTTCGTCAACACGAAATGCTCAACTTGATACTTGAGCATACTCCTCCACGTATGAATGATACCCTTAGCCAACAACGTCGTCTTAAAGGTGATGATATCTTTCCTTTTCCGTCGTCCTAACTATAAGGTCCCATACTATATATTACTATATATATATAAGAGCCCGTATATAAGCATATATAT
>BSUD01000007.1:133373507-133470242 GCA_033239045.1 Fagopyrum esculentum | reverse complement strand
TTAAAATATGAAGAAATATTTTTGTTAATCGTTTATAAAAAATATTTAAAAAAAAATAAAGTGTATAAGTTTATAAAAAAATAAAGTTCAATTGAAATTTAAAAATATAAAAAATATTAAGACTTTAAAAGTTAATAAAAAAATAAATAAAGTTTATAAGTTCAATTGAAAATATAAGTAAACAAAATAAAATAAAATTTAATATTAAATTCTTTAAGTTTAAGAAAGTATAAAGTTCAATTATAAATTAAAAAAATATATGTTTTAAATTTTAATATCTTTAAAATTAGATTGCAAATCTTAACTATTTTAATTTTTTAATTATAAAAAATTCAAGGTATTTATTAATATGAGAGACTAATAAAAAATTATATAGTAAAATATTTAAATAAATTCATAAATTAAATATTTAACATTATTTAATTTAACATGGTGAGACCTTAATTAACAAAAAATTGACACGTGAAAATTTTGATGAGGTGGTTGCACGAAATTGTGCCAAGTGTAAGTTAATGGGTTGCTTTAATATATAGATAGATATAGATAAGATATAAGATAATATTTTATATTCTAAATAATATTAGATAGATAAATAATATATATAAATTATAATTTTATATTGATAAAAATTATAAAAGTAATAAAATGTTAAAAGTGTGATTCACAAAACGTAAAATAATTTTTTTTGTAAACTATCATTAGTGTAGTGCAATGCTAGATTTTTTGAATGTGAATCGGTAACACACACTTTAATGTAACTTGTATTCGTTTTGAATATACTAACTACTAATGTAGGTCTCTTGAATTGGTAACTTGTTGTCGAGTTTTTTTTATCATTCATGTCTCTTTTTTTATACTGTACGGTAAGAGATTAGGTTAGATCATCTTCTCGAGACTCTCCAACCTAGAGCATCCTTTCGGATGAAATCCTCCACCTGAGAGGGGATCGATGATCAACCTAGTGGGTAGTCGTGTCACAATATTGCGAGCTTATCGGCAACACCGTGGACTTCCCTGAAGATGTGTTGTATCTTGAGCTGTTGGAAACTGACAAAAAGTGTTAGAAATATCTGAAATGATCAAATCTAGTTCCCACGGGGGTTTCCATATATGTTTAATGGAATTGATAATTGTGAGATTATTTCCCTCAATTTTAAGTTTGTTGATCTCCAGATCACATGCTCTGATCAAACCCTCCCGTAGCGCACATGCTTCAGCATGAAGGACCGACGTGCTCCCACATTGTCCGTAGCCTAGGGAGATGGTTGATGCATGTTGGTTTCTTAGAATGGATCCGAAGGCTGATTCCCCGGATTTGCGTTTAGATCCATCAAAGTGTAACTTAACGAATCCATTATAAGGTTTTACCCACTGGATATTTCTAGTTTTCATGTTAATCATTCGTGTCTTTAAAATGAGAGAAAACAATACAAATGTGGAATGTAATCAGTGCATAATTCTTGCGGGATTAATCTGTCCCTACCCACGTGGGACAGGGCCCGCGGGACGAAGAAAAAAGTTGTATATCCCGTTCCGGTTATAATTTACGGGACGGAACGCGGGACGACCCCAATCCCGTCCCGTCCCAGCCCACCCCTACCTGCAACGGTGAAGTTACCTTGAAAAACCAACGCTGCCAACAAACAACAATTTCTATGTCCAACTCTTTCTTATATCGATCTAGGTTTAGGATTAAGAAGATTGGCCTAATTTTTTGTATTGTTGATACAAATTAGGTCCTTGTTAATTTATGATTATTTTTTAATTCTAAAAACACTTATTTGAAGGGGTAAAAGGGGTTTAGTTTGTATCCTAATATACAGAAGAGTTTACTTGACATTACATTAGGCAAAAAAGACCTACTTGGCCAACTCACCTGATAAGATTCATCTGTCTTGGCTTCTCTTCTAATGCAACTTTGTACCAACAAAGCCATTTGAAGAAAAGTCATATCAATATATATTGTCGTATGACTATAAAATTGAGAATGAAACTTCGAGATTTATATGACAAAAAGTCGTAGTCTACTAAAATAATAGGCACAATCCATAACTTTTTTTTAAAATAGAAGAATAAGGGCCCGTTTGGTTAGGACGTTGGAATGGAAACGGATAAGAGGAAGGAAAGGAATGGTAAAGGGTTATCGCTTGTTTATGTTTGGTTTGTTTCCGGAATGGAATCATTCACCTAATATTAACATTTGTATTGTTTGGTTTGTTTCCGGAATGGAATCATTCACCTAATAATCTCTCCAACCTAAAAATATTCCAAATCCAAGCTACAAATAGATAACATAAGCAAACCATGCATCATTTTTTGTCAATGCTACAAATCTCTCCAACCTAAAAATATTTCAAATCCAAAGCAACAACATTGCAAAACCATAAAATACCAAAATTCAAAGTACCATAATCCGAAGCATAAAATCCACATAAACCATAAACCATAAACCGATGTCTAAAACAAAACCATAAAATACCAAAATATACACAAAACCATAAACCGATGCCTAAAACAAAACCATAAAATACCAAAATTCAAAGTAGCATAAGTCTTCTTCAAATTCAAACACTTCCTCATCCGCTCTTATAACTTCTTCCTCAAGAGATCCTGGACAAACTGTTTCTTCAAAGATGTACTTGCTTGATAGAATAATCGAAGCTTATTGAGTATCTAGATTATCAACTTCATCACATCAATATTGCCATACATGGAAGCAACCATCAAAGGAGTTCTCTACTCATATATCATCTATTTTGAGCCCTTCTGACGACAGTACCATAATCCGTCCTCATCAATTGAGGACGGGTCACATTCAAATGATTGTTTGAAGCCCTCAACATCGTCGTCTGCTACCAAATCGAGCAAACTAGAAAAAGCATCTCTTGTGTCGACGTTCAGATTGTTCATTTCTATGTAGAAGTAGAGTTCTTGGTTGATTAAAAAGTCTAGCAAATGATTGATCACAAACTAATAGTGCACGCTCCCATCATCAAAGAGTCCATCTATAGACAAACAAATATTAGTGTTAAGATAACATAAGAATAATATCTTCAATACTAAAAAATGATTACAAACAAAACCACCCAATGATTCCAACATATTATTCTTTTCCATTCAAGTACATCACCAAATATAAGCAAGATTATCATAATTGAGCACACCGTCGTAACATAATAAGGCAAATGATGTTGAAACTACTCTTCCTATAGGCTCAAGGTGGCATAGAATAATGTCAACTAACATGTGGAAAATCTGCACTTTAATAGCATAATTTAGTACTGTTATGAACTTCAAAACAAATGGGGAACGGTCAATTACATAAGAAGAGTAAAAAAGAAAACACAGACATGAGGTTTCTTAACTAAGAGACCAAAAGATCAAAACAAAAGGAGAACGGACAATTGCATAAGAAGAGTAAAATAGAAAACACAGACATGAGGTCTCTTAATTAATAGATTATGAAAATTATAGTTTTTTCAACTTTAACCTCAAACCACCTAACGGAACCTTAGATATGATTATTGAGTATCTAGATAATCTTCTTAGGTTAATCAAAAGTCTATTTATAGACGGTTCAATCGGTATAAGTCTTTTTGAATTGGAACGAGGATCTAGTTAAGCAAGAACACCCTTAACTTAAAATTTGATAAATACCAATATGTTTTATGAAATTTCTAAAGTAAACGGTGATATTGTGTAATTTTGACAAATGAAAAGTGTTGAATAAGAATTCATATCTGATTCTATTAATAGCTCGTTCTCTTCCTAGATCAATTGATAAAATGAAGTTGAAAGATTAATTAGTCTATTTTGGAACCATAAAATGTAGCTATCAGGCCTTAGTGTGCAAGTGTTCCAAAAACAGCAGCTTGAAGCAGAGAATCGTCCGATATTAACACGGGATTCGATTAAGAAAAAACATCAGTAAGTAGCAACTAGCAAGTTACACCATTCCTAGAGGCTATATTAAATTATGACTCATGAGATGCTAACTATACTAAATCATCTCATTCAATTTAAAAGGCACAGATGAAAACCTGAGAACAGAAGCACCGACTTTGATATAGGCTTAAAGTTGCTCATCTAGTTTAAGAGCCAATCATTTGTTTTAGGGCAGATTGATTACATAAAGGAAGATTCATCAATCATCATGTGAATTAGCCCATCAAAAGCCTAAACCCAAATCAGGAAAGCATGCAAAAACTGAATTAGAAATGCAATGTAGTCCTATTACATGAAATTAAGCAAAACCCAGACAAACATGAAAAAACACACTCTACTGAACTACCTCCACTCTCTTGTGAAATCATTCACACACACACAATTATCTTCTATATAAGAACTTTTTTATCTGCCAACTAGAATTTATGAGCAAGTTATACAGAAACATAGTATACTCTTCATATAACTCCACTGACAAACATAGTCGACAATTTGTTTACCTCAAATTCAATCACATTCACGTCACTTTCTTACAGGTAAAAATCCTCCGCTTAACCAAACTCCTATTATTCTTCCATTCAAACTAAGCAATGTTGGATGCCTTTGCTTAACCAAATTAATCAAGCTTAACAACAAGCTTTTGTTACTTGTTGACTTTTTATATCAAACATAGCTTAACAACAAGATTGCATATTTCAGATAATCGATTAGAATTTTGTTATTGTATTTTGTAATATGACTTCCTAGTTGACAAACAGTGAGTGCATGGTTACAACTTAACAAGAAGCTTCTACCCTCACTAAGATATGTTTTGACTTCCGATGATTCTTTCATGTATCTGGGTTTACCTAGCACATAAGGAACATACACAGAGAAATTGAATAGTAAGAGAAGTTTTGTTGTCATAATCACAATAGATCATCAGATGGGTGTGATCCATACAATTCCGGTTTACTTAAAAGGAAAATCCAGAGAGGTATGACCTTTATTGCTAGTAAAAAAAGCATGAGCAATTCTCATGCTTTTTCTTTTTTACTGCTACATTGCATTTGCTGCATGACACTTAAATAATGAGTTTATCTAAGAATGTAAAGGATTTACAGAAAATTGAAAAGCTTATAATAACATAGAAACATGTACGACACATAAGATTAAGGAACACAATGTTCATGCCAACTATGACAACCTATGAACCCTTGACACATGACCTTATAGGTATTCCCCATCTTACTGCCATCAAACATCAAACAAAAAAATTAGCTAAATAAGTTAAACACCTAAATTTCCCTCTCCTGATGCTTAGTTTTCTCAAAATCAATTCAACCCCTCTCCTAATGCAACCAAATAGTTTTAGGTGGAGCAACACATTTTCATCAAGTACATCAAGTACATAGTCAAAATGACATATGGAATGTATATGAACAAACCAAACGGAAGAGAAATGATAAACACAGTCTTTGGAGATAAAACGGAAGATGCTACTGATGATATTCAGAACAAACCTGAAGGCGGAGATAAGTCCAATCGAAGAGGAGAATATGTCGAGGATGGAGAGGGAGGACTCAGAAAACGAAGAGCCTTTCATGGAGGCCAGATCTGAAGGCGGAGATGAGAAGTCTGAAGGCGGAGGTGAGAATCGCAGCCCGCCGGGAAGAGAGAAAGTCGGGGAGAGAGATAGTAGGTTTTTTGTTTTGTTTCCTCCGGATGAAATGAGATGGATTGAGAACGGAAACGAAATGGGTGAAGTGTTATGGACCCGGAATGGTCAACCCTCTAAATAAACACTCTAAACGGGCCCAAGCTCAATGAATCCATTCCAAATTTCATTTTTACCTATATCAAACGGGCCCTAAATCTGCATCGACGGTCAACGTAAAATTCAAACAATTACGTTGCGAGTTAATGTGCAAATTGAAAATGTAATTTGGTTCTCAATGTGAAATGCTAATTTCATATTGGCTCTTAATGTGAACACTACTTTTAGCATTGATTTCAATGTGAAAACTTTATATGCATTGACTTCAATGTGAAAATTAATCACAACGTGTTTGATTATTTAACATAGTGAATTTCTATTTTTGTGCATTTCAGTAGTTTTTCGACCAAACTTGCTGTCTGCCAACATCAATTTATGCATCACCAATATGATTCAAGCTTTAACTCATAAAAAAACAACTCTCACATGAAAATAGTAAAGTTTATATGTTCAAGTAAACCTTGAATACCAAAAATTAAAGCCACATACACTAAAAACATAGATTGGTCGTTTAAATGTGATGTGAGCCCTCAAAAGTCAAAGTTGACCAATATTTAAGTCATGAAATGAAGATCGAAAGATTTGAGAGAAAAGAGAACATAAGATGACAAATTGAGAGAAGATTGATAGGTTTTTGAACATATTTTCAATAAAATTAGGTTACGACTTTTGATTTTAGTGGGGTGCATCTTTTATGACCGGAGTTTTTGCGATAATTTTTTAAAGAAGGACAAAACAACTTGCAATCTTGCGGCCTATAACTGGTCCGTAAACGTAACACCCCAAGTTCTCGGAACTCGGGAGTTACTGGTTAGGACCTCACAATGGGTCCCGACCTTAGTTTGACAACAACTTAACAAGATCTTACAACAAGGCACAGATAAGAAAAAACCGGAAATCATAAATTAAGTTTTAACCACGTTATGAATGTGACCAGAAGTACTAACAACCGGAAAACACAAGGTATCATCAACAGATAAAAATAACCCAAGGTCCTAACTGGAAAACCAACAAAGAGGAAACTGCAACCCATCCTACTAAGTACGGCACCCCGGCTGACCACTACCGTCCGGATCACTCGGCATCTGCTCTAACCTGTGGTACATCTACACAACATAACAACTGTTAGCTAACTATCCAAATATATGCAGAAATAATAACAACACAAACACACTCAAGATAATATAAACAAACATCATGCTGGCACACAACTTATTATTATCTAACCTGTGGTACATCTACACAACATAACAACTAGGTGTAGGTCTAGCTTACCTCCGCCGGTAGCATCACTACAAATCGAGTATGGACTAGTCCCTAAAGAAACCCCTAGCGCCCTCAGGCTAACTGAGCAGAATGTCACCGCTCATTACTCTTAGGCCAAGTATAGGTCGATCGATATTTATTACAAAACTATAATTCTGAACATCTCAATCACAAACCATTATCATTATTCATACTCATAATCAGAAGTTAGCTAAGTAAGCCCAAAGGACTTACTTGTTACAAGTCTCGACTCTTTGAAAACACAACTCGCTTTGTAGCTGTAGCAACTCAGTTGCCCGTCAAAAGGAGGTAAGTGCATCAGCGCACTTTCTAGGCAATTAGAAGTCTAAGACTTCTACGATAGGAGATCTCATTAGAACATAATTTATTACAGTACTCATTTAAGGTAAAATGACGATTTCACCCTTAGTCCCGAGACTTTCAAAAATCCCATAATTTATGCTTAAACTCTTGTTTGATACTAAAATGCCATATTCTAACCCTCAAGGATGAGTTGGGTAAAACTAGAAAAACTACACATTTTCCTATTTCCCGAAAAGTCATTAAGGTCCAACTTTGGCTTCAAATATGAAACTCGAATAAATTTATAAAAATTCCGAAATAATTCTCTAGATCATCTATGATATCCAATCTACTCATAGGAGCAAGAATTTCTTAAAACTGTTCAACCCTCACTTCTACAAAATTCTCCAAAGTTGGTTCTAAAATCCAGAATTTTATACTTGGTCAAATTTCAGAGTTCTTTCCCAAACAGCTCAACTAGCCTACTTTGAGCTCCTATAGATCTAGATCCGACCGTTAGATCGGTCTCAACTTCTGGTATGTTAAACTACACATATCTTTCTATGTCATACTAAAAATTGAACGTTAAATTATCATTCTAAAGCATCGAAAATTATCCCCTAACTAGTCAGTTTATATGCATACTACAAAATCTGAGAATATGTGAGTGCATGAGATCTTCAGTTCGACTCCCACTACTAGCTATTTTGGCCCAACTCTTTATTCCCTTACATCCAAGGTTCGAAACCTACTGACACCCCTTCTACAAGGTTACCCTAAGGCTGTTTAACACACAACATAAGTTTTTTTTGGGACCAAGGCCCTTCTGCACTACGCTATACACAGCATGGCAGCAACAACAGTACACACAGTAGGAGCTTACCGACTCCAGTGATGGCACGCCTAATTCTTTGGTTGCTGGCCCGTAACCGAAGTGACGGTGTTTCGAGTTCACAGTAGAGGCCCTGAGTGTGCTACGTCGCTGGAAGAAAGCAGGAAGGGTCTTGGTGTTGAACCACTACAGAAAGGACCTTCCGTAGGTATCCAGAACGAGGTCAAGCAAGTGGATCTAGGAAGCTACTAATTGTCCAAGAGTAGAGAGAGTTGACAGAACTTACCACACTCAGCTGTTGCTCCGGAAGTGTCGATAGTAGGAGGGTGAAGCTGCTTGCCAACTGTGACAAGGACTAGGCAATCAAGGCTTTTGTGCATTCATGTAGTCTATGATCGTGTAGGGAAGCAAGGAAGCAAAATAGGGAAAACAAGGCTCACCTATGACGGATGTTGCTGAGTGTAGAAACCCAGGCTCCGGGGCAACCTGTAGGAGGTGCAGAAAGCTACAACAGGCCCGATCTTGATGAAGAGGGTTGGCTCCATGTAGAAGCATGTTGTAGATTTACTGTCGCTGAAAGAAGGAAGAGGAGTAGAGATTTCTTCGTGGATCTGAACGGGAGAATGCTGAACCTGGACGTGCTTGCGGGAGTTACAAAGGAGGCAGCGAGAATCGGGGAGCAGTTATGGTAAGCGTATCTCTCTTGCCCGCTCAGCTCGTGGAGGATCCGTCTGGATTTTCGGGCTACTGCTTGGGTGACACTCCCGTTGGGTTGGGCTTCCTCACTGTTGCGTCGTTGCTGGCCAGCCTACAAGGATATTGGCAAGGCTTCTTGGGCTAAAGGGTGGCTGACGGCTGGGGCTGGCACTCACAAGATTATGGGTTGAAACACAAGCAAGGACAAGTGGGCTGAAGAATAAAAGACAAGAAGAAGTGGTTGATGGGTCAAGGCTTTGTCAAGGCTGTGTCACAACTTGTCATTACCTTGCCGAGTCCATGCATGGCTTTGTCATGAACTCGTCTTGGTCTCGTCAAGGTCTCGTCTTGGTCTCGTCATGACTTTGTCTAGGACATGTCATGATACAAACTAGGGTTTGATATAAATTCTATCATTTTATGTGTAGTGAGGTTACATAAAATGATAAAATTTTGAGATAGTTTGTACGACTCGGTAGACAGATAGGGATCAACGGATCGAAATCCGGTTTCTACGGAAATAAACGGAATAAAATTTTGGATATTACATTAACTAAGTTATGTCATAATGTTACAATCGTAACAATGGGACTTTGCTTGACATACATTGACGGTTGTCACCTCCGTTGATTGTCACATACCCAAGATGACGCTTACTCCTCACATCGAACGATGTATTTAGGCATGAGTTACTCGGCTCTCGCATTTTTCCATCAACACCTTAAAGAACATATGACAAATAAACACTTCAAACTCGGCTCTCACATTTTGCAAGGAACAATCCAAATACTACCATAAATCTCATAGACATACATCCCCTATTCATAAAATCAAATCAACATCATATATCAATACAATCGGACTCTCTTGGCCCTAGAAAATATGAGAATTTCTTAATAATACTCGAATCTTTATGAGTCGAAGGAAAAGGAACCGGTCGATCGGCCTCCAAGGGGTGGTCAATCGGCAGGTGTTACAAAGTGTGCTTTGGGAACTCGGAAAACTCTAGAAGAAAGGATGCATAAAACCTGGGGTTGAATGCCTTATTTATAGGATGAGAATCTAACACATACTCCTAAGATCTACTAAGATCTGTCTTAACTACTAAATCATACCTTCTGATAAGATATGGTATGCCTTTGATGGATAATTATAAACCAAAGTCCTCCAAATGGATGGGCTAAAAGATATCCCAAAATAAAAGGGGAAAAGGGAGAAAGATATGACGTCAAAACGAGCCAGGGGCATGTCGGTCGGCCAAAGTGGGCCCACTCGATCGGTCTAATCTATAAATTTGGTGTGAGATTTTTCTCTCCGACTAGTGGTCATGTGCGAGTCATGTGCAGGAAGAATGAACATTGGCCGATCAACTGATACACTTCCCGATGTGATCTTTGTCTTCACTCTAATATCTCATTCATTTCCGTCTTGACCTTAACTTCTTTGAATGTAGGGAGATTCGTAGTATATATGAGGTCATTCCGTTGCAAATAGATCCATTTAAGCTCCGTGAAAGTTGGAATACCTACAATGTCATAAACTAACCGGCAAATCTCCAAAACACAAATAGGAAAGAAATAAACTGATAGTCTATGTAGTTATGCCCAAATGAGTGTGGTAATGGAAAAGAATGAGGGTGAAAAAAAACTAATTTGAGTGTTATGACTTATATTGTTTGATGTTCATGTCGCTCGATACTAGTGAGCAAACACTGCCGTAAGTTTTATTTATATCTAAGTTAATTTATGGTATATAAATATTGTAATAAAATATGTTGTTTTGAAATATAGCCTACCACGGATAGAGGTGTTTTATAATACCACCAAAGGTTCCACTATTTGCGAAGGTGGAAACCAATTCGCTTACCAATCGATGGCGGTGTCGGGCTAATACATTTACAAGATTGCATACACAAGCACATCAACAATGCATTTTGTAGAGAGGTGTCAACTTGATGAGAGTGAAGTGTTAACCTCAGGTCTCGCAAATACTTACAAGACCTGCTATAGTATAAAGTGTTAGGATCGAACACATGAAAGGAGATGTCTCTATTTGACGAATTAATTAAGAAACCAAAACTAAGCATAAAAGTAAAAAAAACTATATACAAATGTAAAGGATCACGGAAAGAAATTAGAAAGGTCCGAAGAGCCATACAAAAGAGCAAGAGTAACTGAAAGTACCGCGGTGAGTTCCTGAGCTCCTCTCTGACAAAACACGAAGATTGGCCCGGTTGAAGTTAAGACTTGACCGTTCAACTTGCCGCACCCACGATTGTGACCCACTATGCCCACGATGAAAGGCTTTTGAAGAAATAAATCCATACATTAAATCTGGACATTTACTGCTTAAAATTATGAGATTCGTTTTCGTCTTTTTCTTTTTCATGTTTTAATTCATAAACTAGTATTTAAGTAGGTGTGAGGCTTTGTCCAAATACACGTTATTTTCACATCTCATTTTCCTTCTAAATTCTATACAAACAATACTTTCCCTTTTATTTTCTCAAGTTCTAGGGAGAAAGCCTCCATTGTTGCACTTAACGTTTGAAGCCTTCAATACATATTGGTTGGGAGTTTTCTACTTTTGTTCAACTTACTTTATAGTTGTATTAATTCTCTTGTGCTCAACTTATTGATTGAATCTCACCTTTTTATCTAGTTTGTCCATCCAGGTACTTCGGTCTTATTCAAATTGCTAGGAATTGTCAATTTCGGGTTCGAGTTGCTCTTCTAGTAGCAAGCACGATTTACATTAGCGAGTTGCAAGTGTTCACTGTGTATGTGTGTGTGTGAGAGAGAGAGAGAGTTAAGTATATGCTTATAGTAATGGGTTATTTCTATTGCATGTATCTTGTTGAATCCTTGTTTGAATGCTATTGATTTGGTGAGTCTTGAAGGTTTGGGGATTTGAATTAGTAACAAGTACTATTAAGGTTGTTAAAACTAATAGTTACGTATGATCGGGATAAGAATAACATAAGGAAAAATAAGAACTTAAGATTAATCGAATTCACGGATCAACCATATCTCTTGTCGCGTGGATATTTGTCAAGTGTAACGTTTTTCCAATCATATTTACTACTTATGCATGCGGATTTATTTACTTGGTTCCTCGTTACTTGGTTACATAATTGTTTCAAGCCCTCCCCCTAGTTCCTTGTTGGTAACTTATAAAAACATAAGAACTCATAATCGGATTTTCCTTAGGTTCGATCTTGACTTGCTTGTTATACTTTGTTTATTAGGTACATTAGGATAAACATTTGATTAGGCACACGCGACATGTAACACCCCGAATTCTCAGAACTCGGGACATTACTGGTTAGGACCTCACAATGGGTCCCGACCTTAGTTTGACAACAATATCACTAGGATCTTGCAACAAGACACAAATAAGAAAAACCGAAATTTATAAAAATGTATTTCTAAAAGGATGAATACAACAAAGTCTAACAGCCTATAGAACTCAACAACAGAAAAGAATAATTGTCTTAACAAAAGGAAAGGACAACAAAGAAACAACCCACACCCCCACTCTAAGGAGTACGGAGACCCGGCTGACCACTACTTCCGGATCACTCAGCTGCTGTTCTAACATGCGGTAAATCTAAAAACACAACAAAACAACCATTAGCTAGTTGTCTAAACATTAGGAGAATAATAATAGCACACACACACATAAAATAATAAACACTCATCATGCTTTCAAACAATCCATTTATTATCTTCATTTAAGTCATTCACTCTAATGATACTTATTTTGTGACACGAGGGATTCTCAAACCTCGCCTCCGCCCCGTGTACCCATCAGGAGTGGATCCGATGCATCTCACCGTGTACCTGTATGGTCTGGGTATAGAGAACCTCCCAGTCTCCTGGCAGAGCTGGGTAGTGATGTCACGGCCCGTTATACATACACTTGGGCCTTAACACATAATAAGCACGGTCGTCCTAACAATTTGTTATTCTTATTATAACACACATTGCACACACACACAACTATTATAACTCCACTAATATCCAGAAACCAGCTAAGTAAGTCGCAAGGACTTACCTGAATCAATTCACAACTCTCAAAAGTCTTAACTCGGTCTGCAACCGTAGTAACTCAATCGCCTGTCAAACAAGGCATGTGGATCAAAATTACATCTCACACTCTTAGAAGTTATAACTTCTAAGTTTTACAATCTCGTGGAAGGAATTTACGAAAAAGGTTTTATTAGGTTTAAACGACCACTTTGCCCCTGATTCCGAAACTCCGGGAAGTCTATCATTTAGTCCTAAAATTCTATTCTAGGACCTAAGTCCTAAATCTAGTTCTCATACAAAGGTTTAGTGAGGATTTATAAGAGTTACACAAAAATCTAGTTTTTCATAAAAAGTCGTTAAGGTCCGACTTTGGATTAAGCTCCAAGGTTCAAAAGAAAGATCAAAATTCGGGATATACTTCCTAATTCTTCT
Organism: Fagopyrum esculentum; assembly: GCA_033239045.1. Lineage (NCBI taxonomy): Eukaryota > Viridiplantae > Streptophyta > Magnoliopsida > Caryophyllales > Polygonaceae > Fagopyrum > Fagopyrum esculentum. The sequence goes on along the minus strand of BSUD01000007.1, from coordinate 133,456,981 downwards.
ATGATATACCTACTAAATATATGTGTCAAGATCTCTCTAAAATTCTTAACCAAAAAATCTCCCATAAAATCTAAGTTGGGGTAAAATTAACATTCCTACACTTAGTCATTTTTCTTCCTCTTTTGTAAAAACAGCCCAACTGCTCTACTTCAAGACCTCGTAAGTCTCAATCCGACCGTTAACTTTCTCTCAAAATTTAACACAGTAAACTATGTATTTTAATCTACAACATATTAAAAATTCAACGGTGGATGTTCATTTTAAGGCATCGAAACTTATCCTCCAAAATGTCAGCTTATGAGTACAACTAAAATTCTAGAAATGGGCATATGCAAGAGATCTCTAGTTCGATACCTACTGTCAACATTTTCTGGACCAAAACTAAACCCACACATCCCCAGTTCGAGTCCCATGAATTACAATTCATTCATAATTAAAACTAAGCAACTTAAGTTTATAAGTTGTATACGTTCCACTTAAAACGAGCAGCCAAGGATTACGGTTCAAAGCTCACGAAGAGGGTTAGGCTACCTACTGGGCTACAGCAAGGGAGGAGGTCCGCTGTTGAAGCTTCGATCGGCAGTTGGAGTAGAAGGAAGATCCTGGTTCGTGCTGGACCACATGTGAGATCTTTCTCGTACCTTTGCAACCGTTTAGAGGAAGAGAGACAGGTAAGACTGTGATTTGGTTGATTTGGAACTGAGTAGAAGGAGAGATGAAGATACACTCACCGGAAGGAGGGAAAGAGGGGCCTTCGTACGGCGTTCTCCCTCGGAAGATCCTGAGGCTGACTGGTGTATCGAAGGAGGAACAATGATCCCCTGCGTGATGGTATTTGGCCGCTGTTGCTGTTAACCGCTTATGCGAGCACAGGCGGCACTGGCTAAAGCGTACGGGGAGAGCGATGGCCTTCCGGTGGCTGTGTGCACTAGATCAACTGGCGTGATCGACTGTTATGCTCGAGCGGGTGTGCTGAGGAGTAGGCTTCCACGCTCAGGCTCGTCGTTGCACCACCACTACTGTACTCGGCTTCTGGGTCGCTGATGTTGCTCGAGTGAAACAAGGATCTCACCGGCTGCGTGAATTAAGGGACAAAGAAGGAAGTGAGGCTGTGTTGGAGTGAAGAAGGAAAGGAAAAAGGGAAGTGAATGTGGACGTAGGGGAAGAGCAAAGTGAAGGCGTTACGGTTGCGGAATTATCGTGATGAAGATCTTCAGATCTTGAGTGTTACTCCATCGGCTGCTGATACATCCAAGTGACGACCTTGTTGGGTTAGGCGGAAAGCTGGCGTGGCTTTGTACTGGGCTTCCTCACTGTTGGGCTGAAGGAAACTATGACTTGGAGGCTCACTAGAAAGTTACGATTAGGGTTGTTGGCTGTAGCAATTTGGAAGTGAGTGGGCTGAAATAAAAAAGGAAGAAGTGGGCTGAAATAAAAAAGGAAGAAGTGGGCTGAAGATCACAAATGGGTTATTGTCAACTTGCCCGGATAGCCTTGTCAAGACATCGTTATGGCCTCGTCATGGCCTCGTCACGACCTCGTCAAAGATGTAATATCCGGAAATTTTATTCCGTATATTTCCGTTATAAACTCGATCTCAATCAGTTTAGGCATATCCGTCTACTTAGTTAGACATACTATCATAAGATTTATCATTTTATGTAGATTCCTTCACATAAAATGATAGAATCTTTTAAATAATTTATCATTTTATGCAAACTACTTCCGCATAAAATGATAGAAATCTTAACCGAGCTTAATCTATAATAAAACCCATATCCGTCTAGTCCGTATATTTATGTGTCAGAAACTCGTCCAGCCAGAATATCACTAATTTAAGCAGCCCAGTTTAGCCCATCTATACTCTATAATTCAGCCCAGCGGATTCAGCCCTACTAGCCAACTACAACAGCCACGGGCTGCTCTCCAGCGCCAGCAGCCCAGTCCAGCGCCAGCAGCCCAGCAGCCGCCTGCTGCTTCTTCCAGCGCCAACAGCCCAGCAGCCGCCTGCTGCTTCTTCCAGCCCAGCGCCCAGCGTTGCCAACTCGAGTCCAGCCCAGCGCCCACTCCAGTCCAGCTTCCATTCCAGCCAGAAGGGTTGCCGTCTTACCTTCTCCAGCTCAGCAACGCCCCTTCCTTTGATCTTCTACATAACTGCTGTATTAATTAGGAAGGAGATCCGTAACTGCCTAATTCCACGCCAGAATATCCTCTGCTGATCTCCTACCTTATGCGCTGCTCACCTTCCTTCTCCTTTGCGTCCAGATCCATCTACAGAAGCACGCCTTCATTTCTTGCCCACAGCCACATCCGTTTGTTTACTTCTCTTCTGTCTACGGATTTCAACAGCAAACACGTAACCCTTCTGCACACACCCAGCAGCGTCAAGAGGTAAGTGCAGCAATCTTGTTCTTCCGTCTTCACCATCATCCTCTTCGTAGTTCATCTACCAACACTGATGTGCTTCGAATTGCAGCCATTGGAATCTACAACGAGTCCATACCAATCTTCTGCACGTAGCCAACCGCGTTAAGAGGTTAGTGCAGCAATCTGATTCTTCCATCTTCACCTTATTCTCTCTACCGACTCCTCTCCTGCTTGTCTCATTTCGTCCCATCTATCCTTAGGTTAGGAAGCACATACGAGCCTTCTTCGAAAACGAGAGTAGACGTCTCAGGACCGTCAAACTGAAGAAGGTAAATTCCCTCTCTCCCACAGCTTGATCCCATGTATTCTAGGTGTAAAGAATTAAGTTGGTACAAAGAGCTGCATAGTCTTCCGATTAGTCTAAGGAGAAGGTTATTGTATAAGCTTATGTATGCCTACCAACTCCGTAATGCTAGGTTGATGAGCTGTTGTAATTCGGCCTTGGACATAGGAGATAATAATAGGTAGCTGCTGAGTTTTATAAATAAAAGAATAGAAATAAAGGGCTGCTGTAAAATTGAATTTTATGCCTTCAGCTTTTAGGTTATAAACTGCCTATCTTGTCGGCCAATTATTGAACGTTTGGGTAAAGATCCACCGTTGAATTTTGGATATGTTGTAGATGGATATATGTAGTTTAGCATATTAAAATTTGGGAAGAAATGAACGGTCGGATTAGAAGTTATGAGCTTCCGAAGTTAGGTAGTTGAGCAGTTTTGGTAAACTTAAGTATTTGGCTAAGTATAGGAATTTTGAGTGAAGTAGTCAACTTTGTGAATTTTTATAAAAATATCGGCTGAACAGTTTTGAGAAATTCTTCCTCCTAAGGTTAGATAGAACCTCATAGATGATCTAGAGATTTAAATCGGAATTATTATAAGCTGTTAAGAATTTTATATTTAGAACCGAAGTTAGACCTTTACGATTCTTCCGGAAAATAGAAACATAGGAAAAATGTCAGTTTAGAACCAAATAAAATTTTAGGAGTTAGAAAATAAATTTAGAACCCCCAATAGGAGTTTAGACATGAATTTTAGGGTTTTCGAGAAAATCGGAATCAAGGGTAAAATGGTCATTTTACCCTAAACTAATATTGTAACTAGTATGTCTTAATACCTTATTCGATCTTAGAAGTTTAGACTTCTATCTACGTGAGAGTGTGCTAATACACTTATCGCCTTTGGCAGGCAACTGAGTGGTTACAGTTTACAGAGCGAGTGGTTGATAAAGAGTCGAGCGTTATAACAGGTAAGTCCTTTGGGCTTACTTAGCTGACTTCTAAATATGAGTATAAATGATGATGGTGGTGTGTGATTGGAATGTTTAGAGAGATAGGTTGTGATATATAATTACCGACCTATATTTTGGCCTAAGAGTAACGGGCGGTGGCATTCTGCTCAGTAGCTTGCGGGCGCTGGGGGTTTCTTTCGGGACTAGTCCATACTTGGTTTGTAGTGATGCTACCAGTGGAAGTCAGCTAGACCTACACTAGTTGGATAAGGAACGGAGGCGAGAACTAATAATAATTCTCGTGCCACAACTTAAATTGAATAATGTGAATCATTTAAATAATAGATAATAAACGGTTGAGTGCCAGCATGATGTTTGTTTATTTTTGTTTCTGCGTGTGCTTGTGTTGTTATCATTTTGCTTATATTTGGATAGTTAGCTAACTGTTGATATGTTGTTTAGATTTGCCACAGGTTAGAGCAGATGCCGCGTGATCCAGATGGTAGTGGTCAGCCGGGGTGTCGTACTTTAGGACGTTTTACAGTTTCTGCATTTGTGGGTTTTACAGTTGAACTTTGTTTCCTTTCGTACTTTGTTATATTACGTTTTCCGGCTGTAGTTGATCTGGTCACATTCATGCATTATTAAGAACTATTTTATGATTTCTGGTTTTTCCTTATCTGTGCCTTGTTGTAAGATCTTGTTAAGTTGTTGTCAAACTAAGGTCGGGACCCACTGTGCGGTCCTAACCAGTAACTCCCTAAGTTGTAAAATTTGGGGTGTTACAACATGGTATCAGAGCTCTAGGTTGGCAACAATGGCACTTGAATCTTCTAAAAAGGTCACATAAGTAAATAAACAGAACCCGAAAGGGGTCTGAGTTTTCCAAAGAGAATTTTGCTTTTAAAATGCATACAGAGTCGGGTTGGGATAGGAAGTACGGATGACCACCACTACCTCTGCGGATCTCGGTATTCTTAGAATAATTATAGACTTGTACTGTTATGATAGATTAGCTAGTTTATAACTATAGTTATTACTATTCGTGCAGATGGCACGTACTAGGACTGCCCAAGTGACTGGCCGAGGTAGGGGTCGTCCCCCCTTCCCCCAGTCAGACAGGATCGAGCTGATAGCACCCCTACTGCTAAAGGGCGTGGTCGTGGGGGTAGACCTCCAGTAGGGAGAGGTCGAGGACGAGTTCCTCGAGATGACCCACCTGCAGCAAGCATACTAGAGGTTGCTGTAGAAGAAGTAGCTGAGAGTGTAGGCCCCGAGGTTAGGCCTGAGACCGCCGCTAGGTCTGGAGCGCAAGGAGCACGTTCTACTGAGTCGGGACGTGTTTCTATTGGAGCATCGGAGTATAGGGAGTTCAGAGCCTATGTTGAGCGCAGGGAGGAAGCTGCCAGAGTTGAGAGGCTTACTCAGGTACCACCGGTGGTACCGGCTAGGTCAGCTCAGGTGACACAGGGAGTGTCTCAGGTGCCGGTTGTATCTGAGAGGAGGGCTGATGCTGATAGAGCACCTACTGGGTCCAGAGCACCGAGACCGGATGAGTGGTTGAAGGCTTTCAACTCTCAGAAGGTCCCCTCATTCAGCGGAGAGATAGGGCTAGAAGTGGAGCACTGGATAGGGAAGATTGAGACTGCTTTGGAGGCAATACGTTGCCCCGTGGATCGACAGGTAGATTTGATACAGACCTGTTTCACAGATGATGCTCATTCGTGGTGGCGTACCATTCATGGCCGAGTTACCAGCTGGGAGCAGATGAGGAACATTGTTAGAGACAGGTACTGTCCAGTTTTGCTGAGGAGAGAGAGATTCCAGGATTTCATTGAGGCGGGATTTGAAGATATCCCGATTGCTGCAGCTATAAAGAAATTTCAGAAGGAACTGACCTTACTTGGACCTTCTGCACCTCCAAAAGAGCAGCATGTTTACCTTTTCTCCAGGAGGTTGAGAGAGAGTACCCGAACCTACCTGGCTGGATTCCGCTGTGAGACCTTGTCTGATTATCAGGATAGGGCCTCTGCTTATGAGAGGGATAGGCCAACTTCTAGGAAAGCAACTCAGTCTAGTGGGCCGGATAAGCGGCAAAGGACAGGACATGCTGGTAGCAGTGCAGCAGTAGCAGGTTATGGTCGAGGACAGACTCAGGGGAGGTCCAGCTACCACTCTACAGTTCGGACTCCCGGTGGAGATCGACAGTGCTTTAACTGTGGTGGCCGTGATCACATCAAGACGGATTGCCCGAAACCACCTATCACTTGCTTCACTTGTGGGAAGCCGGGACACAGAGCTACTTTCTGCCGTCAGGGCAAGGCTCCTTCTCAGCAGGGATCTTCTCCTGCAGGTGCTGAGAAGAGTGTACAAAGACCCTCTCAGTACCGAGCTCCGAGTCAGCAGCAGCAGTACCGGGCTCCAGGACATCCTGCTTCATACAGTACTGCACAAGGATCAGGCCGTGGCAGAGGACGTGGTAGTACCACTGACACCAGAGGAGGACCATCGAGAGTGTTCGAGCTGAGGAACACTGAGCAGCCTGCAGCACCTGCGACCACAGGTACTATTTGGATCCATGACTTACCTATGAGAGTTTTATTTGATACGGGTGCTACGCACTTATTTATATCAGATGCATGTGTAGATAGGTTGTCCTTAGCTACAGTAGAGGGTGTACCTTTTGTGGTTGGGTTACCAGATGGGGGTAAGGTTAGAGGATCTCGAGAGATTTATGACTGCCCTATTCACCTGGGAGGCCGGATTTGGTTAGTAAATTTTCTAGTCATGCCCTTAGCACATGAGGACGTGATATTAGGGATAGATTGGATGACTAGACATGGAGCAGTCTTGGATATTGGTAGGAGGACTGTGACTGTCGCCACGGAGGAGGGCCACAGAGTGATATTCCGAGGTTGGGACCTCGGAAAGTCCGGCACAGTTATCAGTGCAGTGAGAGCAGCCAGATTGATAGCACAGGGTTGCGAAGCCTTCTAGTGTTATGCCATGAGGGAGCGCAAGAGCCTGACGGTAGAGGAGATACCAGTTGCCTGCGAGTTTGCAGAGGTATTCAACGACGACTTGCCAGGGCTACCTCCACAGAGGAGTGTTGACTTTAGCATCGAGTTAGAGCCGGGCACAAGACCGATCTCGAAGGCCCCGTACCGCATGGCCCCGATAGAGTTGCTTGAGCTGAAGAAGCAGTTAGAGGAGTTATCAGAGAAGGGCTTCATACGCCCTAGTGTTTCTCCCTGGGGCGCACCAGTGTTATTTGTGAGGAAGAAAGATGGATCGATGAGGCTGTGTATCGACTACAGGGAGCTGAACAAGGTCACCATCAAGAATAAGTACCCATTGCCTCGCATAGATGATCTTCTGGACCAACTGCATGGAGCGTCAGTGTTCTCGAGGATAGATTTGAGATCGGGTTATCACCAGCTGAGGGTGAGAGATCAGGACATACCTAAGACGGCATTCCGGACTAGGTATGGTCATTATGAGTTTGTAGTGATGCCATTCAGGCTCACTAATGCGCCAACAGTATTTATGGAGTTGATGAATGGGATTTTCATCGACTTCTTAGACCAGTTTGTAGTGGTCTTCATTGACGACATTCTAGTTTACTCTAGAAGTCGAGAGGAGCATGCCGGACACTTGAGGACAGTGTTGCAGATTCTACAAGATAGTCAGCTATATGCTAAACTATCCAAGTGTGAGTTCTGGATGTCAGAGGTGGCGTTCCTAGGCCATGTGGTGACTGCTGAGGGGATTAAGGTCGACCCAGCGAAGATTGAGTCAGTGTCCTCTTGGCAACCTCCGAAGAATGTTAAGGAGGTTCGCAGCTTCCTTGGATTAGCAGGTTATTACCGTCGGTTTGTGGAAGGGTTTTCCCTGATCGCCCGACCACTTACTTCTCTCCTAAGGAAGACTACTCGGTTCGTCTGGTCTGAGCCGTGTCAGCAGAGTTTTGAGGAGCTGAAGAGGAGATTGACGTCTGCTCCGATCTTAGCACAGCCTGAGGGTACAGAGGACTTTGTAGTGTACAGTGACGCATCCAAGCTGGGCTTGGGGTGTGTCTTGATGCAGAGGGGTAAGGTTATAGCATATGCGTCTCGACAGCTGAAGACGTATGAAGAGAACTACCCCACTCATGACCTGGAGTTAGCAGCAGTAGTGCACGCTCTTAAGATCTGGCGTCATTATCTCTATGGAGCGACCTGTCAGATCTTCACAGACCATAAGAGTCTGAAGTACATATTCACTCAGCGGGAGTTGAATAACCGCCAGAGGCGGTGGCTAGAGTTGATCAAGAATTTCGACCCTGAGATTCTTTACCACCCCGGAAAGGCGAATGTAGTTGCTGACGCTTTGAGTCGGAAGACGCCTCGGGAGAAGGCGATAGCTCGGTTGACAGTACAGCCACAGTTACAGAGAGACTTAGCTTGGTTGGAGGTAGAGATCCAGTTCCCCGATACAGCTCATCAGTTAGCCACCTTAGAGTTACTTCCTGACCTGTTGGGTGAGATCCGACAGAAGCAGGAGACCTGTCCGACTTTGACCCGGATCCGAGACCGGATGTCACGAGATGAGGCACCTCAGTTCACTATCGGTGCCGATGGAGTGATGAGACGACAGGACCGTGTCTGTGTGCCATCAGACAGTGAGCTGAGACAAAGGATACTAGGTGAGGCTCATGCTACCCCTTACTCCGTACATCCAGGAGCGAGTAAGATGTATAAGGACGTAAGACGTTCCTTCTGGTGGGGTGGTTTGAAACCTGATGTGGCCCGATATGTAGCCCAGTGTGCGACCTGTCAGCAGGTCAAGATTGAGCATCGTAGATCCGGAGGAGAGCTACACCCACTTTCAGTACCACATTGGAAGTGGGAAGACATTTCTATGGATTTCGTTACCGGATTGAGGCTCAGCAGAGGTTTTGATGCCATTTGGGTAGTGGTAGACCGTTTGACGAAGACCGCACGTTTCATTCCGATTAAGGAAACGTGGCCGGTAAGTCGTCTAGCAGAGGAGTTCACCAGACACATAGTGAGACTCCATGGAGTACCGAGGACTATCGTCTCCGACAGGGATGGACGTTTTACCTCGAGGTTTTGGCAGCAGGTACATACTGCTTTGGGGACGAGCCTCCACTTTACCACTGCCTACCACCCACAGACGGACGGTCAGTCCGAGAGGACCATTCAGACTTTAGAGGACATGTTGCGAGCATGTGTGCTAGATTGGGGACAGGTATGGCCAGATCACCTCCCACTAGTAGAGTTTTCATATAATAACAGTTGGCACGCGTCTATTGGGATGGCACCTGATAACACGATTTATAGCATAGTTTTAGGTGCACATTTAGGTAGAATTCTCGCTCAATCATGCATTATCTAGCACTAGTCCAATACGTTTTGCACTCAAAACATGTATTTTGTCGAGATAGACGTCTACACGGACTTGTGTGCGTTTTGTAGGTATTTCGGGAAGTTTCGAGCCAAAACGACGCGTTTGAGGGTCGCTCATTTAGAGGACACGTTTCCAAACTCATTAGAACGCAAGACAAGGGCTGAGAAGGACTCAAGGAACCTTGCCAACACAGGCCATGCACCAAACCACAGCCTAATGATCCAAAACAAAGCTTCTGCATAGAATCAAGGTTTCCTGAAGAACCACGGCCGTGGAAATGACCGTGGATTTTGCCAGATTCTCGTGACAGCTGTGCCACGACTCTCATGGCCAGCTCATGAAGAAATTGGTTATAAAAGTGGTCCTTGATAGTTGTTAGAGGCAGCTGGGATTTGGGTAGTTTGAGAGCAGCTCACATATTCTCCATTTTTCCTTTGACAAAAATATATTCCAAGAAGAAGAAGGATTTTTTCTAGGAAGGAAAGTGCAAGAAGAAGAAGAAAGGAGCCATTGCCATTGAAGAGGAGAGGAGAAGACACACTTAGCTCTTGTATTTTCGGATTTATTTCTAGAAGTTTTTGAACTCTTGAACCTTCCTTTGGAAGGATTGTAAGTCGTTCTAATTTCATCTTCAGATTTGGATTGTGTTTGAAGTTCATTTGTTCATCTTCTTTCTCTCATTTTCTTGCAATGGAGGTTATGAATCTATGCTTGTTTGTTTTGATTTCCAATATGAATGTTGTAGGCTAGATTGATGTGATTCTAGGGTAAGGAAAGGATGGTTATGGCTGGATCTATGATAGGACGGACTTAGATTTACCTTTGGATAATTTTTGTTTATGAACGTAGCTACTGTTAGGAATCACGGGTAGTTCTTGAAGAACCACGGTCGTGGTTTCTGTAGAACAAACCGTGGTTCTTCCTGGTTCGAAGGATCTTACCTTAGGTTCATAAAGTTGTTGAAACCCTAAGTTTTTGCTGAGTTTAACCTACTCTAGGGGGTCCTAGTGTAGCGACTAAGTGTTAGGAGAGACTTACCCAGTAATCCTTGCCCTTAGAATCTAAAATAGCAAAGCCTTAGGTAATGGTGAGCCTAATAAGCCGCCATTGGATTAAATGTGCTAGGATAGTTGATTAGGACTTCCCTTTCCGAGACTTACCCGGTGAGGATAGGTTAGATCCCTAATTAAACAATCCGGTTTGTGTTGAATTTCTATCCTTAGGTTCTTAGAGACTTACCCGGTAATGAGATCTTAGGTGTGGACTAGTTGGATCATGAGACTTACCCGGTAATTGATCCCATTTTAGAAACACTTAATCCCAACATATAACAATCAATCCAAAGAATGAATAGATAACTTGAGTTCTAAGCCATAACCGGAATTTCCACCCCTAGAATCCGTCTTTTCTTTTCTCTTGATCAACATCTTGTTTGATTTGTTTATTTGCGCTGATTTTTGGTTTAGTTTTACTAATCGCTTTGCATATATTGTGATCTTTGATGTGATCACCTAAAACCAACCAAAACAATTGAGATTTTCTTCCTTTGTTTTCTCTTTACCTTTAGACTTGGATCTTGCCAAAATCAATCACAACTTAAATCAATTTCACCTTAGTCTTTGTGTTCGACCTTGGAATACTTATCTTGCTACACACGTCCCGTACACTGCGGGTGCGCTAGAAGTTAGGATAATTATAACGAGTATAAATTTAAGGCTTATTGCGTGCACACATTTTTAGCGTGACAACACCTTATGAGGCTTTGTACGGACGGAGATGTCGTACACCGCTATGTTGGGATGATCCTAGCAAGGCTGATGGAGTAGTACCAGATCAGATACAGGACGACATCGCCCGGATTGCCTTAGTCCGGGAGAGGATGTTAGCAGCTCAGAGTCGTTAGAAGTCCTACTCCGACAAAAGGCGTCGACCTTTGGAGTTTAGAGTAGGTGCACAGGTGTGGTTGAGAGTGTCACCTACGAGAGGAGTTAGACGTTTCGGTATTAAGGGGAAGCTGAGTCCCCGGTATGTCGGCCCATTTGAGATCGTAGAGAGAGTCGGAGAGGTTGCCTACCGACTAGCACTTCCACCGAGATTAGAGGGAGTACACCCAGTTTTTCATGTATCTCAGCTGCGAGAGTACATACCGGATCCTAGACACATCATCAGTCATGAGGATCTGATAGTGGAGCCAGACCACACTTTTGTGGAGTATCCAGTAGCCGTCCTAGAGCGTAGCATTAGGCACCTGCGTTCTAAGGAGATACCGATGCTGAGGATTCAGTGGTCTAGACGAGGAGTTGATGAGGCTACCTGGGAAACAGAGGAGAGTATTAGACGTAACTACCCTGAGTTCTTTGCGGAGTTAGCCGCTACCTCAGTACCGACGGGTTAGTACTAAGACGATACCTTATATGACTTCTGTGATTTTATGTTTAAATGATTGTGTATGTTTATGTGCTCGATGACGTGAGTAGTTGCTTGCTAGAATATAATTCTTGAGGGGAAATGTATGGGGTAGGTACCTTATCCTAAGTTTCGGGACGAAACTTATTTTAAGGGGGTACTGATGTAATATCCGGAAATTTTATTCCGTATATTTCCGTTATAAACTCGATCTCAATCAGTTTAGGCATATCCGTCTACTTAGTTAGACATACTATCATAAGATTTATCATTTTATGTAGATTCCTTCACATAAAATGATAGAATCTTTTAAATAATTTATCATTTTATGCAAACTACTTCCGCATAAAATGATAGAAATCTTAACCGAGCTTAATCTATAATAAAACCCATATCCGTCTAGTCCGTATATTTATGTGTCAGAAACTCGTCCAGCCAGAATATCACTAATTTAAGCAGCCCAGTTTAGCCCATCTATACTCTATAATTCAGCCCAGCGGATTCAGCCCTACTAGCCAACTGCAACAGCCACGGGCTGCTCTCCAGCGCCAGCAGCCCAGTCCAGCGCTAGCAGCCCAGCAGCCGCCTGCTGCTTCTTCCAACGCCAGCAGCCCAGCAGCCGCCTGCTGCTTCTTCCAGCCCAGCGCCCAGCGTTGCCAGCTCGAGTCCATCCCAGCGCCCACTCCAGTCCAGCGTCCATTCCAGCCAGAAGGGTTGCCGTCTTACCTTCTCCAGCTCAGCAACGCCCCTTCCTTTGATCTTCTACATAACTGCTGTATTAATTAGGAAGGAGATCCGTAACTGCCTAATTCCACGCCAGAATATCCTCTACTGATCTCCTACCTTATGCGCTACTCACCTTCCTTCTCCTTTGCGTCCAGATCCATCTACAGAAGCACGCCTTCATTTCTTGCCCACAGCCACATCCGTTTGTTTACTTCTCTTCTGTCTACGGATTTCAACAGCAAACACGTAACCCTTCTGCACACACCCAGCAGCGTCAAGAGGTAAGTGCAGCAATCTTGTTCTTCCGTCTTCACCATCATCCTCTTCGTAGTTCATCTACCAACACTGCTGTGCTTCGAATTGCAGCCATTGGAATCTGCAACGAGTCCATACCAATCTTCTACACGTAGCCAGCCGCGTCAAGAGGTTAGTGCAGCAATCTGATTCTTCCATCTTCACCTTATTCTCTCTACCGACTCCTCTCTTGCTTGTCTCATTTCGTCCCATCTATCCTTAGGTTAGGAAGCACATACGAGCCTTCTTCGAAAACGAGAGTAGACGTCTCAGGACCGTCAAACTGAAGAAGGTAAATTCCCTCTCTCCCACAGCTTGATCCCATGTATTCTAGGTGTAAAGAATTAAGTTGGTACAAAGAGCTGCATAGTCTTCCGATTAGTCTAAGGAGAAGGTTATTGTATAAGCTTATGTATGCCTACCAACTCCGTAATGCTAGGTTGATGAGCTGCTGTAATTCGGCCTTGGACATAGGAGATAATAATAGGTAGCTGCTGAGTTTTATAAATAAAAAGAATAGAAATAAAGGGCTGCTGTAAAATTGAATTTTATGCCTTCAGCTTTTAGGTTGTAAAATGCCTATCTTGTCGGCCAATTATTGAACGTTTGGGTAAAGATCCACCGTTGAATTTTGGATATGTTGTAGATGGATATATGTAGTTTAGCATATTAAAATTTGGGAAGAAATGAACGGTCAGATTAGAAATAATGAGCTCCTGAAGTTAGGTAGTTGAGCAGTTTTGGTAAACTTAAGTTTTTGGCTAAGTATAGGAATTTTGAGTGAAGTAGTCAACTTTGTGAATTTTTATAAAAATATCGGCTGAACAGTTTTGAGGAATTCTTCCTCCTAAGGTTAGATAGAACCTCATAGATGATCTAGAGATTTAAATCGGAATTATTATAAGCTGTTAAGAATTTTATATTTAGAACCGAAGTTAGACCTTTACGATTCTTCCGGAAAATAGAAACATAGGAAAAATGTCAGTTTAGAACCAAATAAAATTTTAGGAGTTAGAAAATAAATTTAGAACCCCCAATAGGAGTTTAGACATGAATTTTAGGGTTTTCGAGAAAATCGGAACCAAGGGTAAAATGGTCATTTTACCCTAAACTAATATTGTAACTAGTATGTCTTAATACCTTATTCGATCTTAGAAGTTTAGACTTCTATCTACGTGAGAGTGTGCTAATACACTTATCGCCTTTGGCAGGCAACTGAGTGGTTACAGTTTACAAAGTGAGTGGTTGATAAAGAGTCGAGCGTTATAACAGGTAAGTCCTTTGGGCTTACTTAGCTGACTTCTAAATATGAGTATAAATGATGATGGTGGTGTGTGATTGGAATGTTTAGAGAGATAGGTTGTGATATATAATTACCGACCTATATTTTGGCCTAAGAGTAACGGGCGGTGGCATTCTGCTCAGTAGCTTGCGGGCGCTGGGGGTTTCTTTCGGGACTAGTCCATACTTGGTTTGTAGTGATGCTACCAGTGGAAGTCAGCTAGACCTACACCAGTTGGATAAGGAACGGAGGCGAGAACTAATAATAATTCTCGTGCCACAACTTAAATTGAATAATGTGAATCATTTAAATAATAGATAATAAACGGTTGAGTGCCAGCATGATGTTTGTTTATTTTTGTTTCTGCGTGTGCTTGTGCTGTTATCATTTTGCTTATATTTGGATAGTTAGCTAACTGTTGATATGTTGTTTAGATTTGCCACAGGTTAGAGCAGATGCCGCGTGATCCAGATGGTAGTGGTCAGCCGGGGTGTCGTACTTTAGGACGTTTTACAGTTTCTGCATTTGTGGGTTTTACAGTTGAACTTTGTTTCCTTTCGTACTTTGTTATATTACGTTTTCCGGCTATAGTTGATCTGGTCACATTCATGCATTATTAAGAACTATTTTATGATTTCTGGTTTTTCCTTATCTGTGCCTTGTTGTAAGATCTTGTTAAGTTGTTGTCAAACTAAGGTCGGGACCCACTGTGCGGTCCTAACCAGTAACTCCCTAAGTTGTAAAATTTGGGGTGTTACAAAAGACTTGTCAAAAGGGTGTCCAAATCTTGTCATAGACATGGATATAAACTAGGATTTTGTTGGAAATTTCATCATTTTATGTGAGTTTAGGCTTACATAAAATGATAGAATTTGTGATGGTAGGTAACACTAGGTATCATGTCGACGGATTACCGAGAAAAATTCGGTTCGACTCGGAATTAAAAGGAAATAAAATTCAGGATATTACATCAGTACCCCCTTAAAATAAGTTTCGTCCCGAAACTTAGAATAAGGATCATCATTCTGATAACTTTCTAAAAGTAGAACCGGTATGTCTAACTCTTCCTCTAAAGAATCTACCATGACTAACTTTTACATATGCACGCATCACTCGGGCACCATAGAATGTAATAAGTAAAAAAAAAACTAACACCTAAACACGGAAGTAACCACATAGTCAAATAAATCATACATATCAATGTTCCAGTGCTAACTCGTCGGTACAAGGGTTGCGGCTGGCTCCACAAAGAACTCAAATAACTCCTCCTGCTACTCTCCTCCGTCTTCCAAGTGGTCTCATCGGTGCCTATATTATACCATTAATAGAGGCTCCATACAAGTATGATTTGGCTCAGCTATCAGATTTTCGTATCTAAAGACGTGTGTCGGTGCCGGTATGTATTCTCTCAACTGGGCATGTGGGACACTAGGGTACACTCTCGAGTACGGGTAGAGGTGTTGGTCGATAAATAACTTCCCAATCAGCTTAAAATCTCATCAGGTTGCTTTACTAACTCACTTCTAGCTCTTTGATGACTCTACCATGACTAATTATAAAAACTTTAAATCCTTCTGTTGGTCTCACTTGCTTCTATCTTTTGGAAGATCCGACTATAAATTCTGAAACAATGATCGTAGACATCTCCCGGCACTTTACTAGTGTCTAATGCTCTTTGTAAGACCACTCATTTGGTCATTTCTCCCTAATATGACTCAGTCGGACCGTTCCTCAAATAGTGACTCAACACCTAGTTCTTGTACGGCCTTTAACTTGTTGAAGTCTAAAATCACACTCCCGGGGAGAAGTCAATATCGATTTATAGTTCCTTAACTTGGGTCTTAGTTAACATAACATCGAGTTTCATGTTTTGTGGGTTATGGGCCTTCCACGCTTCCGCTGCGCTACTCTGATCAATCTATTGTTACCCCTTAATCATAATGGCGTCTTCCGTGATTCAAAATGGTTTACCAGACTTCCGTCCATAACTTCCCTTCTAATAACGATAAAGTCCTCTCAAACTGACCGTCATTTTTGGGATGATTCACTATAGTACAGTGAAAGTTCGTACTCTAAGTCGTGTGTACTGGCTGTCCGAACTTCGAGATAAATTGTCCGTATTTGTCGAAGTTATGGTCCTTTACTCTCCATTGGGTTTCACAATTAGTCTAGGAACTCCTTCAAAAACAAAATAACTCATCGGTTACGCCTTTTTGGAGGGATTGAAACGTGCGGTCTTAGAATCTTCCGGAATTCCCTTAGGTCTCATCGAGACTCTCCTTATTACTCGTCAAGACTACTCAAGGTGGTTATCCTTTCACAATCCCTTTGACCTCTAACATCGGGCACATCACATTAACCTACAAGTCCTTACCTTGATCTGTTTACAATCTTGACAAGGAGTTTTTGATTTAGCTCCAAATCTTCTAGGTGTGGTAATAAGTCTATACCGAGACCATGATACCAACCACATGATGGTCGCTCACGCTTGTCTTGTGAACTCTTCTATTAGGTGGCTTGTCTTATAACAATTTCCTCCTCCAAATGGGTCTCTAATTGTCAGTGGATCATTACAACCCCTTCCGTGTTGAAACCTGAGTTGCGTAGTACTCCTGCAAATATTCCGTAAAGCATCCCCATCTCAACACTTTATTTAAAATTAGCATGACCCGCCTTTTTATATAAGAATTTCCTTCTCATTTGGTTTACATTTGGTTTACACTTTATTTAAAATTAGCATGACCCGCCTTGATTTACGTGTACCCCTTGTATACAATATATCAATTGCATATGATTTTCTCAAAAATCAGATTCCTCACATTGCATTTATTATGTTTTTCTTATACTCATGTCGTTTTACCTTCTCTAAATATTTACACCCCGTAAGATAGTTAAATCCCTTTGAGTCTTCTCGTACACGCTTTACGGACCACGTTGGTTGGTCTTATTACTTTCATCACTCTGATGTCATCGGTCCAGCCTGAATTTTTCATTTTAGTACCTCCATTTCTCATTAAGCTTTTATATAAACACTTTTCGGTAATCATCTTATTGGGGTAATACCGGATCCATATAACAGCCTTTAGTCATTCAACTTTACTCCTTCACATGTCTGTTCTATCCACCATGTAGATTCCATCTGCAATCACCTCACAACTCGACCACTCATTTCACCAAAGCTTTAAATCGTACTCTCCATGTTTGTGCCGCCTCTACCATTCCAATTATTCTGTGTCACATCATTACTCACAAGGGTTTCCCCTGTCAATCTAGACAATTTGACCCCACTTTTTCTCGGAGGAGCACCATCAGTCCTACTTGTGTGGAATGTAAGACATAGGACCTGTTCACAATCATTTACTTCTTCTTGGTCTTTTAGTTCTTCTTACAGGGATCCATTCATACGAACCTTGATATGTATATTTTCTTAGTCGGTAGTAAGTGACTACTCACAACAATTCCCTTTACTTACTATCATCGATGGTCATTACCGACCGTCAATAGCTTCTCTTTAATTTCTTTATTAGAGTTATCATATTAGACTCATTCAATGTTACCATCAAGGCTACTAGTACGTGTATTGTTTTAACTTCACCATTGTCGTCGTTGATCTCTGGAAGAAATTCCCCAGCTATCGGTAAATTTCCTTTATAACCTTGTGGTTATTCTTCTTATCTGTCAACCAACCATCACTAGTTAACCCGCACGTGTAAATTCTCTGTTGTTACCAATTAGTCTGTAGTTGACCTTCTATAAGATTGTAGACTTGAGGTTTGATATACAAGGTGAAAATATATCTCTTCCATTAACTCCTTCTACAATTTACCCTCTTATAAGAGTACTATACTCTTACGAGTCTAGTTGTTCATTCGTCTCCCGTCAACGGACTTATCAATTCTTCTACGATAACTTTTAGGCATTTCTTCATGATCCTTTTTTTACCCGAGTTATTGTCCACTTGCGGTTCCCTGTTATGACCCGGTAGGGTTATTAACTTAAATCCCTTCGTGAGTAAGAAGTTATTAGAGACCCTCTTTTTCCCGAGACTATCCTTCTACACCCTCCTTCTTGGGGTGTTGCTTGTACTTCCGCCTTTGTAGAAATCCGGTCTTTGTTGTATCCCGATCCTTGTTGTAATTCTTGTGTGTTCTAGGAGGTTACACCACTTCCATGTTGGTGAAATCTGTCTCCCCCTTTCTAGCAACCTGTAAGCTTTCCTTTTTCGGCTCTTTACTTCTTCGTACCAGGATAGACAATGTATCTTATCTTGACTCCTACCTTTACGATTGTCTCGGTTTCCCATCTTGATTGTAGTGGAAAGTAGCTTGTCGAGAGTGATCATATTCCGCTCTGCTTCTAGCCTCAAACTTTTACCTTCTGGTCCGTCAGTAAGCTTATATTCAATGTCTTTTGCCTGGATTGCTACTATTTTTCACCATGACCTTCATGCCTATTTGTGTTTCTTGTAACACCCCGAATCCGCGGGATATCGGGATGCTACGGGCGAGACCTCACAATGGGTCCCGACCCTTAGCTTGACAACAATTTCACCGGACCTTTCCAACATGGCACAAATAAAGGCAAAAACGTAAATCATTTTTAATGCAAATGATTAGAAACCCAAAAGAATGTAACAACAACTTCAGCCGAGGTACAACTCAAACCAAACGCCAAACAAGCGGCACACAAAACGTAATAACCGAAAGACAAAACACATGACAACTCCAACTCAAAAACCCTTCCTAAAATGTACGGACCCCGGCTGCCCACCCTTCCGGATCTCTCGGAGCATGCCTAACCTGCAAGGCAAACTACAACATTCGGTATAAAACCGTTAGCTCACATTCGAAGCATTAGAATTAATGGGAAAGGCACAATCACAAGTAAATCATCATAGTCACACAACATACTCAAAAGCACACAATCCGGTTTATTATCTTTATTATTATTAAGTCGTATCCCGTTCTAGTTCAACTTCTTTTGTGACACGAGAATCCTCCGAAACTCGCCTCGGTCCCTTCTTCCGGCAATGGAACGGTCGGATGCCTCCGACCGTCTAACCAGCACGGGCCAGTCGCCGAGATCCCCCTAGCTCTCACGGGGAGCCAGGCAGTGATGTCACCGCCTGTTATCATACACTTGGGCCAAATAATATGAAGGTCGGTAATCTTATTTCCGGTTTTAGTTGTTATAAATAGAAAAATAATTAACACACACCACCCAACACACAATAATGCTAATACAAAGAATACGAGCTAAGTAAGTCCGGAGACTTACCTCATCACCACACTCAACTCACAACACTCTCGCTTCTTAAGGGGAGGAAGCCCATAACCTGCTCACAAGAAGATAACTATATCAACAACAACCCGCTCACAATAGAAGTCTTAGACTTCTATACAAATGATCTACGCAAGACCATTTGACTCTCAATTCTAGGACCGCATCCTAGAATCCCTCATGCTCACATCACACTCAACAGAAGCTAGAAGTCCTAAGACTTCTAAACTCTCGGATCTCGCAAGATCATAACTTTCAACACCACTAGGATACTCTCGTTCTAGTCCACAACCTCAACAATCATACAACCTCATCTCCTAATTCCTCACAAGCTCAACATACAACTTAAAGTCATAAACAACCTCACAAGATAACCAACACCTCAAAGTTGGAATCAACATTAATCCATCAAACAATATCAAATCCTCGAAACTCACCTAGGTTCAAAGCCACTACTTGGCATGAACTCTAAGTTATGCTAGATCCATCCTAACATGATACTAAAACTTAATCACAACTAGATCGAGGGAAAAATACTCACACGACGTCAAAAGACGGAAGTCGTTCAAGGATGTCGACTTGAACTCGTTAGGTCTTTATCGGGGCGCTTCCGAACCTAGCACCAAACTAAAACAAATTTAGCTTATAAGCTAAATTTGAACGGAATAAAGAACATATATAATCTAAGGAAAACCCAACTTTTAAAACTCAAGTTAAAACCGTAAATGTATATTCGGGGCAAATTGTATAACATTATAAACCCAAGGTAAAACTCGTTTTCAAAGTCAACGTTAAAATCCCGTATTTTAATCTTTGAGTCATAACCCGGAATTAATCCAACATGGGCATAACATATATGGTACATATAAATAAGAATATAATTCAAGTAACTCCCAAATTTAAAACCCATAAATACATTTTCCAAAAATGATACCTTGGACCATAATATGTAATTAAATTCATACAGGGGCATAAATATCAAATTCCAGAAATTGTGGGTCCAAAACTGAGATTATAAAGAATATGGGTATGTTCTGTAATTATACCAAATATTAGGGTAAAATCTGTAATTAACCACAATTAGAGGGGCCCGATTTGGAATTAGGTTAAAGACCCTCTTTAACCTAATTCAACACGCGCAGGAGGAGGAACGTAGGTTGTGGCGGCTGCTCTGGCTCCGGCAAGTGACGCAGGCGAGCGCCGAGGTTGGAAGCGGCAGCTAACGCAGGGGCTGGAGCCGGCGGTTCTGATGGGCTGTTATCGGCGACGGCGAAGGCACAGAGATTCCTTCCTGGTGGTGGTGTGCTTTCCAAGGGTGAGGCTCGACAGAGAAGGGCTAATCTCCATTGGAGCTCGACGGCGACGGCAGTGGGGACGACATCGAAGGGTGGAAGGCTCGCCGGCTTCGGTCGTGTGAGAAACAGAGAGGGCGCTTGAGTTGGCTTCCGGGCACAGGAAAAGAAACAGAGGTGGCGGTGATGACGGAAATGGGTCTGAGTAGGTTTGGGCAGCGAGTTCCGGGGTGGTTTCTTGGGTTCCTGGTGGGAGTCGTACCAGCAGGGGTGACATTTTCTCCGGCGAGGACTCATTCATTGACTGTTGTGGTTCGAAGGCGGCGGCAGCAGTGCCCCTTCCTGGCGGCTCGAAAATCTACACAGAGGGAAAACGGGAAGAAAAGGGAAGAGTGAGGTTTACAGCCCAAAGGGATGAACGAGGGCAGACTACAGAGGAGGTACGGGAGATGAGTGCAACGAGGGGTCGGGTAGGGGGTGCAGGGCTAGGGGGCGGCATAACCTGAGGGGCTGAGCGTGTTTGCACAGATCGAAAGGTCGGGAAAGAGTCAGGTCATCAACCATCAGAGAGAGGAAGACAAAACAAAAAAAAAATGAATATAAATATAATAATACAAAGGAAAAGAGTAATAATCGAACTCGATCCAAGAGTGTTCGGAATGGAATTTTCGAATCGGAAAAAACTTTTCGAAAATAATATACGGAATATATATGTATAAATATATATTAATATACTCGAAAAATTTAATTTAAGATCTCAAAATACTCGCGAATATATTTAAGCTATTAAAATATCGATAAAAAAAACCGTAAAAATAAAAATCGAAATCGTGCCTAAAAATTGGGGTGTTACATTATATCCCCCTAAAAACAAGTTTCGTCCCGAAAATTAATATGCGTCGAACTTCTCGGTCCCTAAGGCCGAGGAGGTATGAACTATCAAACCAAGAAGGCTTAAACCTTCTAATCTATACACACAAACTACTCGAACTACCACCGCAAGATATATCGGGTCATAAAGCACATTCCCACATAGGCACAAACTAAAAATAATATCACACAAGCACATAATACAGCTACGGGAAGAACTAGGTCTAACCCATCGATTCTATCGAAGCTTCTAACTCGGCTTAAACTCAACAAAAGATATAATCGTCAGTCTTCCAATTAGCCTCATCGGTTCTTTGTCTGTCAATAGATCCTCATATTGGAAACACATAAAACACCGGGTGAACACCCTCTACTCTCGGCGGCCACGCCAACCGGCAAACCACATTCCTAACTCGCGCTAAGATCTCAAAAAGGTCAAAATATCGGAACTCAACGTCCTTCTCGGTTTCGATGCAGCATCTCCATTATTTTCCCTTTAATTTCTCTATCAATGAAGATTGGACTTCCAATTTACACTAATGGATTTGGTTCTTGTCGAATAAAACTTGATATTACGCTTCCCCAATTCTTGTTGCAAGTTCCAAGTGATGAAGGAAGTACTTCACTTCACACTGATTCTACTAACGAGTCACGTATGCTATTACTTTTACATCGTTCCTTAATACTCGATCAAGACCTTGTCTTGAAGAATAACTTGTACATGTCACACCAATCATACCTCGAGGCAACGTAACTAGTTGCACCAATGAATTTCCTCTTAACTCTCAACATCTCTATTGTCAATTCTTCGTCCCATTCAATACTTCATTGTCATTCGGAGGTTATCGTTAATGGTGTTGTACAACTTCTTTCTTCACAGGTCTGGTAATGCTCACACATCTAAGAAAACTTCTAACTCCTTTCATATCTTTCGGGGTTTGTCATCCCGAGACAACTTGTCATACGACCCCTCTCTTTTTCAAGAGTAGACCCAAAATATCTTATCACTAAGTTCTTGCAATTCCTTCTTCACTTGCTTCCACAACTCATGTCTCTGCACAAGTATTATTCCATACGATGTCTTAGACATTGGAATTAAATCAAGCTCGACCTTAGTGGAAAATTCCACATTCTAACGTATTGAAATCCGTGATTTCTCAAGTTTCATCTTTTCTCTTCTCGTCACATATCGTAATAACCGACACAATCCTGTTTTATCACTTTACAAGTGGTAATGACACAATTGGTCTACATCGATCTATTGAGGTGACGTCTTTTAAACACGCATATCGTTCCATCTGTAGCTACAATGTCGACCGTCCTCTTTCAAACATACTTCATCTCTTGAACTCGTGGGAATTGCTCAAATTTTCCGATTCTTGAAGCCTTGGATAAGCAATATTTCATCTTAATCCCTCTTTTCACTTCAAAGGAATGGCGATAGTAACCTCTTTTGATCTCTCTCATGTGTTCAGTCACAAAGGTCTTAACTGCAAGACTCAAGCATGCCTTATAACAAATCGATACAATATCCTTCGCTTCTTCTGACATCCCAGCATATGGGAGGAACTCCTCGTATTCTACATCAGCTCTCACCCCATACATCCTCTCTTCAAGTAGGTGAAGAAATGTACACTTCGTTTTCTTATGTCACGTCAAACGACTATAGAGGCTCTAACCTTGATCTTCTATAATTTTTTTTTTGTACATCTCTTGTCGACATCAAACTTCAAAACTCTGATCTTCTCTTACTCTTGTTGGTCACCTTATGCATCGCTCGGTATTCCATGAACAACTTTACAACTGTACCGGTATGCCCCGTGGAAAATGCTAGAAGAAACTCCCCATCCAAAACCACCAAAATATCAAACTCATTACATCTCTAGGTACTAACATCATAACTCTAAGCTTGCAGCGTTGCCCTAATCTAGGTCCTCCCTTTCACGCCATAGCCACCATGTCTCTTCCGTGTGAGTCTATAAACTTGACTTATCTCTTGCCCGCGGTAACATATCATCCATTTCATACCCTGCATCCTCTATATACTCCCGTTTACGTACCACCTCCATGACACCTTACCTTCTTCTTGATTCACTACTTCCCCTTTACAATTGTCAAACTTTAAAACCTCTAATTCATGTCGTTCTCCCATTTGTCAATTCCATGACCTACAAAGGTCCCATAAGTTCATCCAAATCCCTCTGTATACCCATAATCTTGTTTACTCATCCCCTCTATACTCACCAATAGACAACCCGCACTTATGCATTCTCAGTTGTCACCAATTAGCTTATAACTAACCTTCTCCCATGTCAATAACTTACCATTCTTCTATTTTTCCATGTTACCATTCTCCTGAAAGCTACCCTCCTCGAGGTACTCTACCTTAAACTTCATTAGTTCCTTCTTCATTCCATGCTTCCTCTTCTTTATAAGGTAACTATATCTTCATTGCCTTGTTGGTTCATATAACTCCCTTTCATAGGCTTAACCATTCTTCCTTGATGTCTTTCAAGTGCACCTTCCCAAATATTATAACCCTAGCTAGTATCCGCTCGTGTTCCTCTTGGTCGGTATCTTAAGTCTCTCGATCAAAGCTCCTCGTTTCGTCTTTCATCTTCTTGGGATCATCATTTATACACACTTCCCCCTTTTTGGCGTTTCTTAGCCTTATCATCATAACAGAAAACGGTTGACCCTCTTAAAGACATTCTACTATGTGAACCTTCACCACATGATTCTTCTCGTAGACTCACATATCCGAAGAAAGTCACCCACTTGGAATCTCGTAAAATAAATGCTTCACCTTCTGCTACCTCCGTAAGCTTAACTTACGGGTCTCTTAAATCTTTTGTGATTGGTTCATCCACACCTCCTATCTCGACTATCATGCCTAGGAGCGTCTAAAGAAAACTTCACATCTTAATGGAAAGTCACCTTCAACCTTGTTAGAATGTATCCCCCTCCTCCTCAATTCGCATCTTTAGTTGTCCACACGTCTTTTTGAAGAACTATAAGTTCGTTATCACTATTGGTTTCGTTGTCGTTTAATCATGGCTTCTTTATAACCACTTATACACCTTAACGTTGCTCTCTTTACTTGTATTGCTTCCATCTCGAATTCTCTTAAGTTGACTCAAAGTTCCCTTCTATTTGTTCGTCCTTGCCGCTAATGTCCTCTTTATCCTTAAGATGGTTTCTTTTACGTCCCCAAAAGGAGTCCGATGAATCGCCAGGGGTGTTCGCCAGAATGTGATGCTCGACTCGGTACTTGAGCATACTCATCGTATATATACTATCCTAATCCCAAAAAGGCGTTTGTCCACGCAATGATAGCTTCCTATAATCCTAACTATAAGGCCAACTACTACTAATATAATACTAGCATACCATATGTGTATGTATATATAACTATATATATAAGTCCTATGTTCACATTACTACTAATATATCACATCCGGAAATCTAATACAACAATACAAGGTCCAAACATGTACTATAATCCACATATATTCACTATATATATAAATCAAGTCATCATGCAACTACAATCCACATATACTATACACATCTACATATCTGCATATATATGTAAATCCAATAAACTAAGCTGCCGAGATCAGCGGAAGAAGTGGTGGTCCGTACATTCTACCCCGACTCATGCATGCAATTTTGAAAACGAAAAGTCAGAACCCGTGTGGGTTCTGTTTATTCCTCATTCGGCCTTTAGAAGATTGCGAGTGCCATTGTTGTCAACCTAGGGCTCTGATACCACTTTTGTAACACCCCGAATCCGCGGGATATCGGGATGCTACGGGCGAGACCTCACAATGGGTCCCGACCCTTAGCTTGACAACAATTTCACCGGACCTTTCCAACATGGCACAAATAAAGGCAAAAACGTAAATCATTTTTAATGCAAATGATTAGAAACCCAAAAGAATGTAACAACAACTTCAGTCGAGGTACAACTCAAACCAAACGCCAAACAAGCGGCACACAAAACGTAATAACCGAAAGACAAAACACATGACAACTCCAACTCAAAAACCCTTCCTAAAATGTACGGACCCCGGCTGCCCACCCTTCCGGATCTCTCGGAGCATGCCTAACCTGCAAGGCAAACTACAACATTCGGTATAAAACCGTTAGCTCACATTCGAAGCATTAGAATTAATGGGAAAGGCACAATCACAAGTAAATCATCATAGTCACACAACATACTCAAAAGCACACAATCCGGTTTATTATCTTTATTATTATTAAGTCGTATCCCGTTCTAGTTCAACTTCTTTTGTGACACGAGAATCCTCCGAAACTCGCCTCGGTCCCTTCTTCCGGCAATGGAACGGTCGGATGCCTCCGACCGTCTAACCAGCACGGGCCAGTCGCCGAGATCCCCCTAGCTCTCACGGGGAGCCAGGCAGTGATGTCACCGCCCGTTATCATACACTTGGGCCAAATAATATAAAGGTCGGTAATCCTATTTCCGGTTTTAGTTGTTATAAATAGAAAAATAATAAACACACACCACCCAACACACAATAATGCTAATACAAAGAATACGAGCTAAGTAAGTCCGGAGACTTACCTCGTCACCACACTCAACTCACAACACTCTCGCTTCTTAAGGGGAGGAAGCCCATAACCTGCTCACAAGAAGATAACTATATCAACAACAACCCGCTCACAATAGAAGTCTTAGACTTCTATACAAATGATCTACGCAAGACCATTTGACTCTCAATTCTAGGACCGCATCCTAGAATCCCTCATGCTCACATCACACTCAACAGAAGCTAGAAGTCCTAAGACTTCTAAACTCTCGGATCTCGCAAGATCATAACTTTCAACACCACTAGGATACTCTCGTTCTAGTCCACAACCTCAACAATCATACAACCTCATCTCCTAATTCCTCACAAGCTCAACATACAACTTAAAGTCATAAACAACCTCACAAGATAACCAACACCTCAAAGTTGGAATCAACATTAATCCATCAAACAATATCAAATCCTCGAAACTCACCTAGGTTCAAAGCCACTACTTGGCATTAACTCTAAGTTATGCTAGATCCATCCTAACATGATACTAAAACTTAATCACAACTAGATCGAGGGAAAAATACTCACACGACGTCAAAAGACGGAAGTCGTTCAAGGATGTCGACTTGAACTCGTTAGGTCTTTATCGGGGCGCTTCCGAACCTAGCACCAAACTAAAACAAATTTAGCTTATAAGCTAAATTTGAACGGAATAAAGAACATATATAATCTAAGGAAAACCCCACTTTTAAAACTCAAGTTAAAACCGTAAATGTATATTCGGGGCAAATTGTATAACATTATAAACCCAAGGTAAAACTCGTTTTCAAAGTCAACGTTAAAATCCCGTATTTTAATCTTTGAGTCATAACCCGGAATTAATCCAACATGGGCATAACATATATGGTACATATAAATAAGAATATAATTCAAGTAACTCCCAAATTTAAAACCCATAAATACATTTTCCAAAAATGATACCTTGGACCATAATATGTAATTAAATTCATACAGGGGCATAAATATCAAATTCCAGAAATTGTGGGTCCAAAACTGAGATTATAAAGAATATGGGTACGTTCTGTAATTATACCAAATATTAGGGTAAAATCTGTAATTAACCACAATTAGAGGGGCCCGATTTGGAATTAGGTTAAAGACCCTCTTTAACCTAATTCAACACGCGCAGGAGGAGGAACGTAGGTTGTGGCGGCTGCTCTGGCTCCGGCAAGTGACGCAGGCGAGCGCCGAGGTTGGAAGCGGCAGCTAACGCAGGGGCTGGAGCCGGCGGTTCTGATGGGCTGTTATCGGCGACGGCGAAGGCACAGAGATTCCTTCCTGGTGGTGGTGTGCTTTCCAAGGGTGAGGCTCGACAGAGAAGGGCTAATCTCCATTGGAGCTCGACGGCGACGGCAGTGGGGACGACATCGAAGGGTGGAAGGCTCGCCGGCTTCGGTCGTGTGAGAAACAGAGAGGGCGCTTGAGTTGGCTTCCGGGCACAGGAAAAGAAACAGAGGTGGCGGTGATGACGGAACTGGGTCTGAGTAGGTTTGGGCAGCGAGTTCCGGGGTGGTTTCTTGGGTTCCTGGTGGGAGTCGTACCAGCAGGGGTGACAAGTGTCTCCGGCGAGGACTCATTCATTGACTGTTGTGGTTCGAAGGCGGCGGCAGCAGTGCCCCTTCCTGGCGGCTCGAAAAGCTACACATAGGGAAAATGGGAAGAAAAGGGAAGAGTGAGGTTTACAGCCCAAAGGGGTGAACGAGGGCTGACTACAGAGGAGGTACGGGAGATGAGTGCAACGAGGGGTCGGGTAGGGGGTGCAGGGCTAGGGGGCGGCATAACCTGAGGGGCTGAGCGTGTTTGCACAGATCGAAAGGTCGGGAAAGAGTCAGGTCATCAACCATCAGAGAGAGGAAGACAAAACAAAAAAAAATGAATATAAATATAATAATACAAAGGAAAAGAGTAATAATCGAACTCGATCCAAGAGTGTTCGGAATGGAATTTTCGAATCGGAAAAAACTTTCCGAAAATAATATACGGAATATATATGTATAAATATATATTAATATACTCGAAAAATTTAATTTAAGATCTCAAAATACTCGCGAATATATTTAAGCTATTAAAATATCGATAAAAAAACCGTAAAAATAAAAATCGAAATCGTGCCTAAAAATTGGGGTGTTACATTTCTGAAGGCATCACCTTTGTTTGTAACGTTGCATTACACCATCTTGAAAGAACCTATGGGTTGTCTCTTCCAATTTGTATACTTGCCGGTCATCCAACGCATTGCCGGAACTACCCTCATGTATATTCTTCATTTGATCCTATTGAGTTGACTCGGAATTCCCTTCTTGTCATTGTAGTTGGTGTTGTCTTTTAGTCTTCACTTTTCCTACTCGACGTTCTTCAACAAGCTCGAAGAAGTTGGCCGCCGTTCGTCTACCCTAATGCACATAAGGTGTGCATACTAATCCTCACGTTGACACCCTTCAAAATCTACTTAGATGTGTCAACGGGTGAGAAACTCATTATGTTATCTCCGTTAAGGACATAACATAACTACAATATCTACTAATCTTCGGCATATATTTATTTATACTACATACCTTTATAATCAACCTAATAAGTCTAACTAAAGTAAAACCTAAAGTCCATATACTAAGCATACTGAGATCCGCGGTAGTAGTGGTGGTCAGCCGTACTTTTCTATCCCCAACCAGTCTATGCATGCATTTGAAAACCAAAAGTTATTTTTAAAACTCAGATCCCTTTTCGGGTTCTTCTTAAGTACTTATTCGGTCTTTCAGAAGATTTCAAGTGTCATTGTTGCCAACCTCGCTCTGATACCATGTTGTAACACCCCGAATTCTCAGAACTCGGGACATTACTGGTTAGGACCTCACAATGGGTCCCGACCTTAGTTTGACAACAATATCACTAAGATCTTGCAACAAGACACAAATAAGAAAAACCGAAATTTATAAAAATGTATTTCTAAAAGGATGAATACAACAAAGTCTAACAGCCTATAGAACTCAACAACGGAAAAGACTAACTGTCTTAACAAAAGGAAAGGACAACAAAGAAACAACCCACACCCCCACTCTAAGGAGTACGGAGACCCGGCTAACCACTACTTCCGGATCACTCAGCTGCTGTTCTAACCTGCGGTAAATCTAAAAACACAACAAAACAACCATTAGCTAGATGTCTAAACATTAGGAGAATAATAATAGCACACACACACATAAAATAATAAACACTCATCATGCTTTCAAACAATCCATTTATTATCTTCATTTAAGTCATTCACTCTAATGATACTTATTTTGTGACACGAGGGATTCTCAAACCTCGCCTCCGCCCCCGTGTACCCATCAGGAGTGGATCCGATGCATCTCACCGTGTACCTGTATGGTCTGGGTATAGAGAACCTCTCAGTCTCCTGGCAGAGCTGGGCAGTGATGTCACGGCCCGTTATACATACACTTGGGCCTTAACACATAATAACCACGGTCGTCCTAACAATTTGTTATTCTTATTATAACACACATTGCACACACACAACTATTATATAACTCCACTAATATCCAGAAACCAGCTAAGTAAGTCGCAAGGACTTACCTGAATCAATTCACAACTCTCAAAAGTCTCAACTCGGTCTGCAACTGTAGTAACTCAATCGCCTGTCAAACAAGGCATGTGGATCAAAATTACATCTCACACTCTTAGAAGTTATAACTTCTAAGTTTTACAATCTCGTGGAAGGAATTTACGAAAAAGGTTTTATTAGGTTTAAATGACCACTTTGCCCCTGATTCCGAAACTCCGGGAAGTCTATCATTTAGTCCTAAAATTCTATTCTAGGACCTAAGTCCTAAATCTAGTTCTCATACAAAGGTTTAGTGAGGATTTATAAGAGTTACACAAAAATCTAGTTTTTCATAAAAAGTCGTTAAGGTCCGACTTTGGATTAAGCTCCAAGGTTCAAAAGAAAGATCAAAATTCGGGATATACTTCCTAATTCTTCTATGATATACCTACTAAATATATGTGTCAAGATCTCTCTAAAATTCTTAACCAAAAAATCTCCCATGAAATCTAAGTTGGGGTAAAATTAACATTCCTACACTTAGTCATTTTTCTTCCTCTTTTGCAAAAACAGCCCAACTGCTCTACTTCAAGACCTCGTAAGTCTCAATCCGACCGTTAACTTTCTCTCAAAATTTAACACAGTAAACTATGTATTTTAATCTACAACATATTAAAAATTCAACGGTGGATGTTCATTTTAAGGCATCGAAACTTATCCTCCAAAATGTCAGCTTATGAGTACAACTAAAATTCTAGAAATGGGCATATGCAAGAGATCTCTAGTTCGATACCTACTGTCAACATTTTCTGGACCAAAACTAAACCCACACATCCCCAGTTCGAGTCCCATGAATTACAATTCATTCATAATTAAAACTAAGCAACTTAAGTTTATAAGTTGTATACGTTCCACTTAAAACGAGCAGCCAAGGATTACGGTTCAAAGCTCACGAAGAGGGTTAGGCTACCTACTGGGCTACAGCAAGGGAGGAGGTCCGCTGTTGAAGCTTTGATCGGCAGTTGGAGTAGAAGAAAGATCCTGGTTCGTGCTGGACCACATGTGAGATCTTTCTCGTACCTTTGCAACCGTTGAGAGGAAGAGAGACAGGTAAGACTGTGATTTGGTTGATTTGGAACTGAGTAGAAGGAGAGATGAAGATACACTCACCGGAAGGAGGGAAAGAGGGGCCTTCGTACGGCGTTCTCCCTCGGAAGATCCTGAGGCTAACTGGTGTGTCGAAGGAGGAACAATGATCCCCTGTGTGATGGTCTTTGGCCGTTGTTGCTGTTAACCGCTTATGCGAGCACAGGCGGCACTGGCTAAAGCGTACGGGGAGAGCGATGGCCTTCCGGTGGCTGTGTGCACTAGATCAACTGGCGTGATCGACTGTTATGCTCGAGCGGGTGTGTTGAGGAGTAGGCTTCCACGCTCAGGCTCGTCGTTGCACCACCACTGCTGTACTCGGCTTCTGGGTCGCTGATGTTGCTCGAGTGAAACAAGGATCTCACCGGCTGCGTGAGTTAAGGGACAAAGAAGGAAGTGAGGCTGTGTTGGAGTGAAGAAGGAAAGGAAAAAGGGAAGTGAATGTGGACGTAGGGGAAGAGCAAAGTGAAGGCGTTACGGTTGTGGAATTATCGTGATGAAGATCTTCAGATCTTGAGTGTTACTCCATCGGCTGCTGATACATCCAAGTGACGACCTTGTTGGGTTAGGCGGAAAGCTGGCGTGGCTTTGTACTGGGCTTCCTCACTATTGGGCTGAAGCAAACTATGACTTGGAGGCTCACTAGAAAGTTACGATTAGGGTTGTTGGCTGTAGCAATTTGGAAGTGAGTGGGCTGAAATAAAAAAGGAAGAAGTGGGCTGAAGATCACAAATGGGTTATTGTCAACTTGCCCGGATAGCCTTGTCAAGACATTGTTATGGCCTCGTCATGGCCTCGTCACGACCTCGTCAAAGACTTGTCAAAAGGGTGTCCAAATCTTGTCATAGACATGGATATAAACTAGGGTTTTGTTGGAAATTTCATCATTTTATGTGAGTTTAGACTTACATAAAATGATAGAATTTGTGATGGTAGGTAACACTAGGTATCATGTCGACGGATTACCGAGAAAAATTCGGTTCGACTCGGAATTAAAAGGAAATAAAATTCAGGATATTACACGACACGCCTTTCACCCTTGAAGAAAACAATGAAGATCTCGCTATGGAAATGTTGAGAGGAAGCATAAGGTTCAACTTCATACATGACTATACAAGTAAGAATGGATTTTTTTGGCTAGGAACCCCGAAAAAGCTATGGTTGTGTACCTTACTTATTTGGTTTCAACGACTCTAATGATTGAAAATTCATCTAATAATAAAATTTACCAGTTGTATAAACTTTTACGTGATACCGGTTGTTGACCTGTTGTGACTTGGGAGATGGTGGCATTAGCATACCTCTATCGGAGCTTAAGTGAGGCCTTGAGAGAGTTGATCAAATATATTAATGGGTACATGACTCTTCTATAGGTTGGGCGTAATTATGCTATTTATTTTTAACTTGATGATGCTTATGAATTAATTATATCCATAAATTGGATAATATTTTATATTTATACCCAATTTAAACATCACTTAATACAAAATCCATACCCAATTTAAATTTGTCATACCCAAAATTTTCAAAACTCGATATTGTACACAAACATCAATATCAAATGACATTTGGCCATTACCCAAAAATTCGCTTGACATTTGATCATTATAACGCATTTTGGGTAACCATAAAACATACTCACGATATCACTTTAAATATACTTTATAATAAGAAATATACTACAAAGCCAATACACGTAAAAAAGCATACCCAATTTGAATTTGTCATAACCAAAATTTACACAAATCGATATTGTACCCAAATATCAATACCAAATGACATTTGGTCCATGTAACACAGTTTGGATAACCATAAAACATACCCAAAAATATCACTTTAAGCATACTAATAATTAAGAAACATACCACAAAAACAATAAACATATACCCAATAATACAATTTATATTTGGGTAACGAAAACAATATCACCCAAAAAAATTAAACATTCATGGACTTGAAAATTTCATCAAACTAGCTACATTAACCAAAAATAAAAGGTAAACATGCAAAAAAAGATATTTAAACTAAAAGTAAACATCTAATCACCGTCATTTCAATTAAAGAAATTATTGCCCATATTTTCTAGTTTTCATACCTACTTTTTCTTTATTTTATATAGAGGTCTAGTTTACAAAAGATAATTTTAAGGGGTCCTATTTCCCTAATTAATTCTACAAAAAATTATATGCCGTGGTACATTGAGTTTTCACACCCATAAATTTGTAGCCAAGAAATAATATATTCATGCGAGGTCTTGGCATCCACTGTGGTGATGAACTACAATCCATATCTAGTTATTTTAATCTTATGCATTCTTAAGCGGGTATTGAATATTATACGGTAATTAAAAACGATATATCACTATTGTATTTTGTTAATTATAGGCTACACAAACACACAATCTCCATCCTTCAATTGCTGACGGTCACTAAGCCTGATGTGATCATGAAGATGTTGATAGTTGATGCTTGTAGTTGTATAAGAGGACCCCCCCCCCCCCCCCCCCCCCCTCCCCGTTGGAAA
This sequence comes from Fagopyrum esculentum, assembly GCA_033239045.1. Taxonomy (NCBI): domain Eukaryota; kingdom Viridiplantae; phylum Streptophyta; class Magnoliopsida; order Caryophyllales; family Polygonaceae; genus Fagopyrum; species Fagopyrum esculentum. The sequence goes on along the minus strand of BSUD01000007.1, from coordinate 133,423,948 downwards.
CCCTTTCACCCCGGTCAGTTCGGTGATCATGATGATGTTGATAACTAATGCTTATATTTGTATAATATATGTTTTTGAACTAGAGTAAAAGGGATAAGTAGACTTTTATTGTATAAATGTAGATTAAGTAGGGTTTTATGTTTCAATTTGTATTAACTAGGCCCCTTGTAATTTTGAAAAAAGATAAAATCTAAAATAATTTAAGATACTTTTAAAAATAAAAAGATGTTGTCCCTTAATTTTTTAAAATAAAAAAGGAAAATAAGAGTGGTCCCCTACAATTATACAAAATTAAAAAGATTATCTCCCTTAATTTTTTAAAATAAAAAAGGAAAATGAGAGTGGTCCCCTGCAGTTATTCAAAATTAAAAAGATTATCTCCCTTAATTTTTTAAAATAAAAAAGGAAAATGAGAGTGGTCCACTACAATTAAGGAATTAGTTTTAACATTAAAAAGATTATCTCCCTTAATTAATATGGGTTGTTTTTTAATTAAATAATGAAAATGAGAGTGGTCCCCCACAAATTCTGTACATAAATTCGCACGCAAATTATGTACATAATTTCACACGCAAATTATGTACAGAATTTGTGATGTTTGTGAAAATTATCTACATAATTTGTGTTATGAGTGAAAATTATGTACATAATTTGTGTTATGTGTGAAAATTATGTACATAATTTGCGTGCGAAATTATGTACATAATTTGCGTGCGAAATTATAGACATAATTTGCGTGCGAAATTAATGAGAGTGGTCCCGCAATTAATAATCACTTATTTTTCTTAATTTAGTTTATCTTTTTAATTTTTCATAGTTATTTATCCTCCTTAATTAAGGGAGAAAATCTTTTTAATGAGAGTGGTCTCCCACAATTAATATTCACTTATCTTTTTAATGTAGTTTATCTTTTTAATTTTTAATAGTTATTTATCCTCCTTAATAAAAGGCCCTTAAATAAAATCTCTTATTTAAAGAATTTTTAATTTCATTTACTTTTATTTTTTGGCTAAAAAATGGAGGAGTCTAGATTGTATCTATGATACAAAAAAGACTTTCCTACACCAATTTTCTCTTTGAACTATTGGCTAGAAGAAGTTATTATTTTCCATCGTGCACCAAAATTTGTTAGTATGGTGCAACTTTTGTAAATGAATAGCCTAATAGTTTTAGGCATTATTGTCGTTGTTTAATTTTTGTTAGTCTTGTACTTCTTTATGCATTTTGTAATGCACTACAATTATTGTATCTTTTTGTTGTTGTTCATGCACTACAGTTACTAATTCGTGCATTTATCACTTACCTTTGAGTAGTCTTTATGGGCTTAAGAGCTTCATTTTACTAGGAGGTGATCATGATTGCATCCAAGGAAAACTTACAGCTACACTACCTTGAACTAAACACACTCATACATACGATGAATCCACAATAACTCCCCCATTAGATCTCTCCTCACATATGTCCATGTTGCAAACCCAAACTTTCAACTACTACTCTACATCCACAATTGTCAACTTCAGGGACATCCATGTATTTGATAATGAAATGATGTACGCATACCGGAATATTGCATGATGAGTCTGACTTGTGTTCGGAGGAATGGATAAGTATAATTATGTTTTCTTTTAGGATCTCTTCCACGAGATGAAGTTGTAGCACCTCTTCCCCGGGAACACTTCATAATAAATTCTAAAGTAAAAGGGAATCAATTCATAGAACTCCCCTTGGTCGCCCTTTTGTGCGTCCAACTAGTGATTCGTTATGGCCGCACGTTGTGGATGCATAATCTCATACATCAAATTTGTTACCTTCATTCAGTGGGAGACATCCATAGTAGAAAACCATGACAAAAAATCCGTTGCAACTAAATACTTGTTCGACCTTCTAGAAGGGGAAATCTCCCCAATGGATAAATAGATTCTAATGGGATCAAATTTTGATCTCAAATGTGCACCAAAATCTTGTGTCGACATATAAGTCCATGTGTCACCCAAATAGTACAATCACAAGGGTTCGATGAGGCTTGCCCGACTTGTTTGTATGCCTCATGTAATAACTCTAACACCTTGTGAAAACATGTTATTTTTGGATATGATGAGCGACAACCGTCCGTGATGAATCAAATGACTTCTTAATCTCTGTGACTAACACCCCATCCATGAATGTATGTTGGAGAACACGATGTTAAAACTGTACTTGCTAGTCATAATGAATCTTTTAACCGACGAATATTAACTTTCAACCCTACATCAATTCAATAAATTTCTTGATGACAATAAATAATGTTTAGTTGATACAAGTTTAATGTAGCAAGGTACATGTTAGACTTGTAACACCCAAAGTGTGCAATTTTTGACCCTGCATTGATTCAATAAATTTGTTGTGATGTATGTTCAATGGTCGGATGTTCTGGTTGTTCATCTCCAATGGAGTTATTCAATTCCACATCATAACTTATTACATCATCTAGATTGATATCATTTAAATCTTGATATTTAGTAACTTGTTAAAAAACCAATAATTATCATGAAAGCAACGACGAACATATATAAATAATAGCACTCCTGAATATAATGTGGATAGGTATATGACACACCAATATGTAGGGTAAATTAACTAATAAAAACATAGTAATTAGACGCCGGTTACGATAAGGACGTTAGTAAAATGATGTAGATAACGTTTAGCCGCATCGCGATCCATCGTGTAAATCATTTACACACGTTAAGATCCAACGTAGTTAATTCTTAACCACACTTATGTCCACCATTAATTTTTTTTACCCACGTTGAGATCCAGCATGGTTAGAGGTCAATACACCCCATATTACGTCGTGCAATCACCGGTCGAAAAAAGTTAGATCAAACATACTCTATGAATTTAAAAAATTTGCGGTCATCGATCGAAAAACGTTTCGTTCTCGAAGTTTATTCTCTTATACGATATCATAGTTGTAATATAACGTACCTCCGGATAAATGTTAGGTAAATCCGATTCAACGGACATAATTTTAATGTCTCACGGTTCCTAGTTGATGAACATCATATTTTATAGCTCAAATTGGTTCAGGTTTTTATACATATATATTACGTGATCTAGGATTTTTTTTACGTTTGGGTCAAACCACAATATACCCTGTATCAGAATACAAACGTTGTATATAGTTACGTTAGTCGTGATGTGGCCCACCGTGGTTTTGGCGTTGTGATTTTTTCTACCAACGTGAGTTGGGTTATCTCATGTTATTATTTAACCACGATTTTTGATGTAGTGATTTTTTCTACCAACTAGTTTAGCACCCGTGCCGTGCACGGGTATTTTTAAATACCAATTTTGTCTCCGTAGATCTCGTCCCAATCCTAAAAAATTAATAAAAGTAGCAATCCCTTCCCGTCAATAAATATCTGAGACGGATACTGGCCTTAACTTCTTCGTCCCCCTAAACTCGTCTCATCTCGTTTATATAATACCAAAACACTTCTAAATAATTTTGAATCATTATAAACTCAACAAAACATCAATTGCAAAATAACAACTAAAATATACAAAAATAAAATAACATATTAACCATTTATTTGAATTTTATGAGATAAAGTTGTACTTTTAAACCAATTATTTTCTATACTTTATAATCAAATAAATGTATCTTATTATATATTAAGATTTAGTTATTATTTAGTTGTTGATAGTAAAAAAAGAAAAGTGAATTCATTTATAAAAAATAGTTTTAAAGAAGTACTAGTAGGTTAGACAATTTATAAAAAAAATAGTTTGAATATTTAAGATCAAAATTTTGTTTGAAATAATTTTTAGAAATAAACGTGACAATTTATTTGTTAACTGAAATCTTTATCTCTTCAAATCCGGGAAGTCCGCCATGTCCGCCGGACCGGATTCAGACAAGACTATAGGTTCGACTTGGCCAAAAAGCCCGGCCAGTCAGCCCGGGTAAAAAAAAAATTATATTATAATTATTATAAATATTAAGTAATAATGTAAATATCTAGTATAATTATAATAAATTTAATAAATTTTACATAAAATATCTTAACTATAATTTATTTTTAAAAAAATCAAATTAAAAACATTTTCTTAAAAAAATTGAAAAACAGGTACCCGCAAGACTGGCCCGTCCGCCCGACCGGACGGGTACGACATCCCTCCTAGGCCCAATAGCCGGGTCGAGCCCGACCCGTGTTTGACTAAAAGAACTCAATATTTTATAAAGCCCGGGCCAAACCCGACATGGGCCCGGATATGAACATGTCTACTGAACTCGTTACTTAATTAGATTTATTTTTAATTTTGAATAATTTAAATTAAAAATAATAATGTAGTAATATATGATAATAAGTTGTTACTATAACAATCTTAACCAAATGAAACCAACAATATTTAAAAATATACGTAAAAAGATCTTGTATTAATAATTTTAAAATATATAATTTAGATTATGACAATTAGTAATATATACGGATTCGACTTAAATCCTCAATTTTCAGAGTGTCATGTCATCAAAATGTACTCTATCTCGTGTTATTGCTCACCAGAGTTAACTCTTTTTTTTACGTTGAACATCATATAAAATTATTTTTTTCGTAATTGCGATAAAAATTATGGTACGATTTTCGGTTTTGATATGCTGAGACTTTTTATTATTTATTTATATATATAAGAAGATATGATTTATAATTTTTTCAAAAGAATTTTGTTAGCAAGATCTTTTTTACTTTTAATTTTTTCCTTGTACCGTTATGAATAAGATTTCGGCATAAGATTTTGAGAAGTAGTAATAATAAATAACAAAATAATTATATATTCATTTTTCCAAAAAAATATCTTTATGAGGAAGACTCTTTAGCCTCAACCCTTCTTCAGTCTACGCCTCATCTAAACTCTGAGGGCTTTCGTCTCCCTTCCTTCCGTGTCATTTGCTTCAGCTCGAGGTTTCCTCTGATCTAGGGTATGTGCATCATATTCTTTGAATGTTTCCCTTTTTCTATTCTGCAGTTTTTCTACAATTGATCATAGGGTTCAATTGCTTATTTGTTGTTGGATTTTATATTCTTTGAATCAGTTTGATTTATTCTACTTCCCCAATTAAGCAATTCTCGGCACAAGATAAACTCTTTGTTTTCATGTGTTTCCAAACTTTGCCGTTTGCTCCTTAACTTTGACGCGATGATCTTCTCGCTTGGACTCACTGGGTGGAGCACTCTATTGGGTTTTTATTGGATCCATCTAAGGAATACAATGTTTTCCCTAGTATTGATCTTTAGAGTGGCAATATTCACTGTGGTTTCGTGTTGACTTGTTGATCGATATTGTGTTATTGCTTTTTTATCGTCTGGGAACCAAAGCCTATGGATACAATTTTGGGTTTTGACATTTGTTTGGGAACCATATGTATCCGTAGTTTGCCTTGTTTCAGAACGCTTTTTTACTGCTTTCTGTGATTGCATTTCTGGCTGAATTTCTACTTGATTTTATTTTGTCCTTTGCAGTCCTTTAAGCTACGGGTGTTCTTCTCATACATGTAGCCAATATCATCTCCTTTATAAGTATTATCTTAATTAGTCTTTTTATCTCTCAGCCCCTCAAGGGCGTTGACAAGGAATAATAGGTAGGATAATTACGATGGAAAATAGTGAGATGGGAAGTTGGAGTTTTTTTTTTTCCTTACAAAAATGTAGTTGGAACCAGCTCGAAAACTGAACCTGTAGACCTTGTATCATGATTTCTTGCTTGGGAAATGGATCTATATTAATACTGGTGATCAGCTTTTAGAATTATGCACTTATAAGTCCCTCTTATATTAGCTTGCTCTAGCGGTTCCTCTGTTTGTTTGGTTTAAATATTTTGTTCATCTTTGTGCTCTTATGCACGCGATCACGGTCTATAATCTGTCGGAGTTTAACTCTTAGTTTTAAAAAGCGCGCCTCGGGTGCAGAAAGGTGCGAGCCACTGCGCCCCATGACATGTGTGGGCGCAGCATTGAACGTGAGGTGCACCTCTGGCGAGGCGCGCCTCACGTAGCAGTCTGAGACTGAAACCTTTTTCTTGAGTATGTGTGGAATTTCTGACTTTCTGAAACCCTTCTTTTCCTTTCTAATCTAGAGGAAAGTGCAGAAGCGCCTTTTTCCACTACAGCCTCTCCTTCTCTGTTTCTCTTCTGCATCTTCTTTCTCCTGGTTCGTTTCTGGTGCCGTTTTTGCAGCCCCTCCTTCTCAAATTCTCTTCTGCAGCTTCTTTCACTTGCTTGCATTCTGACAATGTTATTTGTCTTTCGGTCTTTCCATGCCTTGGACTATTTAATGTTTAGCTTGAAGCAATTTTAGACTATTATATGTTTATTTGTGTTTTTATAAGTGTTTGGACCTATACCTATGAGAGGCGCGCGCCTCAGGTTGAGGCTCGAGGCTCCAGAGGCCTTTGCGCCTCGTGCCCTTTAAAACTAAGGTTTGACTAATGGATTTTCTATTCTATCACAAGGTGACATACATAAACGCAAGCGAAAATGGGGGGAAGTTCAATAGAGGATGACTGGGATTTAACTTCCCTTGCTAATGGGCCTCGTACAATCGTTCTTGTTGGACGGACTGGCAATGGAAAAAGTGCTACTGGAAATAGTATATTGGGAAGGAAGGCTTTTAAATCCAGAGCAAGTTCATCCGGTGTCACAAGCACGACTGAGATTCAGAGTACTATGCTTAAAGATGGACAAGTTGTGAATGTCATTGACACCCCAGGTAATGCTTGCTTAATGCATGGAACTATTGCTGAAGAAAATTTGTTAACTTTATGATTTAACCAAATACTTGTGATTCATTTACTAATGTTGGCAACTCACATCTTCATCATTATAGGGTTGTTTGACTTCACTGTTGGATCTGAATTTATTGGCAAAGAAATTGTGAAATGTATTGACCTGGCCAAGGAGGGAATTCATGCTGTACTAGTAGTTTTTTCTGTTAGAACCCGTTTTTCGAAAGAAGAAGAAGCTGCTCTTCAGAGCTTGCAGTCATTTTTTGGGCCGAAAATTACTGAGTACATGATTGTGGTTTTCACTGGTGGAGACGAACTTGAAGATGATGATGAAACACTTGAAGATTATCTGGGTCGTGAGTGCCCAGAACCTCTCCAGGTTGATGTTTTTTCATAACTTTGACAGTGGTGTGTGTAGTTTAGATCTTGTTGGTTGATTATCTTTTTGACAAGATGTGAGAAATCTGAAAATACTAGGTACCCATTAAAGTTTTAGGAAATTACTCTATGGGAGAGCTGTTGACATTCTGTACTCATAAATTATGAGCTTCTGCCCCCACAGGCACGTCAAGATGTAGTCCTAGTGTCTATGTGGGATGTTACTCCTTGTTTGGTTAGTAGATATTAGTAAACATACCTCAATATACTTCATGTTTAAGTTGTTTCCTCTATCGAAAGGGGTAAGAGTACACAATTTTGGTTTAAGACTGTTTTTATTTGCTAAATATATTTTGTGAGTGCTATATTTATCCTAAGAATTCAGCCTTGTGCTGCTCAATGCACCAATCACCATGAGCCTGTGAAACTGTCTGTTGCTAATATCTTGATTAATGGATCATTTGGGACCTTTGTGCGACTTCTTGCAATCAAATTCACAGGAGCAGCAGTTCTGTTGATACACTGAAGTTCTAGTTTTATTTATGACATACTTTCAGTATGTTTGTTAGTGTATGCAAGCACTTTACAATTTCAGAGGATTTGATTATGATGTTTTCTCTTTTTGGGGCAGAATGTTCTTCAAATCTGCAAAAACCGTAGAGTCCTTTTTGACAACAAAACAAAGGATGAAAGGAAGAAGGCATTTCAACTTCAAGAGCTACTTACCCTTGTCAATTTAGTTATAGAGGATAATGATGGTCGGCCTTATACCGACACCTTATTTACTGAATTAAGAGTGAGGATGTCTAATCAAGTTTTCACTTCATTTCTGGATCTTTTGTGACGTTGTTTACTAATGTGAAAAGTGCAATTTGTATTTGGCTTCCAATTATTTTTACAGAAAGGAGCAATGAAACTTCGGCACCAAGAAGAAGAGGTTAATGCCTTACAAGGGTACACAAAACGAGAAATAACAGAACTGAAAGAGCAGATGCACAAATCATATGATGAACAACTTAAACGAATAACTGAGATGGTATCATTCTCCTTCTCTTATAGTCTAATGGAAAATTCAATTTATTAATTGATGTTTAGGATTTTTTTTATATGGTATTAGGAGTGAAGATTGTGTCATATGCAGAGATAGTATGCACTTTTGTAAAAGAGAGTAGGAAAAATGATGGTTATGACTTATGTCATAAATGCAAACGAATACACTAGTAATAGTAAGCATGTACAGACTATCAAATCAGGTTCAGAATGTCCTTTTTTACTTTTCTATATTTATGTTTTCCCATACAAAAACTAAAAAGGCAAAAGATAAAATGATCCCTTGTGATTGTTGTTAGGTGAAAATGTATTGGTTTGTTTGATGTAGCAGGATTGTTCATTAGCAGGAAGAGACAATCCTTGATTTGTGCTTAGTAGAATAGTATTATTCTATGGCATTGCTAATGTCTAAAAACTTACAAGCTGCTTGAGTTTCAATAAGCAGCAACTAGTACAAAATCTTGGTAACAGCAACTAGTATTTCCAGTTAGCTGATATGTGTAACATATAGGTGGAGACCAAGCTGAGAGAAACAACCAAGAGGCTAGAGCAGCAGTTGGCAGAAGAGCAGGCTGCTCGCCTGCGAGCAGAGGAGCTGGCACAAACCGCTCAGAAGCAATCGAACGATGAGATACGTAAGCTGAGGGAGAATTTAGAGAGAGCACAGAAGGAGACCGAGGAGCTTCGCAAGCAAGCTGCATCCGGCAAGTGTTCAATCCTGTGAGGCATCACTGATATGCCAATTCAGAGGATACTGATGTCCTTGTCCTGTATATACGTCCCTATCGTTGTTTCGAAAGTGAAAAACTATTGTCGTGCATGAAATTCTTCAACTTTCCAGGTATTGATGATGCACATTATCACGTTATATATGTGTTATGTTTGGTTTATTCTCTCGTTTGGATTGAGTTGGTTTCGTCTTTGTTTACTAGTTACTGTTCATCATCCTAGGTTTTCGTCGTTGTTCCTGTGCTCTTTGGTATGGTAATTGGTTATTGATTTGAGGGACTCCTCAGCAATTGTTACTGAATAACTAGTATTCCCATGTAGCCCGAGCGCACTTGATCTATGCTCACGTATCAGTAATTTGTTGTCCGTGCTTTTAGCAAGTTTCGTACTTAAAAGTTCAATAATCTATAACAAGGTTACAAACAATGAAAAAATGGTAGATCTAAAATTTCAATAATTTTGTACAGACAAAAATGTAATGCAATGTTTAGAAATAGAGTTGTGGTTTATAGTTATGGTTTCCCTCCCTGATTCGGCAGCTTTTTCTCTGAAGAATCGAGCAGGGGATAAATAAGGATAGAATTACTCTATAAGGGGTGGAATAGAGTATGAGAAGTTTTTGCAATATCGGATATCAAGGCTTTGAAATAAATCTCATGGCCTTGAAGTCGATCTCTGTAATTTGTGACAAAACTGTTTCTCAAGGCTTGAAGTGAATCTCAAGGTCAGGATTAGAAACATGTAGAAAGTTGTTAGTCACAATATAAACGATATAAGGTGTGAAAATTAAAAAAATCGACACATGATATGTTACGAAGTTCAACCCTAACAGCTTACATCTCCGTCCTAGGGTTTCTCGACCATGAGATCTAACTATCTATAATCTGCTTCTTTGAGTCCTAGATATAACCTAGAAGAACTATCTTTCTTCTCTCAATGTAGCCTCAATGCTGCGATCTAGTCAACTCATATCTAGCAATAATACACTAATTACTTCGTAGAGTAACACATTTGAGTATAACACTATAATGATATGTCAATGTAGCTCTTGTGTTTATCTCACTCTAACAAATAAAACTAAGTACACTCAAAGAGGAAGATAAACTTTTGGATCGATGAAGAAGACTTGGATGTTCACTTGTCAGCTTGATATCTTCTTCTTCCACCGATGTGTCTTTTATAGTCTTCTATGGAGGTAGCTTCTTCTAGCCGTTATCTTCTAGCCGTTGTAACGACTTCACTCTACATAATCTTTGTTGGTTTAACGAGATCTTTGCTTGTGAGTTTTAGCCGTTTGAGTAAGATCTTCTTGTAGCCGTTTGAGTAAGTCTTCAAACAAGATCTTCTCATTTCAAGATCTCCGATTGTTTGTTGTGGCCGTTTGAGTATATCTTCACAAAGATCTTCTTGTTAGTCATTCGAAATCTTCAACCACCTTTAGATCGAGATCTTGTTGTTGTAGTCTAGAATGTTAGATCCACACAATCTGCCTTAAATGTAACGAACAAAAACTACAATATTTAATCGATATTTTTTAGTATAAAAACCGCATTTTATGTTAAGTCTTCCATCATTATATAAAACAATTAACTATTAAGGTGGAGTTATCACCCTCTTTAAGCGACAGTCTCGTAGGTGGACAATTTCGCCCCTAATATTTAACACCGATATGTTAATTTAATGTGTGAACAGTAATCTAGGTACTAATTTTTGGTCGGGCTCAATAGGTGAGGTACCATTCTGATAGTTTAAACAACGAGTACTAAAGTTTAGTATGTCGAAAAGATAGTACTGTTTAGACAATTTTCTCTAATTATAATATATTTATATAAAATATCTTAAAAATAATTTATTTTTAAAAAAATCAAATTAAAAATATTTTTTAATAATATTTTTAAAAAAAAAACGGCTACTGCGAGCCCAGCCGGACACGACACCCATACCAGCTCCGGTAGCTGGGCCTAGCCCGGTCCGGATCCCGCTAAATGGGCTCAATATTTTATAAAGTCTGACCTGAATCGAGCCGGATATGAACAGACCTATCTTCAAGACTTCAACGCATGAGACACGCACGACTGGCACGAGCAACCAAAGTCATTTTGCAAACAAAAATATGCTAAAGCAGAGCTTTAATGGTTTCCATGGCAACTTTACGGGCCTTCGCTCACTCAGATACTTGATGCTCTATTCAACATCACTTGAATCCAATAATGGGATTACAAATTCTCCCATGTTTCAGTTCTTGGTCAATTCAATCGGGTACTCCATGGAAGAAGCCGTCTCCATTACTATTAAGGTCAGGGATCCATCGAAATCCACTAAAAAATCTCAATTGATTGTTGATTTTCTTAGAAGCAGTGGATTTAGTGATACGAATATTAGGGAAGTGCTCAAAGTTGTCCCGAATGTGCTTCATAACGAGTTAGAGAAAACCCTAAAACCCAAAATTAGGGTTTTTAAGGAGCTTGGGGTTTCTGGCTCAGATTTAGGGTTAATCATATGTCGACATCCATATGTTCTAAACCGGAGCCTAAATAACCACATTGTCCCTGCCATTGAGTTTTTGAAATCGGAATTTGACAGTAATGAGGAGCTGGTTAAGGCAATGTTGAAAGTGGGTTCACAATTCTTGCTCTCTAACAATGTACGTAAGTGTCTCCCTGTAAATATGCTGTTGCTGCAAAGTTATGGTGTTCCAAGAGAAAAAATCAAGTGGTTGCTGCTACATAGACCCCAATTGTTGCTGCGGGGAACGCGGTATTTTGAGGAACTAATCAAACGAGTTGAAGAAAATCTGAGGATTCGTCCAACATCTGGCATGTTCACGCACGGGATGTACGCGCTGAGTGCGCTAAGTAATGACAAGTTTGAATCAGTTCTTGAAATTTTCCGAAGCTATGGATGGAGTGAGACTGACATCTCAAAGTTACTCAGGCTACAACCCTGTAGTTTGGCTCTGTCTGAGAAAACATTGAGGAGTAAATTGAAGTATTTCATGGAAGATCTTGGGTGTGTATCTTGTTACTTGTCCAGTAATCCTGCTCTACTAACATTAAGCATGGAGAAGAGGATAGTGCCCCGAAGTGTTGTTATGCAGACTCTCAAGGAGAAACAACTGTTGAAGAAGGATGTCGGTTTATTTACCTATGCCAAGTTGGTCGAGGCTATGTTTGTGCAGAGATACGTGCTGCCTTTCAAGAATAATTTGCCTGAGCTCTATCAATATTATATGAAAACCACAGCTAGATCTCTCTGAAATGTAGTATGATCTTGGTTCGTTTTCTTAATGCCCATGAATACATTGTTTTTTGCCAAGAAAACTCGGAGCCGTTTGTGAGTATGTTAGGGGGAGATGTTTGATTCAAGAACCTCTCACATTGTCGGAGCAACCCCTAGAACCGGGAAATTCGACAGCAAGAACAGGAGAAACACCTCCTCCACCACTAGCAAGGAGCAAGATAATTCTCAGGGTTGCCGGACAACGCTTGAGAAGAGAGGGCGGGAGGCTGAAGAAGATGGTGTTGGTGGCGGTGGGGTTGAGATGATGGATTCCTTTGTGGATAATGGGTTTGTGATGCCGAATCTTGAGGGTCGAGAACCAGATTTCTGGGAGGGTTCCAAATGGTATGGTTTCGGTTTCTTCGTTCAGTACATGTGGGCTTTTGGGGTCATTTTTGCGGTAATCTTACTTTCTTCTTTGCTGCTTCTCTAAATTGATTGCCTTTGAGCTAGTTGTTTTAGCTCTACTGTTTGATTTTATTTGCTTTTTTAGATTGATTTTGAAGGCAAGATTTTGAAGGTAAGATTGATGGTATGATACTCTCTTTAGTAGGAGTTACTTGAGCTCGGTTCAAAAAACTCACTTCGAGCATCTTCACTTTATAAAAAGCGAGTATGAGCTTTAGGCTCAGCTCAAGTTCATTACTTTCTAAACGAGCCTAACACGAGCATAACAAAGTGTTCGGTTTGAACAACCTAGTGCTCTGATGATTTCGGTCGACTTTTAATTACTGTTAGTTAGAAACTTTTCATTAGCCATGCTCTGTAACTAATGCAACTGAAATAGCGATCTTATAAAGTAATCGTTTGATTGGAGATCCACGAAACATACAGTGACAGTAGTTATTGATGTCAATTGGTCGGGTCTTTGCAACCTTTCTGAGGTCCAGGAGGAAAGAAGGAGAATTAGGGAGTGAGAGAGATATATAGCATTGATTAGAAGTTGGAGAAAGGCGAGCGAAGATCCATTTGTGTTTTCATTAGCGGGTTCAAGAAGAATCACACTTCATCCATCATGATGTATATTATAGATTGCGCTTGCCAAGCTGCATAAATCAAGGGTAAAAAAATAGAAGGGTTGGCTTTTTTTGCTGGCTTTGTTCTAGTTTGTGACCTTGTTGGGTGTATACGGGGCATTTGCTTCAGTATTGATGCTTCAGAAGAGGCGCATCCCCTGCTGTGTGATTATATATATCATATCATAAGAGATTAGGCTTGTTAGTTGTTACAGTAGGGAGCCTTCTATCTGGCTTTTGTATATTATGAGCTTGTTTGGCTCGTCAAGCCACAGAGGTTCATGTAGGGGTTGAAACTAACTCAAATCTGACCTTTTAAGTAGATTCAAGTTATCACAAATTCAATTCTAAACTGAACTAGATTTGAAGAGATCTTTGTTGAAGTTTCTGATGCTGATAATTCGCTAGTCGTTCGCCTGCTGCTGCGTGCAGGCCGAATGTTATGCATCCAAACAAATCCTTAACCACACTTCATTATTTAGAGGTGTCCCAAATCATGTGCATTTGAAGAGCTGATTTAGATCAATTTATAGTGTAGACAACCACGAAGGATACTATTTTGAAGCTTCATTTCTGGCAAATTGTTTGGCTGGAAAATATATACTTCGTGTTAAATGGAGTTAAGGAGTCTCAAACCGAGCAAAAATATTAGCATCCCATATTGAAGAACTTTAACCAATAATAATACAACAAACTTCAAATAGATTGAACAATGGTTATAAGTTATAACACAACCATCATGCTTGTCGTTCACCTAAGTCTTTGTGTTTGACCTCAAATGATTTGATTTAGACTTGGTACCCGACAACGGCGCCAAAAACTTCTTCGCTATTTTTAGTACCACGAAAACTTGTTCGCTTCCTAGAATGTAGCACACAATGTCTTAAATTTGTAACTCGTAATAATCTCCTATAGTGAACCCACAATGTATAGGACGTTTCGTAGCAAGGCTAGTATTCCGAGGTCGAACACAAAGATTAAGGTGAAATTAAATCATTCAAGTGATCACAAATAGGGTAAATCTAAACTAAAAAAGGAGAAAGGAATAAAGAAATGAAAATGATGATATTTTTAGTTGGTTTTGTTGGTGATCTATCAAGATCAATGATATGCAAAGTTATCAAATAAGCAAACAACTCAAACACAAGATATGCGATTAATATAGGAAAAGCGGATTCTAGAGTTCAAGATTTTCAGTTATGACATTGATTCAAGTTTCTAATCATATAGGATAAGGTTGCGGTTGTTATGGGAAAGGGTCTCCTATATGGATAATTACGGGGGAGGTCTCATATTCTACTAGTCCCGGACCAAGGTTTCTATTACTAAGGTAGGGAATTCAAAACTAACCGGCTCACTACCTAAGGGTCAAACCAATCCTCATTGGGTAAGTCTCGGAATAGGTTAGTATTATGCATCAATCCTAACACACGCAATCCAATAGAGGTTTTTACTCTTCTACTACCGAGAGTTCATCGTCTTCTATACCTAAGAGGGGAAATTACCGGGTAAGTCTCATTCCTCACTTAGTTAGCTGACATTAGGTCACCCTGAGCTAGATTCAACTCAATAAACACTAGGATTTGAACAATCTAACATCCTTACATAAAGATTCATCAATTATGGACAACAGAGGAAAATCTCGGGTGAATCATGAGCAATCTCGGCCGAGATCCATGAAGAGCATGCCGAGATTTCCATCGAGCTAGGTTTCAGGCAACCAAATCATCCTAAACTAACATGCAAGTTCATACTATCATCATCCAAGCCCTAACCATCAATCTATCACCCTAGAATCACAAATATTTAGCCTACAACATGCATTTCTAGATCAAAAGTGAACAAGAAGACAAACATGCAATTCATGGTGAAAATGAGAATATAATAAATGAAAATTAGTTGATTTGAATGTTCAAAACAAGTCTTACAATACTCCAAATAGTAGCTCTCTAAGTCGGATCTTACAACGCTTCAACAATTTCTCGCTAAAAATCACTCAAAATCTCACTTACAAAGTGTAAAATGATGTTGTTTCCTCCTCTCCAAATGAGAGTGTTTTCTCCCTCTCTCTCCAAATCTAGGATCCCCTCTCCAAAGGCCAGCTTGCAACACCAAGGCAACAATCCACCAAAAAGAAAGCAAGGGTTAAACGTTGCAAATTCGTGACAAGTGTCGAAGTTGCCAGAACAGGAATCTCGGGCCAAAATCTCGGCCGAGATTCCTGAGTGAACCGAGATTCCTGAGATTCAGTTTGCTTTCTTCAATAGAAACACGAGTTGGTGCAAAACTTGCACAAACTAGGGTTTTTGTCTTCTTCTTTGCTCCAAGCTTGTTTCCTTTGAAACTTCAAATTCGAACCACCATGAGGATTGATCCTTGAATATGTTGATAATGTCCAAAAAGATCGCCAAAATACTTGAAAAACCGACAGAAGCTCGTGTAGACATCTTTTCTAACGATATGACTCGAATAAGCGTAAATGCCACGAATTAATGTCAATACGTGCATAAATAAGGGAAAAATCTACCTAAATGAGTGCCTAAAGTAATGTCATAAATCATGTCATCATCCTACGTTGAGCTTTAGACAAGACGGATGTAAATGTTTCCTCTTCCAACTCCTCTTTCACATGGCTAGCCATGTGATCCAATTATGCATCCTCGGACACAACATCATCATCAGATTCAATTCCAATGTCACTAGACTCATCCTCTTCACTACTAACCATGTCATTACCTATGTCATCCCCATCACTTGAGTCAGTCTCAGACTCATCTAGAGTCACACTTCCCGCTTCATTCTCAACCACCACTTTCTTCCCTATGTTTACAACCAAAGCCGGCCCTATCTCCATATACATCACCTTATGAGTGCCTGTTGTAGAAGGCTCCTTTGTGACACTCATATCTAGAGACTTGGGTTTGCAATCACCTTTTCCCCTAACGGTTTTCTCGTGCTAATACCTTTTTTTACCACCCATGCTCTATGGCACCCCTCCACCATGTGGACCGACCACATTCGAGCCCACAAGGACCTCCTTTGCTACAACCAGCTTACGGAGTGGTATATGCTTAATCCCTCCATTCCTACGTACGCTTTTTATTGAAAGAGCACTTAACCCCTTTGTGGTCAAATTGGAGGCACCTCCGACAATAAGAAGGCTCATTTTCATATAAGAAAGTGCAATCTAGTGAGACTCTATCATCAAAGTCAAATGAGACCTCCCTAATAATATCATGTGCAAAATTTACTCAATTAGCACACGAGCATAAGATCCCCTCATATTCCGTTACATGATCCATGAATAACGGCACAATGAACCAATCCTCTCAAGCACTCCCGGTGTGTAGAACTCATTAGGCAATCCAGTGATTCGAACCCACAATGACATAGTAGCAATGTCCTTCAAGTTATAGACAAACTTATCCAGCACATGCTTAAGCAACAATGGCCGGTTATGGATGAAGTATGGACCACCTTTTAGTACAACGTTACGATCATCATCATTCAAGAAGCTAAATATCAACCATCCAACCTCAACTCTAAATTTAACCTTGACTCTCCATGTCTTCATCAACTCATTGATGACAAAGTAACTCGGATAGAACCCCACAAATTGGCCAAGCAATGTGCTTCCCCATACATGGTATTTTGGCATTGCTTCCGAGCATTTGGTGGCAACTCGGCTGGAGATAGGAGTTGTATATTCAAGCTTACCTCCAAGACCATAATTCATGTACACCTTTTCTGGTATGTTACGCCACGTTGGCTTGCCCGTCATTGTTCGAGTGATCTTGGACAAAGTCGGGAATTCAGACACCGGCTTGCAACTACTAATGGTGCAACTACCACATCCTCCATGGCAACATCTTTGCCTTTGTACCTAGCTAAGTCCTCATTGATCCCTAACAACGAGCCTACAGTTTGTTCATCCCCATCCGACAACACATCGTGGCCATCATCAACCACTTCAAACTCCTCCTCTTCTCCGGCACCAGAGTCATCAAAATTTGAACCTCCCGGTTTACCAGTTTTCAGTTACGCATTCTCACGCCCCTTTCCTAGAGAAGCCACTCCCAAAGGAAAGGATTCAGGCGCGATCGTTTGCATCATTTTGCACTAGTATCCCTTACCAATGTTCTTGTCATAACGGCATTCGTCTCGAGATCAGCTTTGTACTTAATGGCATGACCAAGACCGGTTTCGGCATGACCAGCGTTGGCATTCAATGTAGCTTGCAACTTCAATTTTGTCTTATCGGCATGATCCATGCGCTTCTCCGCATTATTGACAGCATTGGCTTGACATTTCTCGGCATGGCCAGCGAGGCCTGCTTGTGGCACAACATTATCATCCGATTGCATTAACAAGCCAGGATTGGCAAGATTGGTCTTCGACACCAATACGGATTGGTTCTTGGCACTCGAGATCACAACATGGAGTCATTACGAAGACAACGCCTCCAACGACGAGAGGCTATAAGAAGAAGATAGATGTAATTTATTAGTTATACGTCATTTGCATAAAAAATTTTAATTATAACTTTGCAATTATTGATGCTTATAATCAAATGTTGTTATAGTTTTTTCGTTAATATATTTTCTTATATGTTAAATTGTACATAATATTCTGATTGGATGAATCTAAATATATTGGGTTCTTTTTTTAATGGTTACTCTACTAAATCAAATCTTCAACCGATCTATTGTTATCGATAAAACAAAATACTTAAAAAGATAAAATGAAAACCTAAACTTCTTGGATACACTTCCGAGATAAAGCCTGTAGGGAAGCAATTTGTAATTATTCTAATTCCAATATATATATATATATATAGATAGATAGATAGATAGATAGATCCTGACTCATATGTAAACAACTCTTATCGTGTGAACGTGTAAACACCGAATATATGTGAGTATACCGCCGAATATATGTGACTATACCGTCGAATATATAGATTCAGGTCCGGCGAATCTTCTTCCATTAATAACATGATTTTTTATCCTTTAATATCGCCTAATCTCAGTCATCTATTTAACGATCTAACGGATATAATTTGTTCTCATTGAACACTATAAGGGTTGTTTACATGGGAGCCAAACTCTCTATATATATATCCTATGAGAACAAGCTTATCGTGTAATCATGAGAACATATTCGTAATTATTATTAGTTTTGTTACGAATGTGTCATATCGTTTACTATATTATTCGTAGTTATTGTTGGTTTAGGGGATTATTCGTAGTTATTGTTGGATTCCTAATTATTATTCGTAGTTATTATTAGTTTTGTTATGAAGGGGTAAATGTTCAGGTACGGTTCATATATTCCGGTACGGTCGTACGGCCGTCCGTGCGGGCGACACGTGTCCCGAAATTTTTTTTTTTTTCTGAAACGATTTTTTTTTCCGGTAACGAATGAAAATTTGTTTGAACTACCATGTTATAATTTATGCACTATTCTCCTATAAACTTTGAACTATTCCCATATAATCCATGAACTATTACTTTTTAATATAATCCATGAAATATTCTATTATAATTCAGGAACTATCCCATAATAAGTTTTGAACTATTACTTTCACTCCTTTATAAATTTTTGCACTTTAAACTATTCTATTATAATTCATGAACTATTCTTTTATAATTCATGAACTATCCCATAATAAGTTTTGAACTATTACTTTCACTCCTTTATAAATTTTGCACTATGAACTATTCTATTATAATTCATGAACTATCCTTTTAGAAGTTATGAACTATTACTTAATAAGTTTTGAACTATTACTTTCATTCCTTTATAAATTTTACTGTAACAGTCAAAAATCGAAGATGACCTAATCGAGAATTTTAAGGAATTAAATCCGTTTTAAAACGAGATACCTCTCGAGGTAACTTGCTCCTAGATGATATTACAACCCTGTGTTATTTGGAGCATTTGGGAGCTTCAATTAATAAAAATGCAGTTGAGAGAAATGATCAGGACATCGGACATGTCCTAGATATGAAAAAACATGAAAAGGCAAAACGGCTAAAAGAGTCGCTATTTCGTTTCTTAGCGGCTAAGAAAGACGGCTTAGGAATACACGTTTTTCGAGACAATTGCGGAATAATTATCCATACAATATTCCAGATTTATTATTCCAATTTCGAGAAGTTTGGAGAAAGGGGCTTAAACCGCTTTCGGATCGGTGAAAGGATAATTATCGACTCCGCTAAAGGATAATTATCGTCTTCGCTATAAATAGCGGAAATAACGTTTATTAATTCATTTCCTTTCACGTTTTCTCGTAAAAGCTCTGATTTCTCTCAATCTTCAAAGTCAGATCTACTCTCCGTTTCTAATCCGATTTCAAATCCGTTTGTTTTTGGATTCCTCTCTTCATTCTCTTCATTTTGGTACCGAGTTTCTACATTTCCGCGCAAGGGAAGGCCTGGTCGAGCATATATGATACTAGGGAGGTTCCGTCGCTCAGATTCCGGTGAATTTGATGGTGTCCGAGCGTAGCCTGCGTCGTTGTGATTCCGAATCTTCTTTCGGATCGTCAATCGGGTTAGTAACAAATAAGTTATGAATTTATTCGTTTTCCGTATTGCGATTTGGCCTAAATTGACCTTAGACTTGTCAAAATGGATAATTGGAAATTTCATTATGCTCGTTACATTATTCTGGTGATTATGGGCTGTTTGTTTGATGAGATTTGATGACAAGTGGGTTCAGAAATTGCCTGCGGGAAAAACGTTATTCTGGCAAAATTTAATTAATTAATTAAAGGTTAATTAATTAAATTGGGATTCTAGAAAATGCTAAAAGCTAATTAAATTCAAAGGAATGAATTTAACTGGTGTTTGAAGCGAGAAGTTTAATACGAGGAATATGATATTCTCAACAGGTGTTGTTGAAGGTTTCGGTCTAACTATAACGTAGTTGCTTTGTGAGCGTATCCAAGCACAATAAAAGAGGATAGTCCGAGTGGGAAACGGACTCAGTAGTTGGGTTGCGAGGTTTTATTGTTCTTACCTGCGAGGTAAGTGTATATGAATTACACTTGCTTAATATATGTTATGTATTTAATATGTCATGATTTTACGCATGCTTGAGTGCATATATCTGTTTGTTATGATTGTATGCATGCTTATATGTATATGAGTGAAATGATGATGATGATGACTTGAGATGATTTATGAATGCATGCATGAGGTACATGAGATGATAATGGAAAGAATATGATGAAAGAATATGATTAAAGAATATGATGAAATCATGAAATTGAGTTATGATGTGAAAGTGATAATATAGGATGGTAATTGATTAATTAGCCCAACTGGGTCCCGCACGGGTTTCCGGGGGACGAGGTCGCTACCTGATCTACAGGGGGCCTCAAAGGTCGCTACCTGATCTACAGGGGGCCTCGAGATAAGAAAAACAGCCAGGGGTCGCTACTTGATCTACAGGGGGCCTCAAGATAAGAAAAATAGTCCAAGATCGCAACCTGGTCTACAGGGGGTCTTAGGATAAGATGACCGAGGTCGCTACCTGATCTACAGGGGGCCTATGACGCTATCGGGTTGGCCAACCGAAAGAAAAAAAAGAAAGAAAGAAAAGAAATACGAAAGCACATGAGAAAATATATCGTACAATCAGTTGGGGCTAGTTAGTTAATTATCACCTATGCATCGATGCGATCGAGTCTAGCATGTTATATGTTATGTTATGATTATTTATATGTGTTGAGATGATATGAGATGTTTATATGAGATGATATGTTTATATGTGATATGTGATAACATGCTTGAATGTTTATGTGAAATGTGATGTGAATAGTTGTGGAATTATATGTGAATGTGGATATGTATGCATTGATCGACTTTGGAATGTGAGGAAGGGTATAGAGTGTCCTTTGGGGACGGGATATTAGATACTTATATATATTGGGAGAGTGCGATTTGTATACCCTTACTGAGCGTGTGGCTCATTGTTGTTATATCCACATATTTTTCAGCTACTCAGACTCGGCCTGATCAAGGCAAGGACGTTGGACCCAACACCTGGATTTGAGATCATATCAGGTGGGCTGTTATGGGATGCTACCGCCTAGGATGTTTTGCATGGTTTTAAAACAGTTGTGTTTTGGTTAAACGGAGTTTATGACGTATGTTAGTATATATATATATATGTTGGGAAGATGGTTGTAAGATAAAGTTTTAAAATTTTACGTTTTCCGCTTTTCCGCTTTTCCGCTTATTGCTTTAAACAGGGTTAATTAACTGGTAATCAACTAGAAATGAATTAGGTGTCACATTTGGTTGGTATCAGAGCAGGGATATGATTCCTTGGCTTGGGTTGTGGGAAGTTTTCTGAAAAGCTTTTGAAAGTTCTTTTTCTTTTAGATGGCGGAGCACAGCCAAAGGGTCGACTGAGTCTGTACATGTTCAGGGTAGAAATGATCAATAGCACCCTAAGGTGCCGGTTTAGCCAATATCACTACCACCATCGGATATGGCTGGTATATCTGATTTAGTGATATGTTTGAGAGAAGTTATACCACCACAGGCACAACAATGTCTCAGGCGGGTATTATTCTAGTAAAGATGGACAAGAATTTCGAGAAGATTCTCCGCCAAGGCAAAAAGTCGTTTGAGGGGACTACTGATCCATTAGTAATGGATAAGTGATTGAGGAACACTGATGCCATTCTAGATAGAGTTATTTGCCCTATTGAGAGACGGATACAATATGATATATCATTGCTCGAGGAAGCATCTAGAGATTGGTAGGACACGGTCCCCAATGACCGTAGTATACCACCAATGCTGACATGGGATGATTTTTTTTGAGAGAGTTTGATGTGATGTTAGTAATGGATTGGTCATCCACTCATATAACTTTGATTGTTTGTTATACAAAGGAAGTCACCATGGAGGTAGATGGGGTGAGAGAGGTGATTTTGACATGTGAGAGGAATATGATTCATGCTTGCCTCATAGCTATAGTGAAAACTTTTAGATTACTTCGAGAAGGGTGTCAAGCTTATCTGGCTAGTGTGTCAAATTCTACTATTGTTAGTTCCGGAGTATTTGAGGTGGATGTTGTTAGAGAATTTCTTGATGTTTTCCTGATGATTTACCTAGTTTACCACCGAGTAGAGAGGTAGACTTCGAGATTGAAGCATTACGAGGTGCAACACCTATATCAATTGCTCCCTACAGGATGGCTCCGCTAGAGCTGAAGGAGTTAAGGAAACAGCTGAAGGAGTTACTCGAGAAAGGTTTTATACGTCCGAGTATTTCTCCTTGGGGCGCATCAGTGCTTTTTGTGAAGAAGAAAGATTGTAGTTTATGATTGTGCATAGACTACCGTCAGCTGAACAAAATCACCATCAAGAACAAGTATCCCTTACCCAGGATAGAGGATGTACTTGATAATTAAGGGGTGCTACAATGTTCTCGAAGATTGACCTTTAATCGGGATACTAGTAGTTGAGGATAGCAGATAATTTTATACCGAAGACACCTTTTCGTACTCGGTATGGACACTATGAATTTACAATTATGCCTTTTGGGTTGACGAATGCACCTGCAGCATTCATGGCGTTGATGAACTTGATATTTTAACATTATCTAGATCAGTTCTTCGTGGTCTTCATTGATGATATCTTGATATATTCTCAAGACGCGGATGCTCATAGAGAGCATTTGAGACGTATCTTAGGGATTCTGAGGGAGAGACAGTTGTACGCAAAGTTAGCAAGTGCGAGTTTTGGACATATCATATTGTCTTTCTAGGGCATGTGATATCACGAGATGGTATACAACCTGATCCATCCAAGATCAAGGCTATTACAGAATGGGAAATTCCGAAGAGCATTACAAAGATTCGCAGCTTCTTAGGACTTGCGGGTTATTACAGGCGGTTTGTAAAGAACTTCTCGATTATCACGCGCCCATTGACTAACTTGCTAAAGAAGAATCAGCAGTTTATATGGGATAACAGTTGTCAAGAGAGCTTTGAAGAACTTAAGAAAAGATTGACTACGTTCCCTATTCTGGATGTACCCTCAGATAAGGGTAACTTTGTGGTTTACACCGACGCATCTGGGAGTGGCTTAGGAGGAGTTCTAATGCAGGAAGGAAAGGTAATAGCATATACATCTAGACAGTTGAGACCTCATGAGCAGAACTACCCTACACACGACCTAGAGCTTGCTGCTATAGTTCATGCTCTTAAGACCTGGAGGCACTATCTTTATGGTGATATATTTCCGGTGTTTACCGACCATAAAAGCCTGAAGTATATTCCCACTCAGAGGGATCTGAATCTGAGACAAAGAACATGGATGAAGTTACTCAAGATTATGATTGCACTATAGAGTACCATCCAGGAAAGGCGAATGTGGTAGCTGACGCTCTCAGCAGAAAGAGCAGTGACCAAGGCGGTAAGGTCAACTACAAAGTTGAGCATCTATTAGCTCTCAGAGTTATGAGAGTAGAGATGGATGTAAGAGGATTTGAGTTGATAGCGAACATTCAGGTAACACCGTTGATTCTTGATGAGATTTCAATTAGACAAGATGAGGATGATACACTGAAGAAGTTGAAAGCTAAAGTGGGAGATGCTACCACTACACACTTCCAGTTGTCTGATCGGGGAGTGTTATACAGAGGTGCACGGATATGCATGCCAAACACTAAGGAGTTAAAGAAGAAGCTACTTGAAGAGGCACATTCCTCGAGGTATTTCATGCATCTTGGGAGTACGAAGATGTTTAATGACCTGAGGAAGATCTATTGGTTGCCTAGGATGAGACGAGAGGTAGCTGATTTTGTGGCTCGATGTCTAGTGTGTCAGCAAGTGAAGGCTGAACACCAATCACCAGCAGGGAAGTTACAATCTTTATCAGTTCCTGAGTGGAAGTGGGAGCGGATTACAATGAATTTTGTGGTTGGACTTCCTAGGACTTTCAGAAAGAATGACACGGTATGGGTGATTGTAGACAGATTGACGAAATCTGCTCACTTCTTACCGATGAGACAAGATAACTCCTTGGATGAGCTGGCAGAGTTGTATGTGAGAGAGATTGTTCGACTGCACGGAGTCCCTGTATCGATTGTATCTGATAGAGATCCGAGGTTTACATCGCACTTCTGGGGAAGTCTGCAAAATGTCTTAGGTACAAGATTGCATTTTAGTACAGCATTTTATCCTCAGACAGACGGACAATCAGAGAGAACGATTCAGACCTTGGAGGAGATGTTGAGATCTTGTGTTTTGGAGCTTAAAGGTAACTGGGATTCTAACCTGCCATTGCTCGAATTTGCGTATAATAACAGTTTTCATTCAAGTATTGGTATGGCCCCTTACGAGGCCTTGCATGAAAGGAAGTGTCGCACACTTGTATGTTGGGATTTTGAGGGCATGCGACAGATAGAGGGTCCTGAACTTGTACAACAGACAATAGAGAAAGTACAAGTAGTAAAGCAGTGCTTGAAGGCAGCACAAGATCGTCAGAAGAGCTACTTTGATCGCCATAAACGAGAGATGACATATGAGATAGGCGATAGAGTGTTTTTGAAGGTACCTCCTTGGAGGGGAGTTATGAGATTTGGTAGGCATGGGAAGTTACAACCGAGATACATTGGTCCATATGAGATCTTAGAGAAGATCGGACCACTTGCGTATAGGTTGGCGTTACCACCAGAGTTATCAAGATTGCATGACGGCTTTCATGTATCGGTGCTACGGAGGTATAGGTCAGATCCGAGTCATATCATTCCCGAACCTGAGATAGAAGTATCTGAGAACTTGTCCTACCCAGAAGAACCAGTTGAGGTTTTAGGCAGGCAAGTTCGAAGATTGAGAAACAAGGAGATTCCGATGGTGAAGGTCAGATGGGGACATCATTCAGCTCGAGAGGCTACATGGGAGACCGAACGAGATATGAAAGCTAGATACCCCTATCTTTTTGAGTAAAAACCTCGAGAAATTGTGATCCGGTTGTGCATCCTTTTGACATATCTACGAGTTTGGTTCTACGTCATTTCTTAAATTTCGGGACGAAATATCTTAAAGTGGGAGATATTTGTAACAGTCAAAAATCGAAGATGACCTAATCGAGAAATTTAAGGAATTAAATCCGTTTTAATACGAGATACCTCTCGAGGTAACTTGCTTCTAGATGATATTACAACCCGGTGTTATTTGGAGCATTTGGGAGCTTCAATTAATAAAAATGCAGTTGAGAGAAATGATCAGGACATCGGACATGTCCTAGATATGAAAAAACATGAAAAGGCAAAACGGCTAAAAGAGTCGCTATTTCGTTTCTTAGCGGCTAAGAAAGACGGCTTAGGAATACACGTTTTTCGAGACAATTGCGGAATAATTATCCATACAATATTCCAGATTTATTATTCCAATTTCGAGAAGTTTGGAGAAAGGGGCTTAAACCGCTTTCGGATCGGTGAAAGGATAATTATCGTCTTCGCTATAAATAGCGGAAATAACGTTTATTAATTCATTTCCTTTCACGTTTTCTCGTAAAAGCTCCGATTTCTCTCAATCTTCAAACTCAGATCTACTCTCCGTTTCTAATCCGATTTCAAATCCGTTTGAGTTTTTGGATTCCTCTCTTTTCTCTTCATTTTGGTACCGAGTTTCTACATTTCCGCGTAAGGAAAGGCCTGGTCGAGCATATATGATACTAGGGAGGTTCCGTCGCTCAGATTCCGGTGAATTTGATGGTGTCCGAGCGTAGCCTGCGTCGTTGTGATTCCGAATCTTCTTTCGGATCGTCAATCGGGTTAGTAACGAATAAGTTATGAATTTATTCGTTTTCCGTATTGCGATTTGGCCTAAATTGACCTTAGACTTGTCAAAATGGATAATTGGAAATTCCATTATGCTCGTTACATTATTCTGGTGATTATGGGCTGTTTGTTTGATGAGATTTGATGACAGGTGGGTTCAGAAATTGCCTGCGGGCAAAACGTTATTCTGGCAAAATTTAATTAATTAATTAAAGGTTAATTAATTAAATTGGGATTCTAGAAAATGCTAAAAGCTAATTAAATTCAAAGGAATGAATTTAACTGGTGTTTGAAGCGAGAAGTTTAATACGAGGAATATGATATTCTCAACAGGTGTTGTTGAAGGTTTCGGTCTAACTATAACGTAGTTGCTTTGTGAGCGTATCCAAGCACGATAAAAGAGGATAGTCCGAGTGGGAAACTGACTCAGTAGTTGGGTTGCGAGGTTTTATTGTTCTTACCTGCGAGGTAAGTGTATATGAATTACACTTGCTTAATATATGTTATGTATTTAATATGTCATGATTTTACGCATGCTTGAGTGTATATATCTGTTTGTTATGATTGTATGCATGCTTATATGTATATGAGTGAAATGATGATGATGATGACTTGAGATGATTTATGAATGCATGCATGAGGTACATGAGATGATAATGGAAAGAATATGATAAAAGAATATGATGAAAGCATGAAATTGAGTTATGATGTGAAAGTGATAATATAGGATGATAATTGATTAATTAGCCCAACTGGGTCCCGCACGGGTTTCCGGGGGACGAGGTCGCTACCTGATCTACAGGGGGCCTCAGAGGTCGCTACCTGATCTACAGGGGGCCTCGAGATAAGAAAAACAGCCAGGGGTCGCTACCTGATCTACAGGGGGCCTCAAGATAAGAAAAATAGTCCAAGATCGCAACCTGATCTACAGGGGGTCTTAGGACAAGATGGCCGAGGTCGCTACCTGATCTACAGGGGGCCTATGACGCTATCGGGTTGGCCAACCGAAAGAAAAAAAAAAGAAAGAAAGAAAAGAAATACGAAAGCACATGAGAAAATATATCGTACAATCAGTTGGGGCTAGTTAGTTAATTATCACCTATGCATCGATGCGATCGAGTCTAGCATGTTATATGTTATGTTATGATGTGATGAGATGATATGTTTATATGTGATATGTGATAACATGCTTGAATGTTTATGTGAAATGTGATGTGAATGGTTGTGGATTATATGTGAATGTGGATATGTATGCATTGATCGACTTTGGAATGTGAGGAAGGGTATAGAGTGTCCTTTGGGGACGGGATATTAGATACTTATATATATTGGGAGAGTGCGATTTGTATACCCTTACTGAGCGTGTGGCTCATTGTTGTTATATCCACATATTTTTCAGCTACTCAGACTCGGCCTGATCAAGGCAAGGACGTTGGACCCAACACCTGGATTTGAGATCATATCAGGTGGGCTGTTATGGGATGCTACCGCCTAGGATGTTTTGCATGGTTTTAAAACAGTTGTGTTTTGGTTAAACGGAGTTTATGACGTATGTTAGTATATATATATATATGTTGGGAAGATGGTTGTAAGATAAAGTTTTAAAATTTTACGTTTTCCGCTTTTCCGCTTTTCCGCTTATTGCTTTAAACAGGGTTAATTAACTGGTAATCAACTAGAAATGAATTAGGTGTCACATTTGGTTGGTATCAGAGCAGGGATATGATTCCTTGGCTTGGGTTGTGGGAAGTTTTCTGAAAAGCTTTTGAAAGTTCTTTTTCTTTTAGATGGCGGAGCACAGCCAAAGGGTCGACTGAGTCTGTACATGTTCAGGGTAGAAATGATCAATAGCACCCTAAGGTGCCGGTTTAGCCAATATCACTACCACCATCGGATATGGCTGGTATATCTGATTTAGTGATATGTTTGAGAGAAGTTATACCACCACAGGCACAACAATGTCTCAGGCGGGTATTATTCTAGTAAAGATGGACAAGAATTTCGAGAAGATTCTCCGCCAAGGCAAAAAGTCGTTTGAGGGGACTACTGATCCATTAGTAATGGATAAGTGATTGAGGAACACTGATGCCATTCTAGATAGAGTTATTTGCCCTATTGAGAGACGGATACAATATGATATATCATTGCTCGAGGAAGCATCTAGAGATTGGTAGGACACGGTCCCCAATGACCGTAGTATACCACCAATGCTGACATGGGATGATTTTTTTTGAGAGAGTTTGATGTGATGTTAGTAATGGATTGGTCATCCACTCATATAACTTTGATTGTTTGTTATACAAAGGAAGTCACCATGGAGGTAGATGGGGTGAGAGAGGTGATTTTGACATGTGAGAGGAATATGATTCATGCTTGCCTCATAGCTATAGTGAAAACTTTTAGATTACTTCGAGAAGGGTGTCAAGCTTATCTGGCTAGTGTGTCAAATTCTACTATTGTTAGTTCCGGAGTATTTGAGGTGGATGTTGTTAGAGAATTTCTTGATGTTTTCCTGATGATTTACCTAGTTTACCACCGAGTAGAGAGGTAGACTTCGAGATTGAAGCATTACGAGGTGCAACACCTATATCAATTGCTCCCTACAGGATGGCTCCGCTAGAGCTGAAGGAGTTAAGGAAACAGCTGAAGGAGTTACTCGAGAAAGGTTTTATACGTCCGAGTATTTCTCCTTGGGGCGCATCAGTGCTTTTTGTGAAGAAGAAAGATTGTAGTTTATGATTGTGCATAGACTACCGTCAGCTGAACAAAATCACCATCAAGAACAAGTATCCCTTACCCAGGATAGAGGATGTACTTGATAATTAAGGGGTGCTACAATGTTCTCGAAGATTGACCTTTAATCGGGATACTAGTAGTTGAGGATAGCAGATAATTTTATACCGAAGACACCTTTTCGTACTCGGTATGGACACTATGAATTTACAATTATGCCTTTTGGGTTGACGAATGCACCTGCAGCATTCATGGCGTTGATGAACTTGATATTTTAACATTATCTAGATCAGTTCTTCGTGGTCTTCATTGATGATATCTTGATATATTCTCAAGACGCGGATGCTCATAGAGAGCATTTGAGACGTATCTTAGGGATTCTGAGGGAGAGACAGTTGTACGCAAAGTTAGCAAGTGCGAGTTTTGGACATATCATATTGTCTTTCTAGGGCATGTGATATCACGAGATGGTATACAACCTGATCCATCCAAGATCAAGGCTATTACAGAATGGGAAATTCCGAAGAGCATTACAAAGATTCGCAGCTTCTTAGGACTTGCGGGTTATTACAGGCGGTTTGTAAAGAACTTCTCGATTATCACGCGCCCATTGACTAACTTGCTAAAGAAGAATCAGCAGTTTATATGGGATAACAGTTGTCAAGAGAGCTTTGAAGAACTTAAGAAAAGATTGACTACGTTCCCTATTCTGGATGTACCCTCAGATAAGGGTAACTTTGTGGTTTACACCGACGCATCTGGGAGTGGCTTAGGAGGAGTTCTAATGCAGGAAGGAAAGGTAATAGCATATACATCTAGACAGTTGAGACCTCATGAGCAGAACTACCCTACACACGACCTAGAGCTTGCTGCTATAGTTCATGCTCTTAAGACCTGGAGGCACTATCTTTATGGTGATATATTTCCGGTGTTTACCGACCATAAAAGCCTGAAGTATATTCCCACTCAGAGGGATCTGAATCTGAGACAAAGAACATGGATGAAGTTACTCAAGATTATGATTGCACTATAGAGTACCATCCAGGAAAGGCGAATGTGGTAGCTGACGCTCTCAGCAGAAAGAGCAGTGACCAAGGCGGTAAGGTCAACTACAAAGTTGAGCATCTATTAGCTCTCAGAGTTATGAGAGTAGAGATGGATGTAAGAGGATTTGAGTTGATAGCGAACATTCAGGTAACACCGTTGATTCTTGATGAGATTTCAATTAGACAAGATGAGGATGATACACTGAAGAAGTTGAAAGCTAAAGTGGGAGATGCTACCACTACACACTTCCAGTTGTCTGATCGGGGAGTGTTATACAGAGGTGCACGGATATGCATGCCAAACACTAAGGAGTTAAAGAAGAAGCTACTTGAAGAGGCACATTCCTCGAGGTATTTCATGCATCTTGGGAGTACGAAGATGTTTAATGACCTGAGGAAGATCTATTGGTTGCCTAGGATGAGACGAGAGGTAGCTGATTTTGTGGCTCGATGTCTAGTGTGTCAGCAAGTGAAGGCTGAACACCAATCACCAGCAGGGAAGTTACAATCTTTATCAGTTCCTGAGTGGAAGTGGGAGCGGATTACAATGAATTTTGTGGTTGGACTTCCTAGGACTTTCAGAAAGAATGACACGGTATGGGTGATTGTAGACAGATTGACGAAATCTGCTCACTTCTTACCGATGAGACAAGATAACTCCTTGGATGAGCTGGCAGAGTTGTATGTGAGAGAGATTGTTCGACTGCACGGAGTCCCTGTATCGATTGTATCTGATAGAGATCCGAGGTTTACATCGCACTTCTGGGGAAGTCTGCAAAATGTCTTAGGTACAAGATTGCATTTTAGTACAGCATTTTATCCTCAGACAGACGGACAATCAGAGAGAACGATTCAGACCTTGGAGGAGATGTTGAGATCTTGTGTTTTGGAGCTTAAAGGTAACTGGGATTCTAACCTGCCATTGCTCGAATTTGCGTATAATAACAGTTTTCATTCAAGTATTGGTATGGCCCCTTACGAGGCCTTGCATGAAAGGAAGTGTCGCACACTTGTATGTTGGGATTTTGAGGGCATGCGACAGATAGAGGGTCCTGAACTTGTACAACAGACAATAGAGAAAGTACAAGTAGTAAAGCAGTGCTTGAAGGCAGCACAAGATCGTCAGAAGAGCTACTTTGATCGCCATAAACGAGAGATGACATATGAGATAGGCGATAGAGTGTTTTTGAAGGTACCTCCTTGGAGGGGAGTTATGAGATTTGGTAGGCATGGGAAGTTACAACCGAGATACATTGGTCCATATGAGATCTTAGAGAAGATCGGACCACTTGCGTATAGGTTGGCGTTACCACCAGAGTTATCAAGATTGCATGACGGCTTTCATGTATCGGTGCTACGGAGGTATAGGTCAGATCCGAGTCATATCATTCCCGAACCTGAGATAGAAGTATCTGAGAACTTGTCCTACCAAGAAGAACCAGTTGAGGTTTTAGGCAGGCAAGTTCGAAGATTGAGAAACAAGGAGATTCCGATGGTGAAGGTCAGATGGGGACATCATTCAGCTCGAGAGGCTACATGGGAGACCGAACGAGATATGAAAGCGAAATACCCCTACCTTTTTAAGTAAAAACCTCGAGAAATTGTGATCCGGTTGTGCATCCTTTTGATATATCTAAGAATTTGGTTCTACGTCCTTTCTTAAATTTCGGGACGAAATTTCTTAAAGTGGGAGATATTTGTAACAGTCAAAAATCGAAGATGACCTAATCGAGAAATTTAAGGAATTAAATCCGTTTTAATACGAGATACCTCTCGAGGTAACTTGCTTCTAGATGATATTACAACCCGGTGTTATTTGGAGCATTTGGGAGCTTCAATTAATAAAAATGCAGTTGAGAGAAATGATCAGGACATCGGACATGTCCTAGATATGAAAAAACATGAAAAGGCAAAACGGCTAAAAGAGTCGCTATTTCGTTTCTTAGCGGCTAAGAAAGACGGCTTAGGAATACACGTTTTTCGATACAATTGCGGAATAATTATCCATACAATATTCCAGATTTATTATTCCAATTTCGAGAAGTTTGGAGAAAGGGGCTTAAACCGCTTTCGGATCGGTGAAAGGATAATTATCGACTCCGCTAAAGGATAATTATCGTCTTCGCTATAAATAGCGGAAATAACGTTTATTAATTCATTTCCTTTCACGTTTTCTCGTAAAAGCTCCGATTTCTCTCAATCTTCAAACTCAGATCTACTCTCCGTTTCTAATCCGATTTCAAATCCGTTTGAGTTTTTGGATTCCTCTCTTCATTCTCTTCATTTTGGTACCGAGTTTCTACATTTCCGCGTAAGGAAAGGCCTGGTCGAGCATATATGATACTAGGGAGGTTCCGTCGCTCAGATTCCGGTGAATTTGATGGTGTCCGAGCGTAGCCTGCGTCGTTGTGATTCCGAATCTTCTTTCGGATCGTCAATCGGGTTAGTAACGAATAAGTTATGAATTTATTCGTTTTCCGTATTGCGATTTGGCCTAAATTGACCTTAGACTTGTCAAAATGGATAATTGGAAATTCCATTATGCTCGTTACATTATTCTGGTGATTATGGGTTGTTTGTTTGATGAGATTTGATGACAGGTGGGTTCAGAAATTGCCTGCGGGCAAAACGTTATTCTGGCAAAATTTAATTAATTAATTAAAGGTTAATTAATTAAATTGGGATTCTAGAAAATGCTAAAAGCTAATTAAATTCAAAGGAATGAATTTAACTGGTGTTTGAAGCGAGAAGTTTAATACGAGGAATATGATATTCTCAACAGGTGTTGTTGAAGGTTTCGGTCTAACTATAACGTAGTTGCTTTGTGAGCGTATCCAAGCACGATAAAAGAGGATAGTCCGAGTGGGAAACTGACTCAGTAGTTGGGTTGCGAGGTTTTATTGTTCTTACCTGCGAGGTAAGTGTATATGAATTACACTTGCTTAATATATGTTATGTATTTAATATGTCATGATTTTACGCATGCTTGAGTGTATATATCTGTTTGTTATGATTGTATGCATGCTTATATGTATATGAGTGAAATGATGATGATGATGACTTGAGATGATTTATGAATGCATGCATGAGGTACATGAGATGATAATGGAAAGAATATGATAAAAGAATATGATGAAAGCATGAAATTGAGTTATGATGTGAAAGTGATAATATAGGATGATAATTGATTAATTAGCCCAACTGGGTCCCGCACGGGTTTCCGGGGGACGAGGTCTCTACCTGATCTACAGGGGGCCTCAGAGGTCGCTACCTGATCTACAGGGGGCCTCGAGATAAGAAAAACAGCCAGGGGTCGCTACCTGATCTACAAGGGGCCTCAAGATAAGAAAAATAGTCCAAGATCGCAACCTGATCTACAGGGGGTCTTAGGACAAGATGGCCGAGGTCGCTACCTGATCTACAAGGGGCCTATGACGCTATCGGGTTGGCCAACCGAAAGAAAAAAAAAAGAAAGAAAGAAAAGAAATACGAAAGCACATGAGAAAATATATCGTACAATCAGTTGGGGCTAGTTAGTTAATTATCACCTATGCATCGATGCGATCGAGTCTAGCATGTTATATGTTATGTTATGATTATTTATGTGTTGAGATGATATGAGATGTTTATATGAGATGATATGTTTATATGTGATATGTGATAACATGCTTGAATGTTTATGTGAAATGTGATGTGAATGGTTGTGGATTATATGTGAATGTGGATATGTATGCATTGATCGACTTTGGAATGTGAGGAAGGGTATAGAGTGTCCTTTGGGGACGGGATATTATATATTTATATATATTGGGAGAGTGCGATTTGTATACCCTTACTGAGCGTGTGGCTCATTGTTGTTATATCCACATATTTTTCAGCTACTCAGACTCGGCCTGATCAAGGCAAGGACGTTGGACCCAACACCTGGATTTGAGATCATATCAGGTGGGCTGTTATGGGATGCTACCGCCTAGGATGTTTTGCATGGTTTTAAAACAGTTGTGTTTTGGTTAAACGGAGTTTATGACGTATGTTAGTATGTATATATGTTGGGAAGATGGTTGTAAGATAAAGTTTTAAAATTTTACGTTTTCCGCTTTTCCGCTTATTGCTATAAACAAGGTTAATTAACTGGTAATCAACTAGAAATGAATTAGGTGTCACATTTACACTATGAACTATTCTATTATAATTCATGAACTATCCTTTTATAAGTTATGAACTATTCTATAATAAGTTTTGAACTATTAATTTTACTCGTTTAAAAAAAAAAAAACTCGTTTAGAAAAAAAAAAATTTCCGGGACACGTGTCGGCCGTACGGACGGCCGCACGGCCGTATCGGAATAATGGGCCTTACTTGAACACTTTCCGTTACGAAGGTGCCATATCGTTTACTGTATTATTCGTAGTTATTGTTGATTGAGGGGATTATTCGTAGTTATTGTTGAATTCCTAATTATTATTCGTAGTTATTATTAATTATGATATCTACTCTAAATCTCAACCCTTAATACTCACCATCCAACAATGTACGATTGTACTCATGATTACACGTTAGGGGTGTTCTCATGGGAACCACACCCTATATGTATATTATATATATATATATATATATATATATATATATATATATATATATATATATATATATATATATATATGGAACATTTAACTACTATATTCATCAATTTTAGTCATGCATTCATCAGTCTCACCCTTCTTATAAGCAAGAAAACATATTAATTATTCTAGGTATGCTTATATTTTGCGATGTGTTCTAATTTTACTATTGTGTTTTGATCATTTCTTTTGATCGTCTAAAGTTATTTATGTATTTTGATTGTTTTGTTTCGAACAACATACAAATAAGAATTTTGATTGTTTCTTTTGATCCAATGCATAACAAGTTTTTATTTCGTTTTTATTTTCCAATTTTTGTACGTATTTTGATCGAATGCCTAAAAAGTTATTTTTTTGTCGTTATTTTTATTCATCTTCTTTGATCGTCTTTCTTTTTCAATTTATTCTAATGTTTTGATTGAATCATGTTCAACCACTCATCTGCACGGAATTCTTCAAATGTTGATATTCTTTGATCGTTCTTCAGATTTGTATACGTATTTTGTCCATTTATCTAAACAATTATCAATAATTATTTGATATATAATTATCCTTTTTATTTTACAAATTTGATATCTTTCGAAATGTAGTACTATTCGATTTCTAAAGATTTTATATCGTCCTAATTTTACTCTTGAATTTTACTTAAATTTGGCCATAAAATCCCGATTTGTTTTAATTGTTTTATTTGTTAAGTTTTCTGATTTTTTTCTCTATTTATTGCGTTAATTTCTTTGATTTATCTAAATAATTATCTCGATTTATCAAAATATTATCAATGATTATCTGTGTGATTATTTCCTAAAAATTTTCAAAATAGTTATTGTTTAACTTTTGTTTCTATTATCTTACAATTTGTTATATGAATTTGCCTTTTTTATTTTTGAAATTCGATATATTTCGAAACACATTTTTAAAATTCAACTTATTTTATTATTTGGTGGTCCGGTGTACACATATGATTCGTTATATAATTTTTTTTTTTAAAAAAATTCGATATCTTTCAAAATTTAGTACTACCCGAATTCTAATGATCTTATATCATCCTAATTTTACTCTTGAATTTTACTCAAGTTCGGTCTTATAATTGCAATTTGTTTTATTTGTTAATTTTTTTAATTTTTTTCAGTATTTATCATCAATAATTATCAATGTTTATTCGTCTATTTATTTTTTGAAATTAGAAAGATTTTTTTATCTCTTTAATTTTATCCAAAATCTTCCAAAATCTATTTATAAATCCAAATTATCGGCATTCTATTAACTATAGATAATTTTCAATTTTTATTATCATTTGATTTGTTATTAATTTGCTTTTGTGATTTAAAAAATTCGATTTATTTTAAAATATAGTATTATCCATTTTCTAAAGATTTGTCCTTTTTTTTGGCATATTAAGTGAAAGATTGTAGGATTTTTCCTCGTGTCATCAAGGTTTGGACTTTTCCTCCTGGTATCCACTCAGTTTCAAAATTTCTCTTGGTGCCCTCAAGGTTCCATTTGTTTTCTCTTTATACTCATTCTTAATATATTACACCAAAATTCATTAAAAAATAATAAAAAAATTTTGAAAAATAAATTTAAAATAGATTATGACCTCATTAAATTTAATTTAATAAATTTATAATAAAAATAGTTTTGATATTCTATTTTTTTAAATAAATATATTTTTTATTTTTGAATTAAAATATTTTTTTACTATTTAATTTTGATTTAAAAAATATATATATAATTAAATAAAAAACATTTTTATTAAAAATTTATTAAGAGTCTAGAGAATTAAAATATAAAAAAAAACTATTTTGATTTTTAATTTTATATAACTTATAATAATTCTAAAATTTTAAAAAATTATGTTTTTTTTATAATTTTAAGATTATGGAAAAACATATTATAAAAAATAATAAATTAACACATAAAAAATAATATTTTTATTTTCAAATTAAAATAATATATAGAAAATTAACTTAAAAAAATACATATGTTTAATTTTCTTGACTCTTAAAAAAAATTTAAAAAAATTATTTTTTATTTTTTTAAAATAAATTATTAAAATAAAAAATAAATATTTTTTAAATCAAAAATAAAAAGTAAAAAAAATATTTTAATTCAAAAATAAAAAATATATTTATTTAAAAAAAAATGTATAAAAACTATATCTATTATAAATCTATATTACTTACTAAAACTAAGGACGCTAGCGCCACGTGTCGTTCAACGAGTAATGCCACGTAGGATTTTTTGTGAAATATTTACTAAACTGCCATTCAAATTTTTATACTCAAAATAAATCTACAAAAAATATTTATTAACTTTAAGTTGTAACAGAGATTAGCGGAATCCAAACTATTCAATTTTTTTTACTCTAAATAAATCTATAAAAAATATTTATTAACTTTAAGTTGTAACAGTAATTAGCGGAATCCAAACAAAATAAATACTGTAAATTCTATTCAATCCTGAAACTAACTTCAAATAAAATTCAATTCAATCCTATGATCAATGACTCCTTCTCCTGTATCTCCTTTGAACATTCAGGTATCACATTAATTCCCCATAAAGATCTCTTGAATTCAATTCAATCCTGAAACTAAATTCAAACAAAAGCAAGTAAAATTTTACATTCACACAATAACATGACAATTTGAGTACAGAAAACCATTGTCACTTTAAATTTCAACAAAAGCAAGTAAAATTTTATTTATCTCTTTCAACCACGATAAAAATACATAATTACCATATTTATTCCACATTTTCACCTTGAATCTTCACATTAAACCTGTTATCAACAACAAATAAAAGCAATTATATATAATAGTATTTAATATGTCATTTATAATAAAAGAAATATATATCATTATATAAAAGATTAAAAAAATGTATTAGTTACGTTTCTTTAAATCAAAACCGTCCTATCACACCATATCTTTTGAACGAATAAATCTTCACACAAAAGTTTTCAGAAAAGAAAGAATTCAGATTCTTTATCTTCAGGTTGTAACAAAATATAAGATTTTCTATCAATCTCATCCATTTTGCAGTTATCATACTCAAGTATACATTGGATATGACCAGATCACACAGATAACTATGAACAGAATATCTACCAAACAAATCTTTTAAATTTTGATATCCAAGATATTTACAATCGTTTTGCGTATAAATATATGATAAACAAACTCATTTCAACGTACAAATCAGCATTCCCTTCGTAGCTACAGAAGAATCACATTTTCTGAGGTTCGATCAAGGTAATTGTGAGAACAAACATTTTCTTTTGCCTACATTCTGCTACTTTCTTTTGTCTACTGTCAATTTATCCTAATTTCTCTTGGGTTCAATTCTACAGTTCTCATGGCGAAGCAATACCATTTTTTGCAAGATTTGAAATTGAACAACTCAATCCATTGGAAAATTCAAGTTCGTGTAACTCACATGTGGACAGTACCAATTTATGAAAGTCCCAATGAATTTTACTCAAAGGACATGATTCTTCTCGATGAAAAGGTACCTTACATTACTTTGTAATATTTTCCAATCAATATATTTAATAACTATGTTGTTTTTGTTTTTCACAGGGAAATAGAATTCATGCTACAATCAAGAAGGAATTTGTTCATCAATTCCATTCAATTTCTGCTGGTTCTACATATACGATTTCCAACTTTGGATTATCAAAATACTTGTCTAAGCTTTTATATAGTCATTTGCCATATAAGGTTATCTTTAACAAGTCTACTTCTGTCAAAGCTATTCATTTACCTCTTATTCAGATGTATGGTTTCAACTTTATGAATTTCAATGAAATTCATAACACCGATGTTGACCCTAGGTATTTGATTGGTAAGTTTAAATAAATATAGTATATTAGTTATTGTTTATATAAGTTATATATAAATATAAGTTTCTACTAAATTTTTAGATTAACACTATTTTATGATTATATTATTGTAGATGTTATTGGCAATTTGGTTGCTGTTGGTCCAATTGATAACCATTATGAAAGGAGGAACATCTACTTAAGGAGTTCCAGGTTATACCAATTCTCTAATATTATTCATCTTCGAATATTATACTATTATTTTAACCTTTCATGTATTTCATATTTAGGAAAAACAAATTGATTTCTTTTTTACCTATTTAGGAACGAAGTCCTAAAATGTACTCTATGGAACGAATATGCTCATCAATTTGATGAGTATTCTCTGCATTTTGAGGCTACAGACAATGTTGTTGTCCTTATACATCTTGCTGCTATCAAAGAATTTGGAGGTATAAATTCTTTCATTACACAGATTCAATCAACTTATATAAATTTTTTATTTTTTCTAATATTTAGTTTACATGTTGCAGGTGAACATTACATTTCTAATGCTAAAGGAGCCACAATGGTTTTTGTTGGTGAATGTGGGGTTGCAGAAATGCTGAAATTCAAAAACAAGTTAGTATTTTTAACTTAACTTTAGTCTTCTTTCTATTAGTCCTTACTAATGTATACTAACATATGTTTATATACTTTCATTTGTTATTTTATAGTTATCCTATGACAAGAGAAATAATGGATGAATTGAACATCCCTATGGAGTCAAATCAACCTTCTTTATCTGTGTCAGAAATATTCTTGTCTCAAACTGTTAGGAAAACAGTTTCAGAAATACTCTCAACAACCGAGGTAATTTCATAAACTAATAATAGTTACCTTTCTTTTTCGTTTGCCACTTATTAACTTATAATAATTTGTTTGTTTCTATTCAGAAATGCACATGTATTACCATGGCAACAATTGAGTCAATTGATGATACCTTTGGTTGGTTCTACAATTCTTGCAAAACATGCAAGTCCAAAGTTGAGGTTGATGGTACTAAATATAAGTGCAAGAAATGTGTTTCAACCATCAAATTTGTTGTTCCTAGGTATGTAAAATTTCATCATTTTCATTGTTAGTAGTTGATGTACTGTTATATTTGTTTTTAACCATAACTTATTAAATATCATTTTTTTCAGATTCAAACTCCATTTGAAGGTGACAGATGAGACAGGGAGTACTGATTTCATTATGTTTGAAAAACAGGTTAAGCAACTTGTATCGAGATCAGTTACTGCAATACAAGATTCACTTGATAAGGTTTTTTTATAAATCTCTATTTTATAACATACATTTAATTAAGTTTACCAATCTGTGATGTCATTTGTATACAATATATACATACACTAATCTCTCACGATGTTTTATGTAGGATGTTGACATTAACTCCATTCCTCTAGAACTGAATGATATCTTAAACAAGACCTATTTGTTTAAGATTTTCATATCAGAATACAATTTGGGTCAGACAAACAATTCAGCAGCTGGTTTCACTGTGAACAACATTACTAATGATCCTGATATTATCAATGAGTTCAAAAACCTGGAAGCTCAAAGACCAGTACATTCCTAATCTTTATATCAATTAAAATGTTTATGGAGTTTGAACTAACTTATTTCTATTAATAAAATTTTTTTCATAGGTTGACATATCAACAACATCTCTCCCAAACACCAAAAAGAATGGAAAAGATTTAATGGTGATCCCCGATGATGAAGGCACTGAAGATGATGAAGTTAGTCCTTTGAAACGAAGGAAATACGAAGGTGATTGTGAGAGAACAATCAAAGTATCTGATGGAAAGAGTTTGAACACAGAAGGATCTACCCACAAACATCTCATCACTGTGAAACAAGAGAAATATTAAGAATTATATTTTTCACCAATTCATACTGTTATGTTTTGATTTACCAGAGTTATTTGAGTTGAATTATTTGAATTTTATTTGAATTTATTTCGTCCTACAATTCAGTTTCAATATGCCAATTATCAAATCTAAAACCAAATAATAATTATAATGAATTTTCCGATTTTGTTAATAACTCTTATCTTCATAAAACCTTTTAATAATCAGTCTGATCATCTAATAAACACTTCCCTCAAATATAGTTTTTTTTAAAAAAATTTTGAAGTTTTAAAAACCAAAAAGAAACACACAGATATGTAATCACTTTTCACCATATTTCTTATATTCAATGTCTAAATTAAACCATCTTATACACATACACAATAATGAATAACATACTCCCCTAAAATAAATATATAAATAGTACTTAGTGTTAATATATAAAATGTTGTTTAAACTTGATTATTATTTTTATGATGATCATATGAATCATTGTAAACTCTAACAATCACATTAACTGATGAGTGGGAGTGTGGTGCAAATTAGGAGAAGTGTCTTATTCAATAATGAATCATTTATATTAATGGTAGCTACGCATAAATACTAAATTGTATTAGCTTAGTGATACATTAACTGATGAGTGGGAGTGTGAAGCAACTTAGGAGAAGCATAAGAAAGAATGAAGTTGATGAAATAATGCCAAGAAAACTATATATGGCATACACTTCATTGTAATCGTATATATATGGCACTCAACTATATGTTTGATGGCTATAGCAGTGAGTCTTAATATCCTCAATCAACTAACCTCGAAGTGATAAGTGTTTAATCACTAGGAAAAATATATAAGAATGACCTTGAATAAAAGTGATACATAAAGTTAAGAATTTGGTCCGTTTAATTTATAATTTATTCTATAAATTGTTACATGGTGAAACTCAAATGAAACAACTCAATCAGATAGACACAACGGCTGATGATGTAAAACTTAATTGAAAAAATATTTTGGAGGCGTGGAATTTTGGAAACGAGTAAAAAGGGTTAAATCAAATCTTAAATGGTCTATCTATGTCTATCATCTACTAACCTAATTAATCACATTTATGGTTAGGATATTCTCTACGATTTGTTACATAAGATATGATACAAAATCAAATCTCATAACAAATTCTAAATGTATCTGTTAAGAAAATCCTAACATCCATAACAATTCAGTTCCATTAATCTATAAAAGGTGTTTCTTCTATCTTATTTCTAACTTCCTGGTATACGTCTCATATAGTATCATCAGAAGCACGAATAACACATCTATGTCGGCTGTTTGCTCTATAACAAGTAAGTATTGTTGATTTTCAATCATATTTTATGTATCTACCATGTTTCTATGTTTATTTTCACAACCCAACAACTTTGATTTGTTGCTTTTCTGTTTGGTTATTGATAGGCATGGACGAGTATCTTCAGGCCGGTACCATGGTTGAAGTTATAGGAACTGAATCTGACTTTATGGGATCATTTTATGACGCAATAATTGTGGATGTTGTCCCACACTATCACTACAATGTTGAGTACACTCATTTGTTTGATCTAGAGACTATGGTTCATTTTAGGGAAATTGTACCACAATGTAGGATAAGGCCACTACCTCCTAAATCTGTTCAAGTTGAATATTTCTCCAGAGACATAGTCGATGTCATAAGAGAAGATGGATGGTGGACATCAACAATCATAAGAAGATGGGTCGGACTCAACAAGTACTTGGTTCGGCTTGAACCATTTGGTGAA
This sequence comes from Fagopyrum esculentum, assembly GCA_033239045.1. NCBI lineage: Eukaryota > Viridiplantae > Streptophyta > Magnoliopsida > Caryophyllales > Polygonaceae > Fagopyrum > Fagopyrum esculentum. The sequence goes on along the minus strand of BSUD01000007.1, from coordinate 133,382,024 downwards.
AACGTTTATGTATATCCACATATGATGAGGATACATTATCGTTGGGTCAACAATCGTTGGATTATGATCTAAAGAGAAAATTTTCTCATATTGCTTTCTTTTGAATTTATAGTCATTATTGTCTAAATAATATTTTTAATATTAAGTAATTATTTTTTAGTTATTAATATAGTTTTTTACGGTATTTGTAATTCATTCATTTGATTCTATTCAATCTCATCACTCAGTCATTTATATGTAGTAAATTTTTCTAAATTAATATTATGTAGTACTTTTTTCTAAATCAATATTATGTCAGTTTATTGAATCATCCATAAAAAAACTATATCAGCAATATGAAGACAAATTTGCTTAATATAACTAAAATAATTTGATGAATTTTGAACCCTACAGACATACTTAAATAAAAAACTTCTATTTTAAAATGTAGCTATACAATATATTAATAAGTCGACAATGCCACCACATATGCATTATTGTTTTATGTATGCTACATTAGTTAACAACCTCAATTATTCCGTTAAGAAAAAGGTCTAAGTGGAAATATCAATTCATCTGAAATATGTTTATATAATGCTATAAGATACTTTATAAAACAGCTTTTTCCAATGGCCTTAATGTCAAGCTCCATATATATATATATATATATATATATATATTCTATAATGATTTAATAATTTCTTACATTCTTAGATAAGTACCATTTATCAAGTAAGCTTTATAAGTTATGTATTTTAATTTTTTCTTTATATTGATCGTGAGTTAAATTTAAATAAGCCTTATCTACTGATTAAGGAAATCTTTTCTTCTTATCTCTTTTAGAATAAACCCTCACCTTATCCACCAAAACAAAACATCTCGGATTGATTGCCAAGAAAACTATTCTATTCTACCTTATTTTAATTAATAATACGGATAGACCAAATCTGTTTAACAAGATATCAATCTAAAAACAGATTAATATTGAACTGACTCATATTATTTAAATAATATATCATAACAATATTTTTGTGGTTTGTACATGTTTATATTGCAGGTTCAATATCGTTTTAGTTGACGAGCCATTTGAAAACAGGTTTAGATGTTCACCACTGTTTATGAGCACAAAATATGTCAAACTATCACAATCATCATCAGCCATTGGTTCGACACTATCCTAGCAAAGTAAGTTAGTCATTCACTCTATTGTTGTGCAAATTTTCTTTAAAGTTTTACACCTAATTTCCTTTGTTTTTACTGCAGATTTATATGCCTGAATCAACTGACAAATACCTAGGACATATAGATGAGCCAAAGTATTATGATTTTCCTATTAAAGTAAGAATCGTTAGAGTTTGGTTCAATCAAACTCTGAAGAGAGTTGGTCAACACTATGTGGACGACATATGTCTTGTCTTACTTGATGAAATAGTAAGAAATTCTCAGATTATTGGTATACATAAATTCCTTATAATTAGTTACTTATTAATAGTTTTGATTTTATTTATCACAGGGACAAAGAATTCAAGCTACTGCAAAGGCTCCTCATGTATCTAGAAAGTTTAGAGCCCTTTTTAAAGAGGGTGAAGTTATAGTAATATCTAACTTTCTTTCAGTTAGACCAACTTATTACTATAGGATTGGCTACCATAAGTTTTGTATTGAATTTCAATACAACTCTATTGTATCCAAATATGATGGTTCTACTAACATTCCTACACTTGGATTGGATTTACATTGTTTTTGTGAAATTATTCACAAGTCAGTTGCTGCACACTACATAGTTGGTACGTGAACCATTTATTTTTAGAGGTTTTGCCTAACCTTCTTTAATCTATATATTTATGTTTTTTTAACACAGATGTAATTGGTGTAATTACCAATCAATCAGCAGTTGATGATTTCAATTTCTTAATAAAAAATGGTCATTTATTTGACGGTGAAAAGCATATAGTTGTTCGTCTTAAAGACTGCAAGTATGTCTTGAATATCTTATGATCCATTTTAGTCATTACATTTTGTTGAATGCAATTGTTATAAACTAATGTTTTTGTTTCTCCTTTAATAAATATACAGCGACGATTATATAAAGGTTATTATATTAGGCGACGAGTTTGTTGATCAAGTCCTATCATATATGAAAGATTTAAAAAACAATGATGAAGGTTATCTTATAATACAGTTCGTCGGAATAGTTCATCTTCCTTCTGGTTAGTATTTATAGTAATTTTTACTTTAAAAAAATAAATTGCTATTACACTGCCAATTTAATGATTCCATTTTATCTTAATTTTAGGTGATGTTTATTTGAGGACCATATCATCAAAAACAAAGGTTATAGTTGGTATTGACAGTCCTCATATTGACGATTATGTAATGTGGTTAGTGACCTGTAATATTTTATCATAATTATTGAGTATTTTTTATTATTAATTTATAATTATTGTTTGTAGGTACCTACCCATGGAAATTGATGAAAATTCAGAAGCTACCAGCAATTTAGTAGAATGAGTTCAGAAAAAATTCAAGAATTCTATGCCTGATTTCACAGAGTCGCATATGTTTGTTCCAATTTTTATACAATTTGTACTCATTTCTATAATTTTAGTAATGCATTCAGTTTCATACAAGATTTATTTACTTTTTTATTTTGGTTGAATATAATTATATTATGTACTGTTTTCCAATAACATTTAGAATAGTGGTGGTATGTATTTTTTTTTTCCAATAAGCTTTTCCAAAATCAATTCCAAATATAAAGCAAGAACAAAAAAAGGAATGTTTCTAATACCACTAAAATATTGATGTATTTCACATTACAATATTACCATTATATACAACGGTTTGCAAAATGAAAATATATCACCGAGTATATTAGCCATTAATGAATTAGTAGAGCTAATGATCACATATATTATGCATATATTCTAACCGATTTGTTCAACTTGAAAAATTGTTCGTCTAAACAGAACTATAATCGGAAGAAAAAAAATCAATCGACATCATGCATGCAATCCATAATTAAACTCCAAAATATAAAGTGAGAAAGATAAGCTCACATTGGGTACTCTATGATTTGAACCATCAATTGAAGTATGTACTCAAGTGAACATACATTTGATAAATGTTGATGGATGTCACGTCATATTAGTAGTGCTGCAAGTTAGAGAATTAGAGAAAACAAGTTAGATTAAGCTTCATATATATATATATATATATATATATATATATATAAATAAAATCAATGTAGAGTTTAAATTTTGCACAAAAATAAAATACTTTGTAACTATATTTTAAACGAAGTAAACTCAAAAGAAAATTAGTTATTTAATTCGTCTACTATTTCATATCAATTTGAATAATTTGTTGATCATATATTTTTTTCAAACATATATGATAAAACCTAAACATTTAAAAACAGAGTCATGAAATATTTGCAATAATTTCTGTTAACAAATATCTTAACTATATCAGTCGATGATCTTTATAGATATCCAAAATATCTTCATATCAAAGTAAAATATTAAAAACACAGCATATTCCAGCGAGTACAATAAGCTCTATTGAGATTCATTCGAGTGTAGTGCATCAATCCTCAATTTGTAGAAGCAATAAGAGATTCCTTAAAGGTTAATCGGATGCTTTGTTCTTTAGTAGCAGTTTCTCGAGGTTGAAGTTTATCAATCTTTGTTCTCTGTTGATTGGATCTACAGGTATATTAGACATCTATATTGTTTGTTGAATTCCTTTTCATCGTCAGTCCTCTCTTTAACATATGAAATCATGAGTGCTTCCAATTTTTTTTTTTTAAATAATCCCATTACAGAAAAATATATTAACACTGCTATTCTTATTTAAAGTTTTATTTAATCTTTGAAGGGGTGAACAAGATGTTTCCAAGTCCCAAACTGAATCGTCTTAAGAGGAAGATGATTATGAGAGATAAGTCTAATAGAAACACATCTCCAAAAATTGGTAATATTCTTTGTGGCTCTTATGTTTTGTACATATGTATCTAAGTCATAAATTGATTATTCTTATTTTTCAGGATCATCGGTCAACCAAGCTGCAAACAGAATGCCCTTTGTAGACATTACAAATGGTTATTTCTTATAGTTTACACAATATATCATTCTATAAGGATTATATTACTATACAATTACCTAAAAATTATCTTTCTTTAACCAACAGTTTACCAAGGAATCTCTCCATCACCCTTACAACCTATTCCTTCACGAGTCTCTAATCTAAGTGGTAATACACCTTTCACAAGTCTATTAAACTCTTATTGTTTAGCAATGTTACCTACAACACATCGTTGATGTTTTTTTATTAAATAAATCGATGTTAATTAGAATTTGTATGAAGAATCTTAGTTTATTATATGGTTATCTAATTTATTTTATTTGTAGTTCAAAATCATATTTCTTTATCCTCTCAATATCACGGTTATACACAAATTTCTGAGCAAGCAAGCTCATCTCATCCTACCAATAGAATAAGTGATCAGACACTTCATTCACAATATTCTAATAATGCATCGTCGAGGACCAATCCCCAGCCTACTCTATCATCCGGAGCTAATTCCTTCATGACCAACTATAGCAGTGAGTATAATATTTATAATTTTTTCACTTTTCATCTTGAAATGTTTAACATACCATATAAATTGTCTTTTATTTTGACATCATAATTATGTAGGTCGGGTTGAATTTAACTATCAGCATGCAGATGATGTGTGTGAGGATAACGTCAGTGATGGTAAATTTTGTTTATATTATTTATAAACACTAAGTCTCGGTTATTAAATAGCCTCAATCATCTTTGTTGATCTTAAACATTTTGTTGTCATTTCCAAGATAATGTTGATGAGGATCTTATTGAAGAACCAATCTACAACCAACAGCAACCATTTTCAACTGACATATCATCAAATGGTATAGAAATATGTAATTTATTTTACTGTTAGTCTATTAATTTCTTCCTATTTTACATATACTAATATTCTAACTTTGAAATTTTTATTTTTTGGTAATTTTAGAATACTTGGATTGCGGAGATCCAACATTTGAGTGTCAATCATGTGGTGCACTCATGTGGTATGGTGAGAGACTCAACAACCGAAGAAAACAAAAGATTCCTAAATTTTCTTTGTGTTGCATGCAAGGAAAAGTGGAATTGCCTCTTTTAAAGGAACCTCCTGCTTTGCTCAGTTCATTGTTATTGAATAATGATCCAAGATCAGTTCATTTTAAAAAGCATATTCGAATTTACAACATGATGTTTGCTTTTACTTCTATGGGAGGCAAAGTCTGTAATGTTCAAGAAGGTTGGGGGCCATCTGCCTTTCGAATTCAAGGTCAAAATAACCATTTGATTGGAAGTTTGTTACCAAACGAAGGATGTCAACCAGCTTATTGTCAAATGTATATCATTGATACTGGGGATGAAGATTCAAATCGACTTAGACCATTCAGGTATGTGTAATGTTTTTAAGTTTGCAATATATGATCATATAAAATAGTGAAGGCAAATTTTATTATATAACATATTATAAACCTGTTTGATATTGTAATTATAATGCTTTGCAGTAAAACAGGAAATTTTGACCGAACATTAGTGTCAGATTTGAAAATCATGATTGATCAACACAATCCCCTTGCAAAGGTTTTCCGAATTGCTAAAGACCAGTTAAAAGCCAACCCTAATGCAGATATGAAGATAACGTTGAAAGCTACAAGAGAAACCGATGCTAGAAGATACAATCTTCCTACAACATCAGAAGTGGCTGCTATATTAGTTGGTGACCAAGAAAGTACAATGAATCCTCGAGATATTGTATTAGAGAAGCATGATGGAAAATTGTGTAGGATTACTGAGTTACACCCCTCCTTTCTCCCTCTTCAATATCCACTCTTATTTCCCTACGGTGAAGATGGTTATAGAGTTGATATTTTGTTAAGAGATGATGGGAACGGAGATCCTAGAAAAAGGGTTCGTTTGAGTTTGCGTGAGTTCGCATCATTTCGGCTGCAAGATAGGAAAGGAGAAGCTCAAACTCTGTTGTTATCAAAAAGATTGTTCCAACAATTTTTGGTTGATATGTATACCATGATTGAGTCCCAAAGGTTAAACTATTTAAGGAACAATCAGTCCAAGCTGAGATCTGACTTATATAGCAACTTGACTGATGCAGTTGGTCGGGGCAACACTCAAGGGTCTTCTAATGGTAAAAGAATGGTTTTACCTTCTACATTTACAGGTGGTGCAAGATATATGATTCAGAATTACCAAGATGCAATGGCAATATGCAAAAGTCTTGGTTATCCAGATCTATTCATTACTTTCACATGTAACTCCAAATGGCCGGAAATTGTTAGATATGTTCAAAGTAAGAGTCTTACTCCAGATGACCGGCCTGATATTATTAGTCGTGTTTTTAAAATGAAGTTGGATGAAATGATCCACGACATTAAAGTTAACAACATCTTTGGCAAAGTTGTGTCCGGTATGTTAATAATTTTTTTTGTATTTAGTTTCTTTTTTTTTTGACATTTATATAGTTATAAGATTGTTATTATTTTTAAGACACTAATCTTAAAACTGTTTTTGCAGTCATATATACTATTGAATTCCAGAAAAGGGGACTTCCACATGCTCACATCCTTGTCTTTCTTCATCGAGACAACAAATGCAAAACTGCTGAGGATATTGATCGTATTATTTGTGCAGAAATTCCAGATGAAGATGTTGATCCAAAACTACATGAAGTTGTTAAACAATTTATGATGCACGGCCCGTGTGGAACCATGAATCCAAAATGTGCTTGTATGAAAGGGTCAAAGTGCAGCAAATATTTCCCCATGAAATTTAACAATGATACAATCATTGCGGAAGATGGGTTTCCACATTACAGAAGAAGAATGGATGGAAGGTCTGTAAACAAAGGTGGTTTTGATTTAGACAACAGGTTTGTAGTTCCCCATAACCCATATCTTCTTCTCAGATATAATGCCCATATAAATGTTGAATGGTGTAATCAATCTGAATCTATCAAGTATTTGTTCAAATATATCAACAAGGGCAGTGATCGTGTATCAGTTATATTTGATGATGGAAATTCAACAGTTGGCCAAGATAACGCCAGAAATGAGATAAATGATTACGAGAATTGCCGATATATATCAGCAAGTGAAGCATCATGGCGTGTTTTTAAGTTTGGTATTCACTATCGGTTTCCTTCTGTGACGAGGTTAAGTTTTCATCTTCCAAATGAGCAAAACGTCGTGTATGATGAGGACGACCATATAGAGGCAGTTGTCAGCAAGGACAAGGCTAAAAATTCTATGTTTTTAGCTTGGATGGAAACCAACAAGAAAAATCCAAATGCTAGACAATTGACATATTCTGATTTTCCGTCGAGGTATGTTTGGAAGAAGTCAAATAAAAAGTGGTCCGAAAGAAAGGTACGCAGAAATTGCAAAGTAGTTCAACTAACAACAGTTGGAAGAATTTACTATGTTAGTCCAAGTGGTGGAGAAAGATACTACTTGCGAATTTTGTTAAACCATGTCAAAGGGGCAACTTGCTTCGAAGATATACGTACAGTCGATGGTAAGGTTTATCCAACATTCAGAGAAGCATGTTATGCTCTAGGTCTCCTAGAGGATGAAACAGAATATGTAGATGGCATTCGAGAAGCAAGCCAATGGGGAACAGCACGCTTCTTAAGAAGATTGTTTGTCATGTTATTGTTGTCAGGAAGTATGTCCAGGCCATATTTTGTATGGACTGAAACATGGAAGTTGTTATCGGATGACATACTTGATTCTCAAAGAAGGAGCCATTGTAATAAGGGTTAGTTGAATTTATATAATTCATACAACTTTAATTAATCAACCTTGAGTACTTTACATCATATTAAATTTCTATTTTTTTTCATACAGATTTAATTCTCTCGGACGATGTTCTGCAACAGTACGCCCTTGCTGAATTAGAGAAGTTGATGCAGAAAAACGGTGCAACCTTAAAGAGTTATCGATCGATGCCATTGCCAGACGAAGCTTTGATTTCAAGAAATCAAAACAAGCTCATTGAAGATGAACTTGATTATGATAGAGAAGAACTTTCAAGACAACATGAGTCCCTAATCGACAAATTTACTGATGAACAAAGAGGAGTTTATAACGAAATTATAAACTCTGTCTCAAGCGACACTGGTGGTGTATTCTTCTTATATGGATATGGGGGGACTGGAAAGACATATATTTGGAGAGCTCTATCTGCTGGAATAAGATCAAAGGGGGACATTGTCATCACAGTTGCATCCAGTGGGAATGCAGCTTTATTGCTTCCAGGTGGTAGAACTGCACACTCGAGGTTTGCTATACCTATTAATGTGGATGAGAATTCTTTATGCAATATCCGTGCAGGAACAGATTTGGCTGAGTTGTTAGCTATGACTAAGCTAATAATATGGGATGAAGCTCCTATGGTCAATAAGCATTGCTTCGAAGCCTTGGACAAAAGCCTTAGAGA
>BSUD01000007.1:133323368-133370059 GCA_033239045.1 Fagopyrum esculentum | reverse complement strand
TGCAAACATGATAAATGATTTATCTATATGATATCTCCTATGAAAAAACATATATAATGCACAATTGATCGTTCAAAGACAAATTGAACAACAACAACATTTATATCTTATATTTAAATATAAGCAGGATCATAACCTATATTCCATATTAGACAATTTTCATCCACTATTAAAATCTATGTAAACTGTGTGTATTGGTAGTACTTTGCTCCAATCTAAGTAGGCCACAAACCAAGTATAACACTAAGTCCTATCATTCACTAGGAATATTTCAGAAAAATGAGTCTTATTCTACAATGGTGCATATAAGTGACCATGCTGCAATTTTATACAGCTAACATACACAGATCATTCATTAATATTCCAGAAAAAGAAACATTATCTTTTATTGTAGAAATTAAAAGTCGAATATCCATTGAATCAGCTCGAAGGTTCTCCACAACTTTGAACTATTTTAAAAAAATTAGGTATGATGTATACAGAAAAAGTTAGTCAATTGGTACCCAAAATGACCTAATCAAGAAATCAATTTAATACAGATGCATTACCTTATACTGTAGAAATTGTAATCGAAGCTCCACTCGTCACTCGATCAGTATCAATTCGCTCCATAGATGTGTACTATACGTAAAAAAATTTGACTGAGTTTTGGAGGAATAACTAATCAATTTGCAGTAGAAATTGACACAATCGATAAATGAATCAGAGATAGAAACTTAGCTTTAACTGGATAAATGGCTATCGAAGCTCCATTGAATCTGCTTAAATACTCTGCACGGCCTTCGACTATCAATTGGATATCAGCCAAAATCTCATACATTAGAAATGGAAACAATCGATAAATGAATTAGGGATAGAAACTTAGCTTTAACTGGATAAATGATTTTCGAAGCTCCATTGAATCAGCTTAAACACTCTGCACAGCCTTCTACTGTCAATTGGATATCGGCGAATAATCTTGCAGACGAGTAATCGATTCATAAAACACCAATTGTAGATTGATGAATGAGGTTCGGTGGTTTAACATTCTCATTTCCTAAAGGTTGCTGAGTTAGGGTTGCCGTACTTCCAGCTTGAAGACAACAAACTATCTTATCACACATTTGGTGTAATAATTTCAAAATTTTTAAAGCCCAATTTCAGGCCCAATAATAAAGTTTCTCACACAAGTTTTAAAATGCTGTTAAGGCCCATTACTTATATGAACACTAATTTTGACAAAGTGCTTTGTTTAATTATAATAAATAAAACTTAAAAAATATAATTAAAATAAAATTGTGAAAATATTAATCTAAAATTAAGTCTAATATATACATAATAAGAATTAAGGCATTTAAAAGAAAAACTATTTAACATTATTTTGAATATTAATTAAGGTTTCATGATGATCTATAACTATTTGTATCAATATTATTCCCAAAGAAAGTGTATGATAGTTAATATTGATTTAAAAAAAACTTTAATAATTGGTCAATAAATTATAGTTGATAAATTTCAATTTAGTTTCGTTAATAATAATTATTTTATAATTAGTTATTGTGTATATATTATCATTAGTTATAAGTTATTCATACGAAAAGTTGATCGATATGTATTTTTAAAACATATAAATAACAACGCAAATATTATTATTTTATATAAAAAAAAACCCGTGCTTGGCACGGGCACTGAACTAGTTTATTAATTAAATTTAATGAGGTCATAATCTAATTTAAAAAAAATTCTAACTTTTTTTAATGAATTTTAATGTAATATATTAAGAATGAGTATAAAGAGGAAATAAATGGAACCTTGAGGGCATCAAGAGAAAAAATCCAAGATTGTATCATTTAATTAACACGATATTGTAGCGTCTATAGTCCCAATTTTGTGCCTAAAAAGGAGTTTCATTCAAAAATATGAACATAGATATACTCAAATTTAGATCCAATACTAAAAAATGGTTACAAAAATATCTTCTAGACGTAGATATATCAAAATTCATATTTTATCCCAAATGGTTATAAGTAATTTCTTCTAGACCTAGATATATTAAAAATATCTTCTAGATGTAGATAAATTTAAACAAGTTTTTTGATTTTAGTTAACATGTCAAGATTTTATTCGAGCAAATATTTAGATGATCTTATATTATCTATAAAAATTTTAATAATTAATAAAAAGGTAAGAAAGTATGCTTAGTAAATTTTGTTAATATTTTTTTTCCTAATGAAGGGTTTAACACAATTAATATTGGTGTTAGAATAATTTTATATTGTTGGTTCATTATGCTTTTATTTTTTTTGTTGGTCGAGTAATTGTATTGTTTGATAACACAGTCGTGAATCTTTTTTTTTTTCTTGTGATTTAAGAGATTGGACTATCACGATTGAAAACTACTGATTATATTTTCTATTTAACAAAATCACGTTTAGATGCGACGGAAAAAATTGACTATTTTCACCAAAAATAAAAAAATATTCTTTGTTTGCATGATCAGCGAATGCAAACTTTTAATATTTTTTTAACAAATATCCGTGTAAAGCACGGATGTAAACTGGTTATATATAATTTTTAAAACTTTTAATTTTTTAATATTTTCTGCCTTTTGAGGAAATTGGAATTTGTATCATACGGTGACTACTAATGAGTTACATCAAAATGACAGTATGATCTCTGTAATTCATAAGCTTTTGGGTTCATTGTGACGGAGAAAACTCGATATTGTTTTGGTGACTACTAATGGCTGCTCAAGCCGTGTCAGTTGACAAATCTCGTTCACGCCTGAACGGGTATACATACATCAATCTCGTGCATTCAATTAAATTAGGTTTTAGATGTAAAGCTTTGATTTCCTGACATGCGGTGCTGAAATTAATTCTGTTTCATGGAGTTCTGAAGAAGAAGAAGGAGGCCTTGCCGAAAGCGGTCAGGATCAAGATACTATGGTATGTAAGTTTGCGTCGCAGCGTTTTGGGGGAAATTGCTTGTTTTGATCTTCCAAATCTGTTTTTCTTTTGTAATTGTAATGCAGGACCTGTATGCACGGCAGAGAAATCAAGAACAGGAGATCGCGTTCCTTCAGAGGCAAATAGCCCAATCCTACATTAAGGTACGGTGATATAGTCAATTGGTGGTTCAGTTTCTGTTGTAACTAGTTTATATAAGCAATGTATGTGGGTTCATGTTACAGGAGATGCAGCTGTTGAATGAAAAGTATGCAGCAGAGAGGAAATTCTCCGAGATAAGAATGGTTTAGACTGTGTTCTTCATTTCTTTCTTTTTGGTAGTTACTTGTGATAATCTAAGTTGGTTAGACTTTAGAGTGTATGTCTGATGTCTGATGTTGGTTGGATGGTAGGTCATGGATGATAAACAAAAGGAATCTATAACTTCAGCGTTGAAGGAGTTGGCCCAGAGAAAGGGGGACATTGATGAGAACGTAAGACTTGCGAATGACTTGAAGGTAGTTCTATGTGTCAACATTGTTGATTCTTTGCAGAGAACCTGATTGATTTGCAAATTGTGGTCTGAAGTTGTCAGATATGTCTTAAATACTGGATGAAGGTTGGGGGATGAGATGAGGGGCTTAATCTAGTGTTAGGACCTTCCTTAACTTATCTTCTATTGTTTGATGCATTTGGGCGAAAAGTAGTTGTACTTGCTCTCCTCTCGATTATTGCAGTTCTTGCATTTACAGGAATTCAAGACAATTTCAATAGGGTAGGCTCATGCACTATTTTATATGATCTGTCTGATTTTTTCCTAATAGGGTAGGCTCATGCACTATTTTACCTTATGTTGTCAAGAAAAGACAATTTCAACTTACGGTCGGTTATATATTTACTTTTTTGTCTGCTTTTAATTTTCTTTAATAAAATATCATATTGTCTAAAAATATTTTTCGGTAAAAGCCTAGAATAGACAATATTCCATTTCGCAGTGTACATAAGCCTAAAGTGGCTTTGGAACAACATAAGGGATGGCTTCATCAAATGCTAGTTTCCTGTCTCATTATCAGTTTTCTCCTTGTAAAATTTTTTTTGTAAATAATTTGGGAGATTCTTAAATTATTACCACGGAGTTCGATGAGCTTTGATATTGGCTTCCTATTCTTGATGTGTACCAATTTACAACTTGAAATGACATTCATTATAATGCAGTCCTTTTCTTTTGATGATCATGTTAGCTTATGCACATTTGACAATTTAAATCCAGTACTTATGCACATTTAAATTTTTTTTAGGATGCAGAAGATGAAAGATATATCTTTATGACGTCACTGCTCGGTTTATTGGCCGAGCATGGTATACAGCCCAATGCTGTGAATGCATCTTCCATTTCATTGTGTGTGAAGGTATTATTTGTAGGTTTGACCTGAAAATGTATTTGATTAATACTATGGACTTCATTACCTATATAATGATGAAATCGCATGCTGCAGTTGTCTTTGTGTATTTCTTCTTTTCTAAATAATGTAGAGTATACATGCAGACATAGAAGTGAATTAGTTTGTATCTAAAAGATAAAAAAAATAACTGAATGAATTGGAATAAACCGGGCCAAAAGGACTATAGAATGTATAAAGTATGATTCTCATCTTATCAGTTTCCCTGATTTGATAGGCAGCTGAATTATATCATAGCTATTCAGTCAACTGGCATCTAATAATTGGTTTTGTGTGTGAAAGTAATAAGTATATAGAATAATGATGTGTATGAGAATCAAAGTTTACTTTTTAAAGTTCTTATGCTTTCTGGAGTGTCGAATTTTATTTGCTAAGTTTTATTAGTGCGGACTTTGTTACATTTTTGAGAAATGAAGTTTATGTTTCTAACTTGGATCACGACTAGTTGCTTTTGATTCCTTCCCTTCTTCGCTTTTTTTCTATTTTCTGAAAATGTTTTCCTTAAGTTCTATTGTTTAATAAGCCTTTTTCTACATGAATTGATTACTGATTACTAGTAATTTATTTATTTCCTCTTTCGTTTGACTTAATTGGCAGCACCTATATGAGCAATTACAGTGGAAGATAAGAACTTGTCATGTAAGTGTTAACGTTATATATAGAAATTGCTAAAGGTGTACTGAATTTGTCAATTTTAATTTTGCTTTTAACTGGGTTTTTACCATGATGTTTAAATCCTCTGATGAGGAAACCACAAATTTCGCTAGTGGTTGAAAACCTGTGTTAATTTCGAGTGATAAAGATTACCAAATTTTGGCGTTGTAATTATGTGCATTGTTCCAGATTCTTTCGAATGATACTTTCCACAGAAGGATTAAGTAGGGAGATATGTTTACTAAGGTTGATTTTTTTTAATGTTTTTCATTTATTAGTTGGTATTTACATAGTTTAGCACATATCTTCTAAATGTCTAGCTATAAGGATTACATTGTTGAAACTTGTGTATTTCACTATGATATTATTGAGATGTGAAGATGTGCAATTGGATAGAAGCTTATGTGTAGAGAAAGCTCGTAAAAACATAAAGGGCTCGTTTGGTACAATTTCATGGAATCAGTAATTTCTATCGGAATGAGTCATACCCATATTTTGTGTTTGGTGCAATAGGATATAAGGTTAGAACCTAGCTGTCCATTGTATGTGTGGAGTTTTGTTGAGAGAAAGCTTGTAAACACATAAAGGGCTTGTTTGGTATAATTTCCATGGAATGAGGAATTGGTATCGGAATGAGCCGTACCCATATTTCGTGTTTGATAAAACCTAAAATTGGAATGGAAATGATTCCGCATAATATCTCATTCTAACTCCAAAGAAGACCTTAATTCAAAAATAAAAGAGCGTATAATCCATTCTAAGGTATTTTTTAAGATATTACCCGCTCCAAAAATAAAATCACCTATATATATATATATATATTTAATATCTTTATTATACTCAATTATTATATGTTTTGATAAAAAAAAATTACTCGTCAATTAATTGAAGTATCTTTTGATTATTTTATAGAGAAAAAAAAAATATTTACAAAACTATGGAATTAAACAATTAACTATAACCAAGGTATATCGGTTAAGATGGTGTAATATACCACGGAAAGTGATTGTAAACAATATAAGTGGTTCAATTCGGCACAATAGATTTTATAAGGTGGTTTCAATTAAAAAAATTAAAAGGTGGTCATTCAAAAAAAAACTTATAGAAGGTAGTTTTTCCTGAAAAATTCTTGATTTTTTTGTAAATACTAATCGATGTTATTCGATATTAGATTTGATGTTACAAGACTCTTGCATGGAGTTTATATGTATATTTATCGAGATTGTCAATTGGTTAATATTTATAGGTTGATGGCTTATTCCAATTGTTCATATTTATATTTCTTGATTCTTTTTCCCGATCATATTTTAAGCCGCAAACATGTTATAGGAATCGTTTATTCAAACATCATATCAAACATCAAGTATCAGGAATGATTTATTCCAATTCGATTCTCGATTCTAATTCTGTTCATGCACTTACCAAACAAGACATGCACTTACCAAACAGGACAAAAATATGAAAGAAAATGAAGGATGCATGAGTACTACCTAACCTTCACCTGAATCAATAGATACTATCAGCAACCTACATAAGATAGGTCTTATCCATCAGTTACCAGCTAGCCAACACCTTCTGGTGTCACTGATCAAATCTGGAGAACTGTTCTTTTTGTAGTATATTTTGCTAAAGATGGGAACATTCGTGAATTTTTCTGCAAAGGTATAGTATGGGAGAAGGTTTATAATTTGCTAGTATTGTTATTCTAAAGGTTGATGGGAAATTTAGCATAAGAGTATGGAATAAGGTGCGGTAATATCATGGCTCCAAGAGGTTGTCTTGAAAAACTTTAATTATTTACATGAGAGAGGTTAAGTCTGATATTAAAAGATGAGGAAATCAAGCCGAGAACAAACTGGATAAGTTCAATTTTGAAGAGATCTCCGGTGGCAAAAGCTAGAGACAGTTACTTTGTTGAGAAGGATGATACGAAAGCTATGTTTTCGCCATCACAAGCTCAATGGCTTCGTGTGTTTGACAATCTGGAGTGATTGTAATGGCAATAAAGTGAATGAAAATACTAAAAAGTTCTACAATGAGTTTTTTCATGGTGTGATAATTGTCGAGTAGTGAGCTTCTTCATTTGGAGTTTGTTGATTAAGCCATCATTAGGCTGGTCGTATCAACAAAGGATGCTCATGCTCGCGTATTTTTTTAGGGACGAGTCTTACATTTGTGATTTGTAGTGCAATTCCCATGGCTTTTCCTGATCTTATCCATTGTTTGCGGCTTCTTATTTGCACTTCATGAAGTTTCATTGTCTGGGTAAATATGTTCCTTACTTCAGCTAGTGGAATTAGACTCGAAGGATTTCTCTCTCAGATATGGGAATATTAACAGATTTTGTTAATGGCACGTTCTATTTAAGTCATAGATCTCCCTCTCAGATATGAGAATATTGAGACGTCCCCTCCCTCTCGCTTAGATTTGGGATTTTTTGGCACATGCTATTTTATCCTTTCTTTTGTCCATCTTGATAGAATTGTATACCTTGGTAAGTATATGCTACGGGGTTTTGCTACAGAACCTAAAACTCTATTTTGCTTCACCACGTGCTCTTGTTCTGCTATATTGTAGAGAAGTTGTTGTCTGTGCAAGTGAGATGAGAAGCTTTTTGACACGTTTTTGTGTGAATTTCTTTTATCTGATGACTGCTATGGATTTTTTGTTTGTTATCCCCCAGCATCCTGTATCATTGCATAAATTTCAGAATATCTGAATATCACACTTGGTATCATAGTCATTCTATAACTACCATAAGCCTTTATGTGTGCACTTCATGTACGAGATACCTACAAAGTAGAAACATATTTGTATCCTTCTCTGATTGACATTCATAGCTAGATACAGATGAAACAATTTTTGGAGAATTTGGGACTATTTTCTCTTTACCTTTCATGGGTAAACTTCAACAACAGGTTCTACATCGCATGCTAATTTCTATCTTAAAACAGGAACAAACAAGGGAATTGAATACTCTGCATGGAGATCATGTTCAGGGTGGAGTCTACGACAGAGATGGCTCTCATCCTAATGCTTCAAATTTTCAGCCACCACAGGCATCCATGGTACTTGTCATCAATAGTTTAATGCTTGTTTTGTCTTTCATTCCTCTGTTTAAGTATCACTTTTTGTTTTATTCTACCCAGAGAGGAAATGAATGGTCCTCATCTAGTCACCAGACTCACCACAATCCTGAAGCATATTCTGAAGCTGACGGTGATAAGTGGAATGACAGCCATCCTATGGATGCATGTAAGAATGCTCCCTGTTTGTTAAATACCTCCTAGTTTTACAAGTTCTTTGCATCACGGTTTAATAAACTGGACTGTTTGACCAGTGCAACCAAAAGCAAGACACTGTCTGGTCCTGAATGGCCATAACCCATGATTGTCTGATCAGAGATGAGGGGTTGGAGGAACCAGCTTTAAAACCTCGACTTGACCATCTGGTGCATGTAACCATGCATTTTGAATTAGAGAACGCATGTTGGAGCATTATGCACCAAGTTTTCTTAACTTGTGACCTTTGACAAGAAATGCTCACCTTTACCAATAACACCAATCTAGTAATACTTTTCTCCACTTCCCTAATTGTATGGTGTTTGTAATGTTTTTGTGAAAAGGATAACCAATGAGTTTGATTTGACCTACAAAAGAACTTTAAGAATTTAGGCTGCCAGACCTTGGATTGTGTGCAGCTTTGGCCAGACTGATGCTATTTCAAATGTCTCTACAAGACCTTTTGTCTCCTAATTTTTGTTTTGTCTCTATCTCATTTAAGTTAATGGTTAGCTAGTTGATTAATAGTTACAGGTCATATATAGTACCTCCTTATATCATTATTTGGCTAATGTCTCTACAAGAATTGTCTCCTATTTTTGTTTTGTCTCTATCTCATTTAAGTTAATGGTTAGCTAGTTGATTAATAGTTTCAGGTCGTAGATAGTACCTCCGTATATCATTATTTGGCTAAGAGATAGGTTCTTAGAGGAGTCAATCGATATCCAAGTGAGGAACTTCTCTAAGTTTTTTTCTTAGCTATTGCCAGCTGCATAGCACTGTTACCAATCTTCATGTCAGGGGACTGAATGCAAAATGAACAGCAAGGTACATGGTCATTTACTGGATTGCAGATAGATTTTTGAGTAGTCTGCAGGTTAGGCGGAATTAAATGCAGGAAGTAACACATATCGAGGAGTGTTTGTATGGAACTCTTAGACTATGCTGCCGTTTTTTTGGTCTTCGCATGCCGGCTGAGGGTTTGCATATTCTTCAATTGTTCTACGTTTCTGATCAATAGATTGTGATTACATGGTTAATTTAATTGTGTCCCTATCACATCGCCCTCTCAATGCTGTTTTCCTTTCTTGGTGTGTTTAACCTGTTGTCCTTCACTTTTCTTACTAATCTAGTGATAGCACCTACTAGAAGTAAGGATCTCACTCTTAGGACCACCGATGCAAGAATCGTGCACACGTGAATTGCTGGAGAATCTCCAATTTGTGATATATAAATTCAAATTCCAAGTTGTAGTTCCTTTTTTATAATAGAGAAACCAAATAACTAACTCCTAATAATTATAAAAAGAAATTCAAACGATGTGTGGGTGGAAACATGGGGAAAGTGGAAGAAATGGGAAAGCGCCAAAAGACTAGGAAATGGGAAATACGGAAATCAAAGAAACTAAGGAATAAGTAGAAAATAGGAAAACTGAACATATATATAAAGCTAACATCATTAATAACCTGGGTTGGTATCATCTAGATTATCCGCACCTTACCTTTGTTATCGCTGTTGAAAATAAACTTAATTTCTTAGAAGTTTAAAATGCATGCATTTGAATTAGACAATAAAGGTAAGAATTGTTTCACATGCAAAGCATCTTTGCATTAGAATAAATTAGAAATTTATGTTGTTAAGTTTCTAATATTTAAGTGTTAGAAAACTTATGCTAGATTCATGTTCCTATAATCCTATAAATAGGAACCTTGTAATGTTGATTAAAACAAGTTGTGAAGAACATTTGAATAAGAGTTTCAAAGTACAATTGTTCTCCCTCTTCAAATTTTCACTTTTTCCATTTATCCTCCAAAATTTCTATCAAATTGGTATCAGAGCTAGATATGGCGAATACGAGTTTTCCGTTCCATTTCCATCGTCTCACAAGAGATAATTATGAGAATTGGTGCATACGCATGAAGGCATTGCTTGGTTCCCAAGATGTGTGGGAATCCGTCGATAGAGGCTATGAGGTGCCTCAAGACGAAGCTTTATTGAATCCTACTCAGAAGGAGGCTATTCAAAAGACCCGAAAGAAGGATCAACAAGTTCTTACTCTCATCCACCAATGTTTGGATGAATCGATGTTCGAAAGAGTGGCAAATGCAACCACTTCCAAGCAAGCGTGGGAGATCTTGAAAAACTCTAATCAAGGGGTTTACAAGGTGAAGAAGGTGCGATTGCAATCTTTACGAGGAGAATTTGAAGGCCTACAAATGAAAAAATCCGAATCAATCGCGGATTTCTTTGTAAGGGTGTTGGCCGTTATCAACCAAATGAAGAGGTATGGAGAAACCATTGAGGATGCTCGAGTTGTTGAGAAGATCCTTCGTTCTTTGTCAACGAAGTTTGATCATATTGTGGTTGCCATTGAAGAGTCAAAAGACTTAGATTCAATGTCAATTGATCAACTTATGGGTTCTCTACAAGCCCATGAGGAGAGAATCAAGAGGATAGAGGATAAGCCGGTTGAGCAAGTCCTAGCCACAAAACACTCAACAAACGATAATGGTGGTGATCGAGAGAAGTCACATAGAGGAAAAGGACGAGGACGCGGATCCTTTCGTGGGAGAGGAGGAAGAGGAAAAGGTGAATCATCATACCATGACTCCAATGTTGGAGAAAATGGTCAATCCTCAAGAGGACGTGGAAGAGGGAGTTTTGATAAATCCAAGGTTCGTTGCTATAATTGCCAAAAGCATGAACATTATGCACGAGATTGTTGGAGTGCTCCTAGCCAACTCGAAGAAAAGGTAACTACGTAGAGGAAACAAAAGTGGATGATGCCACTTTATTGTTAGCCTACCAAGGCGGTGAGAAAGACAAAAGAGATGTGTGATACCTTGACAATGCGGCAAGCAATCACATGTGTGGTGATAAAAGCAAGTTTGTGAAGCTTGACGAGTCGATGGGAGGGTGTGTTACATTTGGCGACAACTCCAAAGTTCCCATCAAGGGAAAAGGTACGATTCTGATTCGAATGAAGAATGGTGGTCATCAATTCATTAGCAATGTATATTTCGTTCCTAACATGAAGAGCAACATCTTGAGTTTGGGACAACTTTTGGAGAAAAATTACGAAGTGCACATAAAAAACCGTTGCTTATTGCTCCAAGATGATCATCAGAATGTGATCGCCAAGGTACCCATGATGAAAAATAGAATGTTCTTGCTTGACATTCAAACAAATGTAGCCAAATGTCTCAAAGCTTGTGTGAAAGAGACACCTTGGTTATGGCATCTAAGGTTTGGACATGTGAACTTTGGAAGCTTAAAGTTGATGTCACAAAGAAGGATGTTGAACGGGATGCCACCAATTGACCAACCAGACCAACTTTGTGAGGGGTGTCTTGTAGGAAAGCAATTCCGAAATAGCTTCCCGAAAGAGAGCACCACAAGAGCCAATCGACCACTAGAAATTGTACATGCGGATGTTTGTGGACCGATCAAGCCTGCATCGTTCAATAAGAACCGGTATTTTCTGCTCTTTATTGATGACTTTAGTAGAAAGACTTGGGTTTATTTTCTCGCAGAAAAATCTCAAAGTTTTTTCTATGTTCAAAAAGTTCAAAGCTCTTGTTGAAAAACAAAGTGGTCACTACATCAAGTCTTTAAGAACCGATAGAGGTGGTGAGTTTACTTCTAACGAGTTCAATGAGTTTTGTGATTTGAATGGCATAAAAAAATTCTTGACAGTTCCAAGATCACCTCAACAAAATGGCGTTGTTGAAAGAAAGAACCGGACCATTCTTAACATGGCCCGTAGCATGTCAAAGAAGATGCCTAAGGAGTTTTGGGCAGAGGCAGTTGACTGTGCAGTTTATCTATCTAACAGAAGTTCAACAAAAAGCCTGTTAGATAAAACTCCACAAGAAACATGGGGTGGAAGAAAGCCAAGTGCATCTCATTTGAGAGTGTTTGGGAGCATTGACTATGTTCACGTACCAGATCAAGTGAGATCGAAGCTTGAAGACAAAAGCAAGAAACATGTCTTCATCGGATATGCTCAGAGTTCAAAAGGCTACAAGCTCTACGACCCAGTCGTAGGAAAGATCGTTATAAATAGAGATGTTCACTTTGATGAAGAAGATACATGGGATTAGAGCATTGAAGACAAGGAGAGATATGATTTCTTTTCGGCTCTTGATGGGCATGAGGAAGTTGTTCAACAAGAGCCTATGACACCGTCCCGCTAGCCAATTACTCAAAATTCACCCTCATCTTCAAGAACAGCAACACCATCGTCATCATCATCATCGTCTTCCTATCAAAGTTCGAGCGGAAGATCACCAAACATGAGAAGCCTTGAAAAAATTTATGAGGAACTAGATGATGATCTAACTCTTTATTGCTATTTTGCTGATTCTGAACCAATAGATTTTGCACAGGCTGTGAATGATAAAAAATGGAGAACCGCAATGGCAGAAGAGATTAATTCGATCAAAAAAATGACACGTGGGAGTTGACAACTCTACTAGAAGGTGAAAAGCCCATTGGTCTAAAGTGGGTTTTCAAGGAGAAGAAGAACGCTCAAGGAAAAGTTGAGAGGTACAAGGCAAGATTAGTAGCAAAAGGTTATAGTCAACGCCCAGGGGTCGACTATGGTGAGGTGTTTGCTCCAGTTGCACGACTAGAGACTGTTCGTTTGATCATTTCACTTGCAACTCATAAAAAGTGGAATATTTATCAAATGGATGTGAAGTCTGCTTTCCTAAACGGTGTGCTCGAAGAGGATGTTTATGTTGAACAACCACCAGGCTATGTGATCAAAGGTCATACAAGTAAAGTGTTGAAGTTGAAGAAAGCTTTGTATGGCTTAAAACAAGCACCACGGGCATGGAATAGTCAGATTGACAAGTATCTTCAAGATAATGAGTTTGTCAAATGCCCAAACGAGTACGCTCTCTTTGCCAAGGTGTGTGAAAATGGTGATGCGTTGTTTGTTTGCTTATATGTTGATGATATGATCTTCACGGGTAATAACCCGAGTATGTTCGGAGAGTTCAAGCAAGCAATGACTAGAGAGTTCGAGATGACAGATCTTGGTCTCATGTCCTATTATCTCGGCATTGAAATTAAGCAAGCAATTGATGGGATTTTCATTTCCCAAGAGAAATTTTCTAAGGAGATTCTGATGAAATTTAAAATGGATGATTGCCAAGCTGTAAGTACACCAGTCGATTCTGGGATCAAGCTCTCAAAGCACGAGGAAGGGGAGAAGGTTGACCCTAGAACTTTTAAGAGCTTAGTTGGAAGCTTGAGGTACTTGACATGCACTCGTCCTGACATTCTCTATAGTGTTGGGCTTGTGAGTCGATTTGTGGAGGCACCGACTACAACACATTTCAAAGCAGCAAAGCGCATTCTCCGGTACATTAAAGGTACTATTAGCTATGGTTTGCTTTATTCTTCTACCGATGAATATAAGCTTGTGGGTTATAGTGATAGTGATTGGGCTGGAGATGTTGACGATCGAAAGAGTACTTCGAGGTTTGTTTTCTACATGGGAGAAACTGCTTTCACGTGGAGTTCAAAGAAGCAGCCTATTGTTACTCTTTCAACATGTGAAGCTGAGTATGTTGCTGCTACATCTTGTGTGTGTCATGCAATTTGGTTGAAAAGATTATTAGGAGATTTACAGTTGTCAAATAAGGAAGCCACAGAGATCCTTGTTGATAACAAATCTACTATTGCACTAGCGAAGAACCCAGTGTTCCATGACCGTAGCAAACACATATACACGAGGTATCATTTCATTCGTGAATGTGTTTCCAAGAACGAGATTGAAGTTAAGTATGTGCGGACTCAAGACCAAGTTGCAGATATTTTTACGAAGCCTCTTAAGTCAGAGATATTTATCAAGTTGCATGAAATGCTTGGAATCGCTAGGAATTAAGTTTAAGGGAGAGTGTTGAAAATAAACTTAATTTCTTAGAAGTTTAAAATGCATGCATTTGAATTAGACAATAAAGGTAAGAATTGTTTCACATGCAAAGCATCTTTGCATTAGAATAAATTAGAAATTTATGTTGTTAAGTTTCTAATATTTAAGTGTTAGAAAACTTATGCTAGATTCATGTTCCTATAATCCTATAAATAGGAACCTTGTAATGTTGATTAAAACAAGTTGTGAAGAACATTTGAATAAGAGTTTCAAAGTACAATTGTTCTCTCTCTTCAAATTTCCACTTTTTCCATTTATCCTCCAAAATTTCTATCAATCACTGGTATTTTGTAAATCTAGAATGAGGTAATAAATTAGTGTTGGCCCTTTGTCTACAAGACGATGGACCGGGAATAGAAGATTTCCAAATTATTGGTGAAGCTAAGTTGGGAAGTAAACTTCTTGGATGTGGATATCCTGTACGTGGCACATCTCTCTGTGTATTTCAGGTAAGAGATTCTAAAATTCTTTGTGTTTGTTAGGTAGACTTCCATATTTCTCTGTGGTCCGGTCCGGTCTACTAATTTATTGCTTGCTTTTCTTTGTGCATTGCAGTGGGTTCGGCATCTTCAGGATGGGACTAGACAATACATAGAGGGTAAGCACTGAGCAACATTAACAATGTGGAGAAGAAAGGGCGAGTGGTTAATGGATCTTATTTGATTCTGCTTGCAACAAAACAATTTGTTTATATTACTAGGCTTCTGAATGCTTTTATATAGGTGCAACAAATCCCGAGTATGTTGTCACTGCGGATGATGTTGACAAATACATTGCTGTTGAATGCATACCAATGGATGAGAATGGTTGCCAGGTAAACATGCTTTTTGAATACCTGTCATTAGTTTTAGTTCGCTTTATCCTGTTTCATTTGTCATTTCAGAAAATTACATGGGTTTTATTAAGAAAATGGATGCGATTTTTGATGTGAATCCTGTGATTTTAATGAGAAATATCCAGTTATAATTTTCTGTTGAAGAATGCTTTACCAAGTAATCATTTATCTCTTTCTACTTACTTTTAGTATGTCAAGGTTAATTTCCATGTAATGACTGTCCCTAATACTTTTATGTACCCAATCAACCATCGTGGCTGATTTAGTACCTTCAATTCTGTCAGAACATTCAACTAAGTTATGCTCTCTTACTGAAATCATGTTTTTCCTTCTGAATTAGTGACAGATCGGGTTATGCTTTGTATTCAGAGGTATCAAATCTTGCTGATACTTGTCAATGGGTAGTAATTGAGCTGATTGGATGTTTAGGATCGTAATTTTTAATGGTCGGAGAGTGTCAATTACACTATCTTGGTCAATTACTATCTTTTTTTATGTACTAGTATAGACTGCAAAGGTTGGCAATCTTGAAAAAAGTCTTCTTCTCATTTGGTGTTGCGGTGGAAAGAAGAGTTTATTCAGTCAATACCTCAACCCAAGGTGAAGGATGCTTGTCCTTTTTGGTTCTCACTAACATATCTTTGGCGGCAAGTTTAAGTTTTAATATATTATGAGACAAGGGTAACTGCAAAGGATCCTCTACGAACTACTGGTCCACTCAACTCACCCATTGAAATTTGCTTGATGGGAATCATCTTGTTTCTTCCCTTGAATTTATTTTGAAGTTGGATAATGTTTATGGAGTTGACTTTGTGAATCCACTGTGTCTAACATATTTTCCACATCTACACCATTCATTCACCGTCTGTGATGTTTGCGCTTCTTTTTTGAGGGATTAGTTGGGAATTCCACTTCGGAAAACCTTTCTTCATGACAAAATCCCATAACAGGCAGATTAGCTGGGTTCAGCTTTCTACTCCTTTTGGACCAAAGAATGTGGAGTCTGAGTACTTATAATCTTGTGATGTCCATCTTCATAACCCCTTCCTGCTCTGTTTCCTTGCAACAAGGCCTCAAATAGAAAGTCTAAACATCTTGAATTAATTGAATTGATGCTAACTACTAATTAAATATCAAGTATCTTACAGAAGTCTTACATTAACTATTTATTACCTGACCTTTCACAACAGTAGCATTATTAGTTTAGAAAAAAGCCTTCCTACAGGTAGAAGTCGGTAGTCATCGGTTGAATTTTAAGAGTTTTTCTTGTCCTGATTTCATGTACCAACCTTCTCAATGGATCACCTTTGAACCTGTTGCATAATGCTTTTTAGTTGTTTATCTGCTATACCATATCTGATAGGAAGAGGCCTTGTTTTATCGTGATGTTTGGCTTAATGAGTGGTTAATAAAATAAATGTACGGTGATCATGCACATGTTCTACACTCAATTATTCTCTTCATACAAATTAGTGGTATTTGGTTAAAGTTCAGGTATCAGTTGGGATTTCCTAAAGAGAATTGATATGCCAGATCCGTTTGTCCAAGTATCAACTAGGTTGTTTTTCTGGTTCACTTGTAGGTGTGGGGTGAGATAGTGCGCAATATATTATCCGACATCTTACACGCGTACGACTCCAGTTTATAGTCCAATGGACTTTAATAGTCTGATCTCGATAAAGGAATCAATTTCAGTTTAAATATTTGTTCTGAAAGCTGCACCCTCACCATGACCACGACTACCTTCTTTGCTGAAGAAGACGATAAGCATTCTATTCAGTAATTTACTCATTCTTCAAATTCCTTACCCTGGTTTCTCATTCCTCACCTTTGTTCACCTACTCCCTTGCCCCTCCCGTAATCTTAACCCTAACCATTCGTCTTTCTCATCCAGTAAAATCACCCAGCTCTTTTTCATCTTCTCCCCCAGTTCTCTTTCTTGTCATATTTCATCATCTCCCACTCGCAGCCATGGGAAATGTATTTGCTACTGCTAATCTGCTATATGGAATGTGTTTGGGGTGTGTAGTTGACTTCTAGGGTGTTGGAATTCACAATTCTGAATTACTGTATTTTATTTCTTTGGTTGTGCTAGTTATTATTCTGCTACGTTTTTGGATTATGCTATAGGTATTAGTTTATGTCACCCAGGCTCTTTTCTTATTTATCTGTCTTTTGGGTTTCCTTTTCTCTTGTATTTATTCTCTGGCTCTTGCCATTGTAATAGATACACAAAAGTATATCTTTACCTCTCTTGTTTACTAACATAGGGTATTATTGGTTTCCCAGGTACTATAAAATTTTCTTCGATCCTGTAAAAAACTTTTTTTTTCAGTCGATTAGTTGTTACATGATGTTGATTTTCATTCGTGCTGGTGGAGTTTAAGATGGCATGCCCTTTTAAAGCTGTATTCTCAGTTTGAGCTGCCTGGTTTTCTATCATTCGATTTTATTTGATTCATAGAGAACAGCTAATTCTTTGTCAATCCTACACTTCCCATCTTGTTTGTTCATTATTCTATTAGTAGACTGCCTTAGTAGCATACACTTAGAAAAATCTTCTTATTTGTTTAGGATGATGCAAATACACCTTTTGGTATGCATTATTTAATTTATTTATGCTAACTGAAATATAATATAGTTTTAGTTCCATTTCAAATAAAAAAATTATTGCGAGCTAAAGTTAACACATTAAGGATGCCTGCTATTTTACGGCATTGTTGGAAGTTAGTAAGCAAGTGATATATCTAGTTATTTTTCTTGTTCCCTTCTTGATGCATGACAAAGCATGCATTATCTTAATCAAGCAAGAGTTTGTATCGAGTTATTTTTCTTGTTTACTTCTTGATGCATGACAAAGCATGCATTATCTTAATCAAGCAAGAGTTTGTGCAAGGCATTTCATTGGTATATTTTGTGTATATATTATGCTTTACAACATATATGTCAACATATTCTATTTTTCTGTATGTCTAATTTAGGGAGAAATTGTGCGCCTGTTTGCCAATGATCAGAACAAAATAACATGTGGTAAGACAATTGCATTCAACATTGCAAGCTTTGAGTTTCAGTTATATTTATTTTAGTTTTTATAATCTTTCGTTCATGTTCTGTAATGGCTGGAATGCCCATTGATAGTCCAGACTAACATAGTGTGTACAGTATATTAAACTAATCAATGCACAGAATGTAGAATGTGAACTTATGGAGGTATAGGGAGAAAAAGATTGACAACTTTTCAGTTTAAATCACAAGTGAATAAAATACAGAATTATCCAGAACTAGAGGATGGAAGAAACCTCCGGAGAATCTCGCTAGCTTTACTATATGAACTAAAACACTCTATCCCAAACGGCAGATGCCACTGGACAAAGAAAAGAGAGCATTCTAGATTTCTAGTTACAGAAATCTTCCTAAATATATATTTATATATATATATACTATGGGTTGACCTTGAGTCACCACTGGTGACAACCACTTCCTTCACACGTCTTCTTAATAAAATAAGATAGCCTTATGCTTGACGGTCCCCAAGCAACCCCATCTCTTTTGTTCCTCCTTGTATAGACAATTACATGTCTGACAGACTGCTACTCTTTCAACAATCCTGAATGACTATCTAGTTTTCATATCCTTGTGGAATCTCTAAAACATCTCATTTTTTCTTTGTAGATCCAGAGATGCAATCAGAGTTGGACACATACATCTCTACAAGTGATGCTACCTTCAGTGTTTTGATGATGGTAAGGCTACCTTGTCTTTCAGTGATGAGCTTGTTGCATGACATTCTAGATTTATCATTGGGGTCCATGGGAAAGCTTAATTGTCGGAAGAATAGGATTCTGGGGTTTCATTTCCTCGTTTTCTCATAATGTGACATCCTGTGGATATTCTTTGTTATTGACGGGTTTGCATTTGCCACAAATATTTACAAATAACTAGTAGGAAATGGAACTTTTTTTCTTGTCAATCTTTTTTATGTGCCATATGGTGTATAATTGTCTTTCTTGGGTATCAATTTAAGGCTGCATTGATCATTGTGGCCAACTTTTGGATGGAACTAGTGGTTTAAAATGATAAAAGAAGGATTGAAAACATAACTGCAAAAACGACTAGCGCATGCACAGAGAATATTGCCTCCCTAATTTTTCTTGTTGAGTAGCTCTACAAAAACTTTCTCGCCACGAATCATGAACTGACTTCATATGTCAATGTGTTCATGTGGCCAGTATAGTGAGTATTGACTATCTCATCTATTCGTTGTCTGAGTAGGCAGTTTAGGTAGAAATGTGGTCTACCAACATTACTGAGCAATAATCATGAGGTGACATAGAAACACAGCCAGATTTGAGAAAATGATGGAGTGACAGAAGCAGCAAGATGGATATCATTTAAAAAAGGGTTATTTTAATGTGTGAGATTGGATCTGGGAATAGAGGTGAAGTAGAGAGAAGG
Organism: Fagopyrum esculentum; assembly: GCA_033239045.1. NCBI lineage: Eukaryota > Viridiplantae > Streptophyta > Magnoliopsida > Caryophyllales > Polygonaceae > Fagopyrum > Fagopyrum esculentum. The sequence goes on along the minus strand of BSUD01000007.1, from coordinate 133,350,503 downwards.
TTTGGGATTTGGGTTCTAGATGTCATTTAAAAAAGGGTTTTTCTAATGTGTATGGATGGGCAATGTTAATGATTTAAGTTTGGTAAGTTTATCCAAACATGCTATCAACTCAAAATGGATATCACTATATCAGGGATGGAGATGCTCTTATGGGTGGTTTCCTGGATAATTCAGTAAGCCGCACCTACGCTCCTACACTTTAAGACACTAGCATCTAGGCGTACCTCTAGCTTGCACATGTATGGACCAAAATGAAACACAAGAGACATGAGATTTATTAAAACTTAGGAATCAAAATGAAACAAAGATAAGGTCAAGGACCAAAAGTGCAATTACTTGCAATCTAGAAGATGACATTACAGAATCAGGCAGAAAATTATGTGTAAGCAAGCTCTCATCATTAATCAATTCCATTCAGTAATGATACTTACTCTAGGTTCTTGGGTCGTAGTGAATGTATCATAATAACCTCTTCCATCTCAGTATCACTGGAACTTTGCATAATTTTCAGTAAACTGATATAATATGATGATCATCATTAGAGTGTAATTAGCATAATTTTTCTATTGGCATATGCAATAGATGGACTTACAAGAAAATTGGGAGCCAGCAACTTTCACCCTCAGGAGGTCAGGCTTTCAAGTTAAGATTAACAAGACAGGAACTGTCCAAATTGCTGAGAAATTTTCAAAGGACTTATCGGTATGTATATCTCTGCGACTTGATAGGCAATTTTTTGAGTTATGGTATTATTGTGTGTAACAGTGTAAGGAAGTTTTTCCCTACTGGATGCTTGTAAAAACAGGCTGGCATCAGTAGTGTGAAATTGTAATCACCTTGCATGGATAGTAAACAATGTTCATATCCAAACTAATCTGACTCGGAAATTTTGGGAAGTATACTGTATAAGCTATCAAAACACTTAAAACTAGTGAGCTTTTAGGTCCCAAACTTTTAGTTACAAAATCAAAGTACTAAAACCATTGGCTAGAAAGACTAGCGCTCAAAATGACCCATTTAATCTGGTTCAGGTCATTTTGGGTTTTATAAGTTTGTGGGTGACGTGAGTTAAGTTTATTTTCAGTTTTTAGTTGGGAATTCTCAGGTTTCAAAACTTGGTGGGTCTGTGTTTTAACAGTTCTTATCACACTATCAAGAATAAATGTTGAGGACTGGTCACAAAGTTAAGAATAATGTTATTACAAACTTTGCTAGTTTTTCAGGGAGTATTAAGTACACCCTGTTGGAAAATAGTTTTGGATGACACTTGTACTACAGGTGCCCTGTGACCTTGCCTGTAAAGAGGTAAGTTGGAGGCTCATGCAGCACTACTTACTGTGGTGGACCATGCAAGTAGCCTGACTGCAATTTCTGCACAAGTTTTGAGAGTTGGAAATCTGACAGGATAAGATGTGTGGTGATGTTAGAGTATGGAGTGGCTAATAAGCCTTAGGATCTATATTCCTATTTGCAACAATTCTATTAGTGCCAAACTTCCAATGCAAGCGGTCACTCTAGGTTTTCGTCTGTTTGTATGCCCTAATTGAATGTTTTGAGGGTCTTCTTCAAGGATTTTGTGTTAGGAACACAGTTTACTTAAAGAATTAAGGGTTTTTTTAAAATTTATTTTTAATGAATTTAATCTCATCACTTCTTTTCTGGTGAATAACCTGTGTGATTATGAATTTAAAAAAGTTATGTCGGTTTAGTTCTCTCTGAAAGGTTTTCCTTATGATAATCATCTTGTTTTAAATAAGAAACAAAAGCATCACATACCATTCCTATAAAGCAATTTGTTTTACTTTTTTGTACCAGACTAATTTTCCTCCTTTGTGCATTTTCTTCTTTCGTAATTTTGCTGCAGATCAAAGTTCCATGCGGGTTATCAACACAGTTTGTTTTAACGTGTTCAGATGGATCTGTATATCCCTTTAGCACACATAATGATGTCCGGTGAGAACATTTTTCTTGAAAATTGACATTTATTTTAGATGAGATTGAGAATTTCTTCATTGCTTGTTGACAGAATGTTGGTAAATAACTGAAAGAAAAAAGTGTTGTATGCACGTGTTTCCATTGTTGGTCTTGTGTAATGCATCTTTGAACTCAGAGTTGTATGTGCCATTAAAATAGAAGGAAAAACAAGGCTTCACTTAGTTAATGTTGTATTGGTGTCTCCTACATTTCATTTGGTAGTTAGTGACTGGGTTTTATTCTCAAAAGAATTTATAGCAAGTGATAATATGTTTTCTACTAGGAGTGAAAGAGGAAATGGAGAAGCAAGAAACAAAGTAGGTGGAGAAAAATACATCTTAGGGGCTACCTGAACTTTATGTAGTGTATAGGACTTTTTTGTGAAATTTTCACTTTTGTGTTATTAAATAATCATTGTACCTACATAGCCATTTATTTTCTGGTTACGAAGAGTTTTGTTTCCTGTAATGACATGCTAGTTTATTTATTCTATGCAGATTGCGTGATACTCTTGTTTTAACAATGAGAATGTTTCAAAGCAAGGTAACAGTCATGTTCTAATAAAGTTGGTTACTAATGTTAGTATGTTACAGTTTGATGCTTCCTCATAATTTGAATACGTATATGACAACTCTCAGTTGGGAAATAAAGGGAATCAGTTTCAACGCTTGTTGTAGATGTTACATAAATCTGACTGTAAATGACATAGTGTGATGTCGAATGCTTCAGTAGATATCTTTCTGTTTTTAGCTGTGTTCTAAGATTTGTCATTCACACCATCAACTAGGTCAGATGACCACTTGGTGAGGTCACGGGTAAACAATTTAGGGTCATATAGACAGAGTTAATATTGTAAAGGTGCTTAATGGTTTTCAAATTGGTGTTTTAGCAACAAAATGAGTCAAGCACCTGACTTTTATTTTATCCAATCAGTTTAAACTTGTAATATTTTCTATGTTTTTAATAGCACTCCGTGTATCAGTACATCTTCTGTCACCATGATTTTTGAATTGAATTCTTGTTCGACAAAAACAGGCACTGGACGAGAAGAGGAAATCAAAGACATAGGGGGCCTGTCGCAGCACCGTCCGTCACCAACCAAATGTACTTGGTTGTAAGATTATATTCTTCACTAGGTACAATTGTAGATTGAATAATGTGATTCAAAGCATTTTTTGCCAATTGTATGATATAATGTCAGAAATAAGAAGCCATTTGTCATTATACCACCATAGCAGAATGTAACTAAAAGCCCCTCATTGTATTGCTGGTATTGGACAACCAAATTTTGTGACATGTACCATCTGTTGATATTGTTTTCAATAGTCAGAAGAGAAATGTACATTTGGGTCTCATGTATATTGTTAATCAATCCACAGATTTTGACTTTGGTTACATGGTGAACACATATTGATTTAAATTCTGTTGGCCGAATCCATTGTTATTTCTAATTCAAGGAGATTCTCAATGCTAGCCAAGGCTTATTGTGATAGTTGATGGTTGATGAACTACTTTAATGAATTCACTCAAATTTGCAATAGCCAAAATCTGCCTCTAATTAGAATACAAGAAGTCACAAACTTAAATTTTAGCCTTGGGGTAGCAAATAAAGCGGGAAAGTCAATAGGAGCAAAATTAATCATATAAAAGTTTGGGAGCAGAGGAAAGGAATCATAGGGTGAACAATCCCAAGCTCTAAGAAGATGCCTTCTCTTCCTCTGCAGCTGCTTCAAAGGTCTCGCCAGGGACGAGTTCCGGGACATCGTCTTCATCATCTTCGCCTCCTGCATTAATATTTTTGGCATTGGCTCCAGGAACCTGCTTCTGGAACTCTTCTGCAAGCTTCCTCAGGTTGTCCAAGTTATCTGGACCCAATTGGTTGATTATTCCTGGTAGGATGTCTTGTAATTCTGATGAAGGGCATTTATAACAACACATTCACACATCAGTTGCACAGAAAGTAGGAACATTTTCAACATTCTTAGAAAAGGTTAAGGCAATGCATACTCTTTGTTTGTGGAGTACCACTGACGACCCATGTATTAGCTCCAGGGGCAGCTTGAACTAAAAACACGAGGTACAAGTATTAACAGACGATATTATAAGAAGAGCAATATTATACTGATGTTTTTCATATACTTGGTTCAATAATAAACTCACCTTTCGGATTTGTGAACTGGATAACTAGATCATCTTGGAAGATGTTCACTTCCTCTATTCCAGGGATTGGGCTCACCCCAATCCTCTTTAATGTACTCTGCAGCCTTTTGTCATCTGTTGTTGTGGTTTTGTGCACAGCCTTCTTCTTTCTGCAATCATACACCCAACATTTTTTTTATAGTTGTAAGCTCAATCCAAACTTCTTCCCCAGAGAAACCACTTGCAAGATATCCAAACATTCACGTTACCTTAGATATCTAAGTAAAAAATACAATATGCAGCATTAACTCAGTTTAATATTGAAAATTCTACCACAGATTCATAATCGTATTGATGTGAGGACGGATTAAACACATAATCACCATGCCATGAACTCAATATCCACCAGTAAAACATATTCAAACTAATGGTGCAGTATTGAGAATGACAAGTAACAAGCAATTCATGACGCAAGCCCTTCTATCACATTCTCCTACAAAACTATCTTAATGCCAAGTAACAAGCATGAATGTGAATAAAACACACAATGAACTGATAATCTGAGTATAATTGGGAGATCCATCGTTCAACTAGCATAAACCAGTTTCCCACCTTCTAACGCTACCCTTTCCACCAGTGCGAACTGCACCGGCCATCTTCATGAGCTTCTCCCGATTCATCTGCAGTTCGAAAAAACCGAAGGACGTCACTACTAAAACAAAATCCGACAAAGAAATCAAATGAAGAGCATTTTTCTTCCTCTTTTGCAACCACAATGAATGCTAAAATATCGAAGCATCATCACACTGAACATGTAAGGGAGACAACAATCAATTAAATTGAGAGGATTACACTCATCTTAAAAATTTAAGAATTGTGTTACGCATATTCTAGATCGAAAAATCAAACTTGCTACAAAACACAATCGAAACCGGAAGTGAAATGATATTGAGATAGAAAAACAGTCAGAAATCCGCAGAAATGAAACCAAAACCCGCTAGTCCTGAAAAAATACGAAGAACCGCAAAACACGCAGCAAAATGGAAAAGAAAATCCAGTGGGGAGAATCAGACAGAGAGAAGATAGAGTGTGTATACCTTATGCGAAGAAGAAAGAGAACGGCGATTTGTAGCGGGGGAGGAGGAGGAGCTGCTGCTAGGTCTCACGCGATGAAGGCTGGAGTGAAAGAGTATATAAGTGAGTGCTCTAAAACCCCTCAAACGTCATCCGACGATGTCCCAATCAATAAGCCTTTCATTTCCTCCTCTTATTGGGCCAGTTGGGCCTTACTCGAGCCCATTTCATAACGACTAAGGCCCAATACAAGCCCAATTCAAGATGAGTTAGGCCCAAGTGAAGCCCACTCCACTGTAACGCTTAGCTGTCCGGATTCCAACTGTTTGGTGCAACTTCCGCTTGAATCCCGTTGCTTCTTTTGAAGCTTCTACTGCACTCACCTTTCTTCCATATTTCAGCTTCTCTCTTCTCCAATGGAGACTTGATCCACTTGTCGCTTCCATGGCCGTCGATTCGGAGGTTGGTTCCGCTCCAAAGCTCGCTGCTCTTTCCGACACCGACGTCAACTGGGACAGGTCTCTCTTATCTATTTTCTGCGCTTTGTTATTCTTTCTTTCTCTACTCAAACGTCGATTATTTCCTTGGCTTGGTATCTCTACTAACAATGTCGACCTCTTTTCCAACAAAACTGAAAAATCCACCCAGAATCCCTCCCCGATTATAGGACTTCATGATTCAATCGCTCCTGCTCCTGATTTTCCTTCAATCTTTCTTTTACTTTTTGCTCGCTAAAGTTGCTATCAGATGACATTCACAAGTCACGACGTAGTAGCTAGATAGTGAGGCTTGTATATTTGCTGATGTTCTGGTACTGTTTTGGATTCTTGCCCTGTGATCAATGTATATTGAATGTTGGTTTATATGTGCCCTCTTTTTACCTTGAGAAGAAGAATTATGGATTATTTGAATTTGGTTCCGTTTCACCTGATTAATTATGTTATGTTTTAAGAAAGTGCAGGCTGGACAAATCCAGATTTCATGTAATAGGTGCGATTCTTTTCACAGCTCAATCCGCCTTGCTGCATCCTACTGCAGTTGTAAAGACCAGAATGCAGGTGGGTAGCTCTGGGCTTTCTCAAATGAGGGGGATTTCAGTGTTTGCTCACATTTTGAAAAAGGATGGCATCCCTGGCCTTTTCCGAGGCTTCGGTACTTCCGCAATCGGATCATTACCAGGCAGGGTGATGGTGCTAACTTCACTTGAAGTATCAAAAGATATGACACTAAAATACTTGGAGAGATATGAGATGCCTGTGGCCACTCGTCTTGGCATTGCTAATGGAGTAGCAGGCATGCTCTCCAACTTACTTTCCTGTGTATACTATGTCCCTCTCGATGTGGTAGGAAACTATTGTTAATCAGTTTGAACGTTTATTCGCCTAGAAAATGTAATTCTTGTATTCCGGCTTTCAGGTTTGTCAAAGATTAATGGTACAAGGTCTTCCTGGAACAACAGTTTTCCACGGGGCATTTGATGTTATCCGTAAGGTGATAAAATCACAAGGACTTCGCGGTTTGTATAGAGGTTTTGTGCTGACTGCTGCCACTCAATCTCCTGCTTCAGCACTTTGGTGGGCTACTTATGGAGCTGCCCAACATGTTCTTTGGAGGTAATATACATTACATTTGGACTTTTCTCTGCGTGAAATAAGTCATTAGCCTTGAATTGTCATTGTTTCTATTTTGGTCTCTAGTATAAGTATTTCCTGGTAATAGTATATGCAAAATGTTATATTGACAAATAATTTTTGTTAGGAGCTTGGGCTACAGTGATGACTCTGAGAGGAAGCCATCTCATGCTGAGATGGTGATGGTTCAATCAACAGCAGGAATGGCTGCAGGAGCATGTTCATCTGTTGTCACTACTCCGATAGACACAGTGAAGACACGACTTCAGGTGAAAGCATGTTGTTCCTGTGTGTTCGAGACTGAATGTCTTAATCTTGATTGTGAATTGTAATTGAATACATGTATACTTCCTGTTGTTTTTTCCGGGTCATCAGGTCTTGGATGATTACAGTGTGGGAAGGCCATCAGTAATAAAAACGACAAAAGCACTGCTCGAACAAGACGGGTGGAGAGGCTTTTACCGAGGTTTTGGACCACGGTTCTTTAACATGTCTCTCTACGGCACCACAATGATTGTTACGTACGAATTAATAAGTCCGTCCAATTTCGAATTGTAGCACTTTAAATACCAATTAACGAGCTTTACTTGACAACTGATGTGTTGTATTAACGTCTCTTACCAGAGAGATTATCAGTGAAGCAAGGCTGTACCTAAAGAAGCCTGAAGCCCGGCTGCTATTGGATTATGTCACTTCGATTCGAGTTTCAGCAACGCAAACCTTTGAGATTGAACCGGAGGTCAAGATATAATTGGCGAGGCAACAGAAGTGAGTGATAGAGACCTTGTGAGCAAAGGGAAAGTTAAGCTCGATGTTCTTGGTGTCGGACCGGATTATTGTCAGGGTGGTATCATACAATTTTTAGTAAAACCGCGATTTGTAACCTACCTGATATCCGACAACTTTTAGCCGGATCACACTGATACTTGGAAATTGGAATCCTACAAATTTGATGTATAAATATGATTTTAAACGGATCAATTTTGTACCAGCATTTCTGAATTACTAAAATTACTACCATTCTACATGTGTCAAGTAAGGACTTATTTGGCTTACAAAATTAAAACAGATCATTGAGCAAGATTTATTTAATAATTAAAAAAAAAAATTGGGATTCATTTATCAAAGTATTTCTTTTCCTGCCATTTGAACTCATCTGAGATGTCGTTTCCCTGGGGAAGCCGAGTTCAAATCCTTAATGTGTTCAGGTATATGGAAAGGTACATTACATATACATACATGCCAAGCCTCAGAATTTAATGCACAGACAAGGTCTAGAATTTCTACTAAAAACCTCAAGTCCGTGATGAACCGAAGGTCTAGAATTTCTACTACAAACCTTGAGTTGATGAACCGAACGCTTCAAATTTACTCAAAACCAAATAGGTTTCTATTAATCACATCTCACAAAGGATATTGAGATAACATTGTCACTAAAAGTAGGTCTTTTGGCATAGCTAACCAGTTTCCTGCTCAAATTCACCTTCAGATTCCTCAGGGTTGTCAGCACCATCGTCATATCACCGTCCTTGTCAAAATCTTCTTTATCGCTTTCTACAGTAGTTCTGCCGATGATGGTCATGTGAGCCGTGATTAATAGAGCCTAATTGGTTTAACAGATAAGGTAAATACATACCAACTTCATTTCTGGTTATCTGCTTTGATTCTTTAGAAATTGTGGAAGTAGTAGCTCTACAGAGACACAAAATCATGGATTCATGAACAGTGTTTGGAGATCAAAATTTCCAAGCCCTAAACCGCCTGGAATCATTCTCCAGTACTCAACTCTCTCCATTCTCGCAAGTCATAAATAGTCCTCCTTCGAAGGCGTTACTAACAGTCCAGACAGACGCGCCGACCCATCTTTCTTTTCACTCAACCTTCCTGGGTTCCCAAGATCCATTAACAAGAGATCTCCACTTCGTTGTAAGTAACTTAACTATGTGAGCTAAAATAGAAATTAGATGTCACAGTTGACAACAGTATTTGGAATGGTAAGATAGATCATTATCCGAGCAATATTGCCACAATAGACATATGGTTCAGCAGATAACAGAAGCATATATCACATAAATCATAGCTGCAGCAACTAGCAAATAGTCATATTACAGCATTGCTCTACCCCTCTTGAGAGGGCATTGTAGTAGTAGTATTGGTAGTAGCCAGAGAAAGATCATGCCATGTATCAGCATTGTTAACTTGATTCTCTTCATCTGGTGATATATGATCAAGCGTTAGTACAGATCCATTTGCATAAGTTATAACAATATCTGCATCAAGCAACCCCAACTGGACACACAGAGATATAACTAACCCTCATACTATTAAGCTATATAATTCATAACTAGACGCTAGTTTTGCAGAGACCGGATAAACATACTTGAATCTTCAGTGTCTTCTGTTCTTGCACTTGCTACCGTTGGTAAAACAATTTCTGCATCAAACAACCCAAACAAGCAAGCCATAACAAGGTTCTTATCAAAAGAAAAGCAAACCATAGACATAAATATTCAGAACTAAATGAGCTTGTATACTGACCATCATCAGGAAGAGTGTCTTGCATCCACTCATCATCCACTAAATCAATCAACATCCCCAGGCTGAGCTGCTCCGCCATTGCAGGACCAAAATTCTTTCTTTTCACTCCTACAACTATTGGATCAAAATTTGTTCAATTTAACTTCAAATTAAAAACTAACTGAGGTGAAACGTGAGGACCCAAAAGTCCCATGGAATGTCGGAAAGAGATGATAACGTAACTCACCGTAAAACGGAGGTAATGTTGAGTGAATTGCAGAGCTCAAGTTTAATTTCAATTTGATCACGACCGACAGCAGACACAAACCCTAACTGAGGTCACGATTTGTAGCGGGGGAGGAGGAGGACGTCACTACTAAAACAAAATCCGACAAAGAAATCAAATGAAAAGCAAATTTTCTTTCTCTTTTGCAACCACAATGAATGCTAAAATATCGAAGCATCATCACACTGAACATGTAAGGGAGACAGCAATCAATTAAATTGAGAGGATTATACACTCATCTTAAAAATTAAGAATTGAGTTACTCATATCCTAGATCGAAAAAATTAAACTTGCCATGATTCTTTAACATGTCTCTCTACGGCACCACATTGATTGTTACATATGAATTAATTAGTCCAATTTCCAATTGTATCACTTTAAATACCAATTAACGAGCTTTACTTGACAACTGATGTGCTGTATCAACGTCTCTTAACAGAGATTATCAGTGAAGGGAACTGCTATTGGTTATGTCGCTTAGAATTCGGTTTTCAGCAACTCAATCTATGAGATTAAACCGAATAGATATCAGTAAAATCAGCAATGCATAAATAACGGCAAGATACCCAAGTCAGATTAGAACTCACTAACTCAGTAGAATACAGTAATGCAAAAATGCCAGAAACGCAGTCGAAGAAGAACCCAGCGGAAACAGAAGTCAGAAGGTATAGACGAAAAAAACGAACCTGCGTGAAGGACGTGAAGGACTGAAGGTCGCCGGAAGAAGTGAAGAACGAAGAACGAAGAACTGAGGGTCGATGGGTAGCTGCGTGGAAGTGGCGATTCGCCGGATACTGAGTAGCTAAGGGCGAACTGCACCGGCGACTGGCGAAGGCGAAGCGGGGAGGGGACTGGGGAACCGCGAACCCTATCTTTTTTTCTTTTCTTCTCCACAAACGCTGAACGCAGCGTTTTCTTTCTGGCTGGACGGTCCGTTTTTAATTTTCGGTGTGAACCGAGAATATGCGGTTCGGTTCCTTAAACTGAAATCCTGATTTACCTGAACCGCATACTGAACCTATATCTGTTGCATTACAGTTGGACCCGAAAACTGCGGTTTAGGTTCGGTTCATCTAAACCGCTCTATTTCTGCTCAACCCATAAGTGAGTAATAGAGACCTTGTGAGCAGTGGCAAAGTTTAGCTCGATGTTCTCAGTGTCCGACCGGATTATTACCGGGGTCGGAGGCAAACAGATTCTCAGGTTTGAACACCTGGTATCATAAGATTATTTTTTTTATAAAAACCCCCATTTGTAACCTACCTGATATCCAACAATGTTTAGCCGGATCAGTCAGAAACTTATTCGCGGATATTTGAAATATCAATTTAATCTTAACCCTAAAGTTTGATGTATAATTATGATTTTAACGAGATGATGTCGATACTTTGGCAATTTGTACCAGTATTTATGTATTACTTAGGGTGTGTTGGATAAGAGATGGAGGTTATTTTGAGGATTAATTTAGATGGAATTTAAAAGGAGTTAAATTTTATATGGGATTTATTAGGGATTATTTGATATAAAATAATTTACGTAAAGTTGTTTGGTTAAAGATCTTTTAATAGGTTTAATTGATATTGATTTACAAATTTACCCTTATTTTAACCTTAAATAGGGGGCATGAGTGAAATTTTAATTGATATTTAAAAATTAATCTCCTTTAACCTTGATAATATAAGGTTAATTTTTGACCCTTTTTAATCTCAATTAATCCCTCTATAATTTTTTTCCATAATCTGCACCTTCATCCAAACAGTTACACAAATTTAATCTCATAAATTTAATCTAAATGAACATCCTTTAATCCCAAACCAAACACACCCTAAAATTACTGTCATTCTAAATGTGTCAGGGTAAGGACTTATTTGGATTACAAAATTACACCAGATCATAGGGCAAGAATTAATAATAATAAACAAATTGGGATTCATTTCTCAACATATTTATTTTCCTGCCATTTGAACTCATCTTAAATGTCGTTTCACTGGGGATAGAAGAGTTCATGACTTAATGTGTTAAGGTATATGGAAAGGTACATTACAGACATGCCAAACCTAAGATTTGAATGCACAGACATGGTCTAGAATTTCTACTGCAAACCTTGAGTCCGTGATTAACCGAACGCTTCAAATTTGCTCAAAACCGAATATGTTCTATTAATCACAGCTCACAAAAGATAATGAATATAACAGTCACTAAAAGTAAGTCTTTTTGGCATAACTACCCAGTTTCCTGCTCAAATTCACCTTCAGATTCCTCAGGGTTGTCAGCATCATCGTCGTCATCACCGTCATTATCAAAATCTTCTTTATCGTTTTCCACAGTAGTTCTGCCTATGATGGTCATGTTGCTGTTCATCTTTCTGATTTCATTACACTGCAAAAAAAGTCATCTGTCATCAGATCTGTCCAGATTCATATGATCAGAAACACAAAGCATAGTTGTTTTGGATTTAAGGGTTTTGGTGAGTTGGTATGTGTTTGTTACAACAATACTATTTCCATGCTAGATCAAACTCATTTTAACCCATTCTTGTATAAAAATGCTGATCACACCCCCTGATTTTCCGAACAGAACCTTATTACTTGGTCACTGTGCTCCCCCCGACATATGTTTTGTACTAATCATAGAGATTTATAATCAAACCCCAGGTAGAATACTCTTGTTTACATGACATCAAATAATTGAAACACCAATTTGTTTGTCTTCTCGAAAAAAGGAAACATCCCTGCAAGGAGTCATATTTCATACGTTGCAGAAATCATCTTAAGAACAAGCTGACAGCAGAAAATTGAACAGTGCAGCCTTGCTCAACCAGTTTTGCTTTCTCACCTACATTTTTCCCTTATGCTAATCCATTAGTCCTAATCACAGATTTTGGTAACTTTCAATCTTTCATCCTACCAGCCACTGGCGATTTTAGTTGATCTTGTTTCTAAAACTGAGAAGATGGTAAGGAAAAGAGAATGGGGGTATAAGTTACAAGAAAGAGAGGGAGAAGACAACAAACACCATGAGAAACTGAGGTACTTTGTCATTAATTTGACACGTGCGGAAAAAATTCACAACACGTGATCAATGTCCCACCCTAAGGTTCGTGACTCTTAAATTTTATTTTGGAAATTTTGAAGTATGCATAACACCCTATTAAAATTCTCTATTATTTTCTCAAAACTGCCCTGGGTTAAAATTGGATAAAACGTTTTTATGAAGTTAAGCTTTCAAGAAAAGGACGAAATGAGCTCTTCATGAAACAAAGCTAGAAGACTGAGTCAAACTCTCATTTCAGCATAAACTAATGCATTCAATCCAATAAAAGAATGACATTCTTTTCAACTTACAGAAAAGAAGACACCAAGCACAAAAACGTAGTATAATGAAACAAAACAAAACCAGACCAACACAAAGCTTAATAATTAATAGTATATCTTGTATTCTTGTTCTCACTTTCTCCCATGTTTCAGCAACTTGTTATAACATGTAGTATCACTATGAAACAAGCAAGTTTGACGCAGTTGTAATGGTATAGCTATGACTTGTTGAAACCAGAAAGAATAAGGAAAACGGAAAGGATATCAGCTTCATGATCCCTAGCAATGGCCATGGGGATAACAGCCATGTGCATCTATATATGCTCACTAATACTGGTATAAATCAGAAGATAAATTCTCAGGTGCGAGCTGGAACATGAAACCCTAGAAAGTAGTAACTACGGTTCGAGTGCAAAGAAAACTCGATGTCTTTTACAATGGCGTATCAACTTTGAGTTTACACTATAGAAACCCTAAATCTAATTAAATTTAAAATCAGGAACAATATCAAGTTAGCAGCACGAATTAGGAACTCTCCAAACCATCAAGAAAAGTAAATTGAAATCCGCCGACGTAATAGGCAGAAGAAGTGATCAAAACTAAAGGTGGATACAAGTTTTTTATCATCGCACCCATTGCAATAACTAAACAGAGTGAAAAAAAGGGGTTAACCTTTTCTTCGTAATCGGCTTCCTCCTTGACGAGGGCGAGCTCATCGTGTTGGGCATTTGAGCAATGGTGAATAATCGGGGCCGGAATCTTGACACAAGTAGACGGGAATTCAGTCAAGAACGCCGGAAACTGCAGCATTTGCTCGTTGAGATTTGCGAAGGTTGAGAGAAGGGGAGATGGCGCTGAGAAGAGGCATACAAAGTAGGCAACGGCCCGTTTGACTGCCACTTATCCTAAACTGTATCTATTATTATTTTCTATTTTAATGTTTATATATTAATTTTTAATGTTTATATTTTAATTTTTATATTATACAAGTAGGGAACATCAAGTTGACGCAAAAAATTATCAAGTTTTTTTTTTTGGTTGGAAGGAGATTCAGTGGTCTCCGCGCATCTAGTCGCGCTTCATATAAATAAAAAGAGGTTAAATAGTCCGCACGCGGGATAGCCGGACCCCTTACATCATGAACAAGCAAATCAACAACACCCTCTGGAGGGTCACACAAAACATGAAAACCGAGTTCAAAAGAAAAAGCTATAGAGGCTAAGAAATCAGCAACCCTATTACCTTCACGGTAAATATGACGAACTTGGATATCCCAAGCTCTTTGAAGTAAACCTTGGCACATGTGTACCAGGCTAGAAAGAGGATGACATCGAGGTATGTTTTTCCCAAGGAGATTCGTAATTAGTTGGGAATCTGTTTCGAGGATAACCTTCCGATACCCAGATTCCCAAGCTAATTGAAGACCTTGTCCAACACCCCACAATTCCGCAACTGGAACCGTACATGTACCAATGTTGTGAACACCACCTCGTTGCCATCCACCTTCACAATCCCGAATAACACAACCTGCCGCAGCAACTCCACTAGTCTTCACAGCACCATCCGTGTTAACTTTTATCCAACCCTGATGAGGTGTTGTCCAGGTAACAAAAATTATCGAAGGATACGCCGAACGAATTCGTGATTGATCCCTTGATCTTGTATCCCAAGCTGCATAGTAGTCCTTTGTTTTTTGAAGCACCCTCACATGCTTATTAGGAGTAGTGACATTGTCAAACACAATCTCATTTCGCCATTTCCATATGCACCATAATCCCTCTGCAAAAATATCACTCCACACATATTGTGAATCATGTAATATAGGAGTAAGAATATTACCTCGAATCCAAGAATTAAAAGGTTGATCGAAGAATCTCGGGTACATAGTCACCGCCTGAAGAGCTGTCCACATTGACTTCACAGCCGGACAATCCCGAAATAAATGAATAAGGTCTTCTGTAGTGCCAGGGCAAAGCTTACACGAGTCTTCAAAAGCCAAATGCCGTCGACATCGTTCACTTTGCGTTAACACCCCACCTTGTAGAACCTTCCACAAAAATAACTTACCTCTCTCCTGCACCTTAAGTTTCCATAATTTAATAAATAAAACTCTGTCAGCAAATTGAAACTCCATTGCTTTTGTGAATGCACGGTACCCAGACGAAACAGTATAAACTCCTGATTTCGAATATGGCCAGGCGACAACATCTTGCTTGGACTCGTCAATCATAATAGAAGCCAATTTTGATCGGTGCTCAGGGCAGAGAAGATTGTGTAACCTATCCCATTTCCAGCCGGTATTACAGTCCCAAAAGTCGCGAACAGACAGGTTACCTTCAAGAGGAGTAATAACTCGACTCGCAATATCCTTCAACGGTATATTCAAGAGCCAATTATCGATCCAGAACTTAGTTTGGATCCCATCTCCAACAATCTTCTTAGCATGCTGTGCAACAATCAAATGAAATCCCTTAAGGATAGCCTTCCAACCATATGAATGTCGCCTACTAGCTAAGCCCGTTCGATTTATGTACATCGAATTAAAGACCGTAACCCATAACGGACTCGTTTCCATAACGAAACGCCAAGCAGTTTTACTAGCATAAGCTAAATTTAAGATGTTAGCTTTAGTAATCCCCAGTCCGCCATTGTCACGTGATTTACAAATCTCAGACCACTTCACCAAGTGTAATCGCTTAGCTTCGTCAATGGAACCCCAAATAAAATCCCGACAACATTTATCTATGCGGTTAGTAATACTTGTCGGAAGAATAATCGTTGACATAACATATTGGGGTATAGACATCAATACCGATCTGGTTAGTGTAACCCTACCAGCAAAGCTCAAGGTTCTTCGTTTCCAGCCACTTAACTTAGAATACATCATTTCCATAATAAACTCAAAATCAGATCTCTTAACCCTTCCTTGAAGTATAGGCATGCCAAGATATCTACCAAAATTGGAGTGAGAAGATTGGTGAAATAGGGCCCTTTTTGTTTAATGTAGACTAACTAGGCCCCTAACAAAATCAGATTAAAAAATAAAGATAAAATAGAGAAATTAATGCTATAATTAAGGATTGAGATTAGGTAGTTAATTGATTTTCGAATTAAAAAAGCTGCCAAAAAATTTTTAAACGGTTTTTAAAAAAATAAAAACCTTAAATAAAAGATTCTCGAAATCTTTTTATAACTGCTACTTCTATAAATCACAAATACGATCTTCTCTCTCTCCAACTCCATTGAAGGCGATTGAAGGTATCTTTGTTGAGCGTCGTCTTCTCCGTCTTGCAATCGTCGTTTCCTAGTGTGTATTTCATCCATTGTTGTTTAATTCGAACCAGGTAAGTATTCGAATTCGATCTCATCTTTTCGGTTTATTCGTGGTAAAAATATTATTTTTGTATGAATTTCGTTTTCTTTATTTGTGTCTTGTTGCAAGATCCTAGTAATGTTGTTGTCAAACTGAGGCCGGGACCCATTGTGAGGTCCTAACCAGTAACGTCCCGAGTTCTGAGAATTCGGGGTGTTACAATCTCGCTACAGTTTTACTTTCATCTTAGCACTAGTTTATAGGTGCGGGTATATTTATATATTGGAATTTTGATTAATATGTCACGAGTTTGTATATGTATCAACTAGTGATATATTTAAAAAAACATTATAATAGTCGTTTAATTATTCTCACGATGATAAAATATTTGCGAATAAAGAAGTGTCTCATTATTTAGACTTTATTTTAATTCTTATACAACATATCACTTTGTTAAGCTTATAAAAAAATTACCCTAATTATGTCCATACATATTAGTTTTGTTGCCAAGAAATTTAGGCACTACAAATGATTAAGGAGCTAAAAGTTGAAAGAATTTGGTGAAGTAGGCTTTTTTTTATAAATTTTTGTTTTGTGTACCTCTCTATTTTTTACCACTTTCATTAATGTTAGGAAAAAGTATTTAGCATATTTTTAACCCCTCTATATAAAAAAAAGAAACAAATATATATGGTTTGTGCTTGAGTTTCTGATATGGTTTATGGTTGAGTTCTTGGTATGAGTATTTGGTATGAGTTTCTTGTTGAGTTTATGGTATGAGTTTCCGGTATGAATATTTGATATGGTTATTGGTTGAGTTCCTAGCATGATTTCTGGTTAAGTTTCTGGTATAGTTTTTGGTTGAGGTTCAATATGGTTTCTAGTTGAGTTTTTGGTATGGTTTCTGATTGAGTTTCTAGTATGGTTTTTGGTTGAGTTTTTGGTATGAGTTTCTAGAATGAATTTCTAGTATGGTTTTTGGTTGAGTTTCTAGTATAGTTTCCGGTATGAGTTTCTGGTTGAGTTTTAGGTATGGTTTCTTATATGAGTTTCTAGTATGAATTTTTGGTTGAGTTTCTGATATGGTTTCTGGTATGAGATTTTGGTATGAGTTTTTGGTATGAGGTTTTTGTATGAGTTTTTGGTATGGTTTATGGTTGAGTTTATAGCATGAGTTTTTTAAACGAGTTTCTGGTATGGTTTCTGGTTGAGTTTCTGAGTTGGTTTGAGCATAAACTAAATAAATTAAGGATGTTTTCATTCTCTATAGACAACCTTCAACCTTAACAAATTTTCCAATATGATCAAATTCACACAAATTTCATAGTATAAACACTTGCTGCATCACTATAACACCAACAATAATCAAAGCAACCGATTTCAATTGGGACAAACAAACGATATATCAATTAATATGATGCGGGGATAAGCCGCAGTTCCCGATCTAGATTGAAAGTCCTTAACTGGAACAAAAATCGGTCTGTTCTAGACAATAAATCGGCCGATTTATTTGGATGAACATGGCGATTTTTCGTGAAACTTAGAAAATGGATTAGTTAATGATATGGAAAGAAAACAAGATGGTTATGGAACAATAAATGATAAATATAGGAAGATAGGAGTATTATAAGACTTGCAAAGAACCTTGAAATCAATTGAATCAAAACCCTTAACAAAGAATTACCTTTCGCCCTTCCTTCTTTAACCTTACACAAGTCTTCTACATAAGACAAACACAAGGAGGGACTAGTTTGACTTGCAGCACCAACCTTCAAAAAGATTAACACACACAAGAACAACCTAGCAAAGATTCACAACTCTTCAATCAAAAACTCTCCTTTTGATTGAATAGAAATGATAAAATGCAAACCCCGTGAGCGAAGTCACAAGTATCTCACAATAATGTGGACAACAATAATCAACTCAACTAACTAATAACCTCCCCCACTAAGACTATTTATAAGGAAGATTAACCTACGAAAACTAAGAAATATATCTTTAAAAGATAATCTAGGAAAGATATTTTTTAAAAGATAATCTAAAATAATCCTAAAAGATAGGATCCAAAAATAATAATTTCCTTAAGATAGTGTGAGAGTTTTAAGAAAATAAAATATAAAAGATAGGATTGCCAAGTTTAAAAGATCTTTGGCCGGATCTTCTAAATCGTCAACAAGCAGAAATCGCCTTAAGAAAATCGACCGATTTGCTTCACATGTAGGACGATTTTCTTGTAGAATTTGTCGACCGATTTTCTTCATATATGTGGATCGATTTCTTCATTTCCAACTTTCCTTGATCTTCCTTGATGATGTCTCCTCTCGAATCCTTTTAGCCCTTGATCTAGTGACGATTCCTTGTATGATAGGTGTCAAGGGTGGTCCCACATCATAATACAAAGGGCAAAAAAACATTTGAAAAATTGTCGACGAAATCAATTCAAATCATACGAACAACAAAAGCAAAGTATACATGTGAAAATGCGATTGAATGTAAAGGTGATGCTCCAAGGTGCGAGTTGGAATAGCAAGAGGAATGTGGAATCAATAGAAAGATACCAGCTTTGTAGGACAGTGGGGTTTGATATCAAGATGAGGTTTTTTAATTGAACTATGTCACAACTTTTTGAAAATCAAAATAAAAAAAAATGTTTGTCAAAGCAGTATGGAAAAAACCTCTTACAAAGACTTCATAAGTAGAGCAAAGCAATGGAGTTTATACAACAATTCCATGCGTGCGAAGCACGTTGGTTTCAAACTCTAAGGAAATGTTAGAACATTTGTTTGGTTCAAAACCCTAGCTTTGAATAGTAAAAAAATAGGTGTACATTTACTAAATTTGTTTATGTTATGAACCTACTTAATAGATCAATATTTGTAAAAGACCTACTTAGTGAATTTGACCCTAACAGTTTGCGAAGGAAGATTCAAATTTCAAACATGACAAATTAGAACAATATTTAAGATTAGTGAAATAATGTTTGAGTAAGTATAAATTACGAAACTTCTAGTAAAAATTAGCTAATATTTCTTAAAAAAGTTACAAATTTTCTATATTATACAAAATTAAATTAACATTCAACCAAATTCACGCATATAATATAAAAACCGGAAACATAACAAAATTGATTACTCGAATGAGTCTATTATACAAATTAATTTCGAGATTACATAGGTTTTTAAAGTTATTGAGCCTATTAAAACTATTGAAATTGATTATGGCTCCTCCTTGTTTTTTCCGAATAGTGTTGGATTTCATTCGGATCACCCATAATAATGCATGGTATTGGTGATGCATTGATTAGGTTGGTAATCAAATCCCATAACATAATTTTTCATATTTCCTGAGGTGGTGCATAAGCAAAGATAATGTTCATTGTGCGGTTTTGATTGTTACAAACCAATTCAATACAAATGAATCGGTCACTTTTTGAGATAAGATTAATCGATTGATTCTTGAGTTCGTAAGCTTTCCAAAGTAAGCATAATCCCCCGCCATCCCAATAGCGGGACAATAAATGATGTTTGTGGTACTCCGCTAAATAAGGTACGATATTAATAAGTTCCGTTACGAGTCTAAATTATATAGACTTATATCGTATAAATATTAGTTATTTTAGATAACTAATTATAAGGGTAGTAAATAACTAGGAAGTTCTAGGTAAATTGGTAAATTAAAAAAAATAAAATTTTAAATACATTAAAGTAATATGTCTATAATTTAAATTGGAATGATAGAGTAGGTAGTAAGCTTGCTTACTTGCATTCTTCTCCATGTCACCACGTGAGGATGGTTAATTCTTGACAAGATTTGGAAGCCTACTAGGACACTTGTACTTAGACAATCATGATAATAACAAAAGAAAAAAAAGAAAAGGGTAAATGTATCTCTTAATGCTTAAGATAGTACATTAGTCATCCTATATAAGGAGAAGAGGTAATAACGTAAAAGTGCACACAAGAACAAAGTAAAGAAGTTAAACGTACGAAGAAAAAATATACAACCCGATCAAGGAGCAATCATTAATTTACAAGTTAAGACCCGACCTAACAAGAGTATTCGTACGATAAGGCAAGTGGGTTATTGTGACACCTATTTCATATCTAGTTGATTATCAGTTAATTAACCCTGTTTAAAGCAAAAGACGGAAAAGCGGAAAACGTAAAATTTTAAAACTTTATCTTACAACCATATTCACAACATATATACATACTAACATACGTCATAAAACTCTGTTTAACAAAACACGACTGTTTAAGACCACACAAAACATCCTAGGCGGTAGCATCCCATAACAGCCCACCTGATATGATCTCAAATCCAGGTGTTTGGTCCAACGTCCTTGCCTTGGTCAGGCCGAGTCTGAGTAGCTGAAATAAAATGTGGATATAACAACAATGAGCCACACGCTCAGTAAGGGTATACAAATCACACTCCCCAATATATATAAGTATCTAATATCTTGTCCCCAAAGGACACTATACCCTTTTCTCACATTTCAAAGCACACACATACATGTCCACATTCACATTACATCCACAACCATCCATAACACATAGCATATAAACAATCAAGCATATTATCACACCACATATAAACATATAATCTCATATAAATATCTCATATCATACCATCACATATAAATAATCATAACATAACATTTAGCATGTTAGACTCGATCGCATCGATGCATAGGTGATAATTAACTAACTAGCCCCAACTGATCGTACGATATATTTTCTCATGTGCTTTCGTATTCTTTCTTTCTTTCTTTTCTTTCTCTTTCGGTTGGCCAACCCGATAGCGTCCTAGGCCCCCTGTAGATCAGGTAGCGACCTCGGCCATCTTGTCCTAAGACCCCCTATAGACCAGGTTGCGATCTTGGACTATTTTTCTCATCTTAAGGCCCGCTATAGATCAGGTAGCGACCTCTGAGGCCCCTTGTAGATTAGGTAGCGACCTCGTCCCCCGAAAACCCGTGCGGGACCCAGTTGGGCTAATTAATCAATTATCCTCCTATATTATCACTTTCATATCATAACTCAATTTCATGCTTTCATCATATTCTTTCATCATATTCTTTCCATTATCATCTCATGTACCTCATGCATGCATTCATAAATCATATCAAGTCATCATCATCATTTCTCTCATATATATATATAAGCATGCATAAAATCATGGCATAATAAATACATAATATATATTAAGCAGGTGTAAATCATATACACTTACCTCGCAGGTAAGAACAATAAAACCTCGCAAACCAACTATTGAGTCCGTTTCCCACTCGGACTATCCTCCTTTACCGTGCTTGGATACGCTCACAAAGACTAAGCTATAGTTAACCAAAACCTTCAACAACACCTGCGGAGAATATCATATTCCTCGTATTAAACTTCTCGATTCAAACACCAATTAAATTCATTCCTTTGAATTTAATTAACTTATATTCTCCTCTATAATCCCAATTTAATTTATTTAACCTTCAATTATTTAATTAAATTTCGCCAAAATAACGTTTTGCCCGCAGGCAATTTCTGAACCCACCTGTCATCAAATCTCAACAAACAAACAGCCCATAATCAACAGAATAATGTAACGAGCATAATGGAATTTCCAGTTATCCATTTTGACAAGCCTAAGGTCAATTTAGGCCAAATCACAATACGGAAAACGAATAAATTCATAACTTATTCGTTACTAACCCGATTGACGATCCGAAAGAAGATTCGGAATCACAACGACGCAGGCTACGCTCGGACACCATCAAATTCTCCGGAATCTGAGCGACGGAACCTCCCTAGTATCATATATGCTCGACCAGACCTTCCCTTGCTCGGAAATGTAGAAACTCGGTACCAAAATGAAGAGAATGAAGAAAAGAATCCAAAAACTCAAACGGATTTGAAATCGGATTAGAAACGAATAGTAGATTTGAGTTTGAAGGTTGAGAGAAATCAGAGCTTTTATGAGAAAACGTGAAAGGAAATGAATTAATAAACGTTATTTCCGCTATTTATAGCGAAGACGATCTTTAGCGGAGTCGATAGTTATTCTTTCACCGATCCGAAAGCGGTTTAAGCCCCCCTCTCCAAACTTCTCGAAATTGGAATAATAAATCTGGAATATTGTATGGATAATTATTCAGCAATTGTCTCGAAAAATGCGTATTCTTAAGCCGTCTTTTTTAAACGCTAAGAAACGAAATAGCGACTCTTTTGGCCGTTTTGCCTTTCTATGTTTTTTCATATCTAGGACATGTCCGATGTCCTGATCATTTCTCTCAACTGCATTTTTATTAATTGAAGCTCCCAAATGCTCCAAATAACACCGGGGTATAATATCATCTAGGAGCAGGTTACCTCGAGAGGTATCTCGTGTTATAACGGATTTAATTCCTTAAAATTCTCGATTAGGTCATCTTCGATTTTTGACTGTTACAGTTATAGTTATTTTAAATAACTATCGTAATCGGTAATGCTTATATATTTATATATGTATTAGAGAAGTAATAATTATAGGTATATCAATCGAGATATGTAAAATTTGATACATATATTTTTGTACTAGACGGACATATATTTATTGGTTCAGCAGTTACTTGATCGGTAAAGTGATAGTATACGAACCGATGAAAATGTGAAACGTGTGTCATTAAAGGGCGCGGACATTATGGGTAAATAATAATGACGGCTCGACAGTATTATTAGAAATGTTCGTTGGGGCTTAGTGGACCCCGGAAATTAGGTCGTCTAATTCCGATCTCGCCACTGGTAGGCGAATTTAGGAGTCATGGATTTACCAAGAGGTTCTCCAAGACTTGCCTTTCGGTTGATTAATGGTTAAAATCGGACCTGGTATCCACGGTGAAATTGCTAGCGTAACGCTAACGCAATTAATTGCTGTCCTTTTAAATTGATTAAGGATTGAATGTCTAGTTAAGGTTGAAACCATGAATAGTATTTATTATATGATTTTAAGTTATTTTAAAAATTAGGTTAATCCAGCTTGCCAGTTTATCCGATAAACTGACACATGTTTTTTTTTTTTTTTTTTTTTTTTTTTTTTTATTTTTTTTACTTTGATTTATTGGCAGATTAAGGTGAGTAGGAGATGAAGTATTGGAAGCACCCCGGAGTTACACCTAATCACCTTTCACCCTCCCTTGGAAGTTTATATATATTACTACACTTAAATCTATGTTTTAATATATGTAGGTCTAAGTTGATACATAATAAATATGTTATTATATAACTCGTTGAAGTCTTGCTAATTAGCCTGAGGCGAATTTTAGTAGTAACAAAGAAACCGCTGGCGTTGTAGCAGACCTAGTGGGATGTTAGACTGTGGTGTTACAATGGTATCAAATCCCGCCAATCTCCAAAGTCAATCTTTCGGCGGATTTTTAGATTTTGTCTTAGCTAGAGCAATTATATTTATATTGTCAATTTTGCAGACAACTTTGAGATTGGTCTAGAGGTTACTTTGTCCCATGCCTCTAATGTTCAAGAAGCTTATACTCATATTAATCTGGTAAAGATATTTGTAGTTTGGAGGGTGTCGTAGGCCTGAGATCCTAATTCATGTAAGAAAGAGCTAAATGAACATAGCGTTATATTCATCGATAAGCACCGATTTGTAGCATTAGATGGGTTCTTATAATGGTCTTTGATTTTTTATTTTTTGGTAGACTTTAATTTTGTTTTGATTGTTATTGATACTTTTGTATTTCTTGGATCATACAACATGAGTAAGATAATATTGTGACAATAGGCTTTGGTAGACTCGGAGACCTTTAATTTGAGCTTTTCAGCAACATCAATAGAGAATTCAACTAATTTGTAAATGGGTTTAAAAATTAGATTGTAAAGTCCCCATATACATTTGGTAATCCAGTCTTTGTGAGATATGTAGATAAACCAACCATTCCGGTCATGATCGACAAGAGACGAGGTGGTCATAAATAAAACAATGGAAAATCTGTTAAGCTAGAATCGTGATTTTATAGAATCGTGATTTTAGTGGGTTGCGTCTCTTTGACTATTTTACCAGACCTCACTGAAAGATGAGGATAAACACTATAATTCTCAAATCCCATTTGCCCAAAGACATGGTTACTAATAAGCGAAACTCTCGGCTACACATAATTTCAAATCTTTGTCAAATCTAAGAACGTAGCCTTATTTTCTTCCATATGCTCTATCTATCCAACACCAAAGATAGTTGTCAAACTTTTAGCGTCCTTTAAAGACCGTGTTTGCAAGTCCTTGTAGTGGGTTGGGCAGACCAGCACCAACTGCTTCAGCAAAATGCTTAGCCTGCAATCACATTCTTACTAGGTCATCCAAAATGACTCTAATGGAATCACACAGTTACTTGCACAAAGCCAAACACCACATTACCTCTTGCATGACCTTCTTTAGTTCCATGGCATCTCTCACTCTTGCGTCCATGAATGCCCACGTATCTTCGAAATCTGTTATACAAATAAATTCCCGATTCCCCAATGTCATTCAAATAGGTCTTATTTTAAGGATGTCAAAATTAATTATTTCAGCTGGTCAAGAAAATAACCATGAGAGTTGTCAGCCAACATATACACCTCCGTTGATGAGTATATGCCACCAAGTACTGTACGCTTCACATACCAGTCCATGTCAGAGGCTGCATCGCCAGTAGCATGCCAGATCTCGTCGACCAGCATTGCGCGTTGCTTGAAGCTAGTCGGTACATTATTAGGTTTTGCCTGTTATAAACAATTCGTAATGCTGACGTGTTAGACATGTATTGATAGAATACTACAACTAATATCTCATCCTGACTGACCACACAATGAAATTATAAACTACCTGAATGCTAAGCGCCTGGGCCCATTTTGCTATATAGGGTATTTGCATCTCCAGTCGATACTTAACAAGTTTCGAGATACACTCACTTGGAATAAGTTTTTTCAGGCTTTCATCTGCATCGATTTTATCAATGAGTTTCTGCAGACAATCATCCATGAAGTACTGCAAAAGGAATAAGGGGAAACAATCATTTTCTTTAGCACAAATATACCAAAGGTGTTCTGATGCTAGTCACATACCAACAATGATAGTACGTTAATTGTAGGTTTAATACAACATATATATGTATAACATGAAAAGAATTCCACATATGCCAATCTAAGATAAACAAAGACATAATTGCAAGAAATAAGTTGTGCTATCAGGCATCATAAATGTGAACTCAGAAAGCAAAATTCAACCTGCAATATAATCCCTAATATACAAATAGAAGAGCAACAAGCACAACACAAAAAAAAAATAAGAATAATATATCTAAAAGAAAAAAAAACTGTGAAAAAATAGACCGATTGCTCTGACTTCAAAGACAATGTAGGGATTAGGCGCTGCATTCTGACTATAAATATCAATAATTTTTATTTATAATATATGTATGCTTGTCTAAATCAAGAAAATCTTTACTAGTGTAATGAGATCATGATATGATAACAACACTCAACTGTATTTCAAAAGCATTTGATGCTCAAATCTCTTGTGCAACTCCTCAATCCATGTACAGGTAAAAGGTGCTTCAGAACACCAAGTGGTCTATACAAAATCTCATGGAGATCACTGAGCTCACATATGCTGGACGGATCCCTTTATGTACACTATCTAAAAGCAAACACCAAAACAAAGCATGCTAGTATCACAAAAAAAGGTTTTTGTCCCCGGCTATCTAACATCATTGTTAAAAATCTGACAGTGATATAGATACAATTTCTACAAAATGGATAATATTACTTTTAGGACGGATATGAGAAATATGATAAAAAACAACAAAAGGCCAACGAGAACCAACATACAGATTACGTGGTTCACTAAAAACTGGCTACATCACGGACAAATACTCTATTGTTTGGGAGTATTTCAGACTACTTAGTAAATACTGAAGAATATAGGCTTCCGGATGTTCAGAACAGATTTGCAGAGCAAATATGTAAATGGTTTCCAGATCAGATGACAAATATAGATGTTCAGTATGGTTATAGAACGTCCATATATGTAGGATCCAACTTAGAGATCCTAAACCTAGTAGTATTAGGAGAAACATATGGATGAAATCCTAACCATTATAGGATTACATAAAGTGATATAATCCTAACTACAAAAGGATAGAATTCAATATCTCCTTATTCAAATCATCTATCAACAAATATCCACCTCGACTTGAATTTTTCTGGATATACCAGATTCATATTCAATTCATATCAACAAATCTTCACCTTGACTTGAATACTACCGGATGACTAGATGCAGATATACTAATATAGTCTTTCATTCTTATATTTGCCTTCCTCTTGAGATTCTGAGGCTTATAATTTTACAATTAAATTCAAAACTAGCAAACTTGTACTATTTATTAAATCTGAAATCCCACAAATATGAACTGATGAGCTAGCTATGATACCTCCCTACTTTGTATATATCAGGTAAACTAATGATATGACAAAAACACTCAAGAAAATATTTGCTAGAGCAAGATAATGATATGACAAAAATACACAACGATATCTCTAAAATTATGTTCAAATCTCTTGTGCAACTCAATCCACGTACATGTAAAAGGTGCTCCAGATTTCCAACTGGTGTGAGCTCAAATGCCAGACGGAGCTCTTTAAGTACTCCATCCAAAAGAAAAGGCCAAACACATTCTAGTATGACAACTTATAAGAGAAGGTTTTTGTCTCGTGCTATTTTTGTTAAAGTCAGACAGTTATAAAGATATAATTTTTTACAAATTGGATGGTTATTGTTTGCAGACATACTCTTCCATACTTGTATCTGTCTTCAGCTTGAGATTTTGGGGCTTTTTTTTTTTTTTTTTTTTTTTACA
>BSUD01000007.1:133236962-133323248 GCA_033239045.1 Fagopyrum esculentum | reverse complement strand
TTTTTTTTTTTTTTTTTTTTTTTTTTTTTTTTTTTTTTTTTTTTTTTTTTTACAATTATACTTAAAACCAAGCAAACGCATACTATTTCTTGAATCCCCCACAAATATGACCTGATGGGCTACCTTGTAAACCTCCCAGGTCCCTACTTTATATTGCAAATAAGTAACCTAATGTCCTTCTTAAGGAAACCAGCGACATGCATGAAGAAACAGAGCATACCTCAACAAGCGCAGCTTCCTTTTGAGGGAAGGATCCAACAATAGCGGGTGATATACTAGCGTCTCTTGCACCCGCCATCATTGCTTCTTCAGTCCAACCCAATCTAATCTGGAAAATCACAAAAACAAGAATCCCCAATTAACTTCATACTTAACACCGGAAATTAAGAACACGTCCAACCAGTGTAGATGGTAGTATGAAGACACACAATTCCAATCGCGACAACATTCATTAGCAATTTGCCTACAAAACGCATTGTCCGAAACGGAAAAACGCAAAGAAGACACAGAAAAACAAGATTGAAAAAGGTACCACGTGAGGAAGCGAAGCGCGAAGAACACGAGCCTGTTCTTCTTCATAATTGATTACGCTACGTCGAGCAGTGGAGGTCTGAGCACCGGGAAATTCAGAAGCAGTATGCGGTCCAGAAGCATGATGTTGATTGAGATTAGGGTTGGGGGAATTGGATGATTGATTGTCGGCCGAAGAGGTGTATAAACATCTTGAGGTAGTGACTGACCTGGCGTGGGAGATTCGGCGATGGGAATTGAAAAGGCGATGGGAATCGCAGAATAGCCTCTTTGCCGCCGATCGATACATGTTCGTCGCAGGAAAGGGAGATACAGAGAGAGGAAGACGACGGGTGAGGTTAAAGGTAGATAAGGAATGGCCCTCCGATCTCCGCGCGCACGTACGTCGGATTTGAAGTAAATTATGAATCTCGAGGTCTTGCTGACTTATTTTAACACCTTATTACGGCCAAAAAGAAAAAGGATATAAATAAATAAAAACGACAAAACGCGACGTTTTAACAAGCTTATGCTGCAACTTCTCAACCTCAGTCCCATTCGCCATTTCTCCGATCGGTGAATCTCGTTCTCCGTCCTTTTTCTCACCGCCATTCGGTTGATGTTTCCAGCCATCGGAACTGGCGAGTTAATAGTCACGCGTTTTCTGAAGCCATTGCTTATGAGAAGCTTCATTATCTCTTAGCTTTCTCCTCATTCCAAAGGTAAACCCTAAGCCCTAGCACCGTATGAATTTGGGGTTTGTGGATTTTATTATTTGGTTTTGTTGAAAATTTTGTGTGGTCCCTCGACTCTCGATCTTGAATTGTTCGAAACAGTTTAGTTCATCATTCGTTGCTTTTGCAGTCGATTGATTTAGCATCTGAGAGATTGAAACTGCTGTGCGATTTTCGTTTTTGAGGTTCGAGTTGCGCTTGTGAAATTAGGCCCGTTCGAATTAAAATGATACCCGTGGGTTCGTCTGATTTTACTCGTATAAGAACAATTGAATCAGGTTTTGTGAGAGAATTTTGTATGTCTTTCGATTGTAGGTGTTTCAGTAAGGTTCAGTTTCTAATGGGTTTCGATTTTTTAGGTCTTTGATGTTGGGTATTATGCATTGAGGTGTTTCCAATATTTTTATGCTTTTGAAACATGGATCAGATTTGGCTGAACTATGGTATAAGTTGCTGTTCAAGAGGTTGCAAACCGTGGATCAAATTCTCATGTGTTCTTACTTTTAAGCATTATATCTTATCTCAGGTGTCTTCATAAGGGCAACTGTTCAACATGTTGCAAAACGTTCCTCACCAAATTGTTCAGTCACCAGCCAGGCTTGGCCTGTCAAATCCTAATTCACCTGCTATTCCGAGTCCGAGTACTTCAAAATTACCATCCCAAATACCCCAATCTCAGAACACCCATCAGCAACCGAGCCTTATGACAACTAAAATCAATTCACATGCTCTTCTAGCTCTCCTCCCTCCTCTTCCCAGGGCACAAACCCTACTTCTTCAGATGGCTTCCCTTGCCTCTAAACTTTTTGAGGTCTCTCCGAATCGCTCTCAGTGGCTTAGCTCATTCCGAGGCTCCCTTCCTACCTTCTTGGCATCCCAATCTCAATCAATAAACCTACCTGCTCTCGATTCCGCTCCATCTACAACCAAAGAAGTCCTTGCTGTATTCACAACTCTCCAAACTCAGTTGTTTGAAGCAGTTGCTGAACTTCAAGAGATTCTTGATCTTCAAGATGCCAAGCGAAATTTAAATAGGGAAATTCAATCAAAAGATTCAGCGATTCTTGCCTTCACAAGCAAACTCAGAGAAGCTGAGCGTGTGCTCGATATTCTAGTCGATGATTATGCTGATTATCGCCGCCCTAAGAGAGCCAAGCTTGATGATACAGAAGATTCATCTGGTGTTACAACGGTTTCATCTCGGTTGAATCTGTCTGACATTTTATCTTATGCTCATAGGATCAGTTATACAACTTTTGCACCGCCTGAGTTTGGTGCTGGATTGGCCCCACTTCGTGGTGCACTGCCACCTGCACCTCAGGACGAGCAAATGCGGGCTTCCCAGCTGTACAATTTTGTTGACCTTGATGTTGGTGTACCAAAAAGAAAAGAGGATATGGAAAAATCAATTGAACCCCTCATTGAGATGCCACCTCCTCCAACAGTCAATCCTAATGCTTTTGCTCATCTAGGAGCTCTCCCAGGCCCTCCAAACGTAGTCCCGCCACCTGGATGGAAACCCGGGGATCCTGTCGACTTGTCCCATCTTCCTCTACCGCCACCAGGATGGAAACCCGGGGATCCGGTGGACTTGTTACCAGTTAACTCTCTTCCCGTCCCACCTGGGGCTAATGAGCAACAACCACTACTACCACCACATCCTGCACATGTTATGCCAAAGGGACCTGGGCCTATTCAAGTCGCACATGTTCAGCTTGATATTCTTGAGGATGATGATAGTAGTGACTATAGCAGTGATGAGGGCAGCTCGGATGATGACGATTGATTAAGGTATGTATATCAGTCTACGATTGTCTTAAATTTTCCAAATTAAGATACCGACGGTAAATTGATCTTGTGGGCATTGTGATCTTTAACATATGCTCTATTAAAGCTTGAAACTTGAGTTTTATTATTGTTGCTGAATTATAGTTTTGTACAGTTGAACAGCTTTGTCATTTACCCACCTGGTTACGAGCAAAGGACCACAAGAGCGATTTCTACACGAGTTGGTGGTGCTTCGTCGTTGCAAATCGCACCGTAGTTATCATTACCGAGTGTAATATGTGTAACTTGTCCTTTTTAGCTATCAGGTAGACTCTTGAGAGCAATGGAGCAAAATCCTACTGGTCTTGAACTCTTTCTTTTTCCTTTATGCTTATGCATTAGTGAATACTGCCGCGTCATTAGAAACATAGATGAGCCGATTTGTGCTAGGCACGACATTAGAGATCTACATGGGGCTTCTGTTTTCATTTGTAATTCCATCTCGGGAAGCGTTCAGACGGAATTAGAAGCGCCGAAGACGATTCCTAGAATAATGTATTTGTTAAAAAGAATATAATATAGATTCTAGCTTACTGTTGTTGACTGGTGTGTGGTAATTGGTAACTATGCGTATTATATTTTCTGTAAATTGTGAATTGTATTATCAGGAAAATATTCTAAAATGTTCACATAAAACAGACTTTTAAAGAGAAAAAGTGGGTATCAGAAATGTGAATGATTGGATATTATTATGCGACTATGAGAACATAATTTTATTTTGAGGAAAAATGTAAGTATTTCAGATATTCTTTTCTAGTAATATTCAGATGTTTAGGTGTAAAACGTATTTAGTACAAGCACACTGAGATGAATCCAACTTTTCAGATATGAGGCTGTATCCCTAAGTTTTTATTGTCGTGGCCGTTGAAATGAAACAGTCAATTGTTTATGATTCCTCACGTTCTATTTCCTGGGTGCTGTAATCTTTCAGGAAATGACTGAGATATGAACAGTTTTATCCCCAGGGTGTGCTTCTCTTCTTCATATTTTCCTTGTGTAAAAGGCAAGAATCCTGTTGTGTTGTCAATTGTGTATGATTGCCCAGATCCGAAGTCCATCTCTGCAAACAAAAACAGAAAGTTGATCCTAGCAGTCTTCTGGTGGACCACCTTTCTTGAAACCTGTGCTCAGCATTTTGCTCGTTCTATTTACTGGGTACTATAATCTTTCAGGAAAGTTGTTTCTTGCAGGATGACTGAGATATTAGCTGTAATTCTTGAAACTGTCCAGTCGAATATCCCATCCCCACTTCCCATTTTCCCTCCTAAAACAGAATAACAAGAAGTTGGAACCAGAACTTACATATATATAAGCAACAATCAACTCACCTGAAAAACAGCTTCACCAGTACAAACCAAGGCATAAACAAAAACAATTTCGATCAAAGTTGAGAGCATAATAATACCCGTTCATGGGTGGCATTGGCATACCATATTGCATCATAGGTGCTGCAACACCTGGGGGATAGTATCCTCCGCCACTTAGCTTGGCCTTGCATCCCGTTACTTGCATATTGTTGCCATAGAAGCTGTTCTTGTGTAAGGAATTGCTGTTTCTTCTCCATATCGGCCATCTGTACGTAGGCTGGTGCTGGAATGCTTAGTGATGCGGCGAAAGGATCTTGTCCAACTGTCTGGACGGACCCGTCTGGGGCAGGAAGCGCCAACACAGGTTTTGCGCTCTTTCCAGGACCAGGTAGTGCTACACTGCTTTCACTTCCACCTGTCAACTGTGAAGTGCTTGTATGCTGTCTTACAATTCCTTGATCATACATGCCATTCGATAGCAAGTTGTCAAACCCGCCTCCTAAAGCCGCCTTTTGATTTCCAGGTTCAGCAGCTGGGGTTTGCCAAGCAGAAGTTATTTCGGGCTCATCATTCGATGGGAAAGCTTGCCATGACCCATTCCCGTTGGCTGCAGGACCAGCAAACAGAGATAAAGCGAATTGATTTTGGTTTACATTCTGAATTTTGATACTCAAAAGAAGCCTTTGCCCGATGAGTTGTATCTACTTTTGAAACAATGCATTATAATTACAGTTATTGATATTTTCATACATCTTCGGTATCTATTGGTTCACATTTGCAACAAACTGAAGCAAGTGAGCTTGGCGCTCAATCATCTCAGCATAGTTGAGTCTATGTGCGAGCTGGAGTTTCATGAAGAAACAAAGAGGGGTGTAAATTGGGATTCCATGTCATATAGTAAAATAGTTGTTCGTCAAATTCAGTATGTTTGAGTGGTAAAAGTTGACTTGTTTGCATCTCAGATGAGGTAAGTTGGAGGAATGACTGTTAAATTTATAAAGTAATAAAAACAAGAGAGTGCTCAAACAAACTTGAGTTCAAAATCGGCTCCAGAAAAATGAGTAAAACGAGCGCGAGCTCAGTGGAAGGCTTTGCGAGCCAAGTATAAGCTTAAGACTAGGCTTTATAAAAGGTGATTTTACTTTCTTTTTTTTTTTTTAAAAGCTCTCGTTTGGTTATGATGTACCTACATTACTTCCTATAGAAAGAGCAGAAGCAGATGGTTATGCTATTTTGTGATTCATCAAGGAGAACATGTGAGCTTCGGTTACATTGCGCATGTTTACTTGCTAATGTTTCAATTCTACCAACCAAATCACAAAAAAGTGGCGCTCCTATTGCCACTGGCAGGGAATGCCTGACGTCTTCGCCCCTGAGGAAGATCCCCTTGATCCTGCTTTGCTGCTTCACCACCGCCGCTACTACTACCCACGCCACCACCCCTTGTTGATTTCTTCTTCACAGCCCCGCCGCGGCCGCCGCCACCGCCAAACTTCGTTGTTTTTGTGGCTGTCTCATAATCAAACGGCTTTATTTGGAGCCCAGACGGTTCTTCTGTATTACCAAGTGGCTGCTTCTCACTCGACGACTCAATACACCTGTTTAGACTAGAAGCCAAGGTGGAAAGAGATATCAGTTCGCCTTCTTCATGTTCACCTGTAATTGTTTCGGAGTTTTCTTGAGTTTCGTCCTCATCGTCATTCGAGATTCCTTCCAATGGTATAATATCTTCCGTTTCCGTTTTGATTTCTATAGGATTGTCGTCATTCTCTTCAGAAGGGCAAGTATCCATGGTTCCACTAGGTGGCTTTGTTGTCTTCTTTGACGATTGATCATCACCCACAAAAGAATGAAACGGGAGATTGACAGAAGATTTAATCTGCTCTAACTTGATTAGTTCCTCCTTCTGTTCCACAACAAACAAAAGCATTAGCTAACTATGATGAAATCGGTAACAAGAAAAACAAATTGTATATCAAAAGTTTCACGTCACAAACCTTACTACTAGGATCAACTTTCTTCTTTGAGGATGAACCTAGCAATGCCCCAAATCCTCGGCTGGGCCTTTTCAAAATTTGGACAGTTGCTCCAGTAGCCTAGAATAGAAACATAACTAAATGATGAGATTAAACCAATAGATAAAAAAAGAAAGAAAAAACAAATAACAAACTGCAAGATCTGGACAACCTTCTCTAATTCCACACAAGATGGTAGCTTCTCACAAGTATCTCCAACTCCAGCTTTTCCTGGACCACTGTTATCAATGACCCGTTCAACCATGGACGAATCTGGCACGGCCAGAGATCCTTCACCAACCAAAGAAAGTGGTGCAGGTGCCTGAAAGAGAATACCCTCTATTAAATTTATAATGCAAATTGCTTTCACGCAGCAGTGTCTAATTCAAGAGACTGGCTTATCTCTTGCATAAATAAGCATTAAAACTACATGTACCTCAGACACAGGTTTTACCACTTCAGGACGGGTCTCTGCTAATTGTTTAGCAACAGCTTCAAAGGCTGCAGCATGCTGAATTGAATGCCTTACGATATTCACAACAGATGCGAGATTCCGCTCAATATAAGGATGTTTGTACCTCGACAAACGCTTTAATTTACCAGTAGTGACGGGCATCTGCTTGGCTTTTGCGCCAGGAATTCATTATAAGCACAAATTCAAGACATCAGCGAAAAAAACACGCAATAGCAAACAACTTTTTTTTTTACCTATTTCCAGAAGTGCTTTGTTTGGCAGTATATATCCAGTGCTCTCATCCTCCGCTCGAGCAACAGCATCTCTCCATTCATAAAGTCCCTGCAATCACAATCAGATGTAAATTCAGAAGAAATATGGTTCCTAATTTAATTGTTCGAGTATCACTCCTCATATAGTTAATCAGAATTATCAGTGACAGTGGTATTTTCAAAACAAAGTAATATTCATTCTAATAACTTCTCCCGCCGTATTTTGAATCACCAGTTATGCAAATTAATCCTAAATCAATCAGAAACCTAGCAAGTATAGCAGTTATATTGAGCATCATATAATTAGGACACAAGGACTCTTGAACTTGCATCGGTTGTGAATCGCTTTGCCTATAGCATGTGACCTTTAATGGAACTGAATGAGGTTGCCCTAAAATTCAAAGGTCAAATCATGTTGATGGTTGGAAGAGTTTATAAGAGAGTTTGGGCCTAACTAGGATCGACTTGAGCTATTTTGAAAGAGCTCTTGATGACCGAGAATTCAACCTACAAAATTTCACTAACTGAAGTCTCTTTGCAAGAGATGGAGCTCGGTGAGTGAAATGGAAAGCTAAATTAGGACCCACTTGGGCTTCAAGTTTAGGATAGTTTTTTCCATAATACTTGTTACTTAGCTCTGCATGATTCTCGCTGTAATATCTTTCACCAACTTAGATGATACATACTACACAGCCCAGTCATCACCACTTAAACCACACAAACCATATACCAGAAGCTTCTACCATTATACATTTGGTTGTATTTTTTCCACATTCTTGTGGTTTAAAAAAGCAATCAGCTTTGGGGACCATCACCGCAAAAAGATTAATATCTTGTACATGAACGAATAATACATAATTTTTTTTATAGGCATCCAGTTATTTCATCACTTGCATTAGAGGAATGCGAATCGATAGGAGTTTACTTACAGAGACAATGGAGAGCTGCTGAGCATTGAAGTTTGCCGCTTGCAACCTACATAACCATGACAAAAGGTGGAGTAGCATTATAGCATCCTGAAAAAAATGGTTTCTATGCTAATAGAAGAGAGGTGGTGGGGGTGGTGGGGGGCACTGAAAAGGTATAGACATTCAATAGTTTAAGAAAGTAAAGCATCAAGCTGGAGAATAGTTCTAACCCATATAAGTGGAGGTATGAAGTTTCGGTTAGTAGCTCCTTCTCATAAAGCTGCATGCATATATCATAACTGCGCTGGTAGACCTGAATGGCACAACAAGAAAATAAAAGCATTTTGCATCCAACATCAGAAAACAGGATTTGAAAAGTCATGCTCACAATTAAAAGAAGGTCGTCTGGAGGCTAGAAGGCTCACAATTTAATATAACATGAAAGAACCTAAATGGAGAAGAAGAGGAAGACGAAAACAACATCTAACGGCTGTAAACTTAGAAGCATGGGTAGCTGTAGAACCCAAATACTCTAGTGTAGCTAAACCAGAAGCTTAATTCATTGATTGGGTAACTAATTATGGGAAGTGCCTAGAGTGATCAAAACTCAACACCCTCTCTATCAGCCCAAGTGAAACACATTTGCACACAACGAAACCCACAATCCTATAGCATGGAAAATTCTATTTAGAATATACATACCTAAGAATGCATTGTAGCTTGTAGGGTTCAAAAAGGTTCAATGAATTCTGCTGGGGTGGTTTACTTTTGTGGTCCTCAGCCTTTAGGAGTTGTTAGAGTGATTTAAACTCAATTTCTATGATAAATTCTACTACAGGCCATTATACCTTAAAAGTTTAAGGAATATCGTAAGATAATAACTAAAGTTTATAAGGACTTTCATGAAATAGCCCATAAAAATTAAACATGCAAGACATTTGATGATTTCTTAAAGAAGTTTAACTGAAGAACCAACTTAGCAATATTTTCATATGTTTGGGGTCTTACTAGAACAAAGAAAAAAACAGTTCAGGTCCACCATAATGTAATCATTAAAGGTTCTAGTTGAGAACCAAAACTTAAATTGACCCAATTTACATGATACATTGTATTTTGAGTTTTTTACCCAAAAAATTAGGTATCCACAACGAATAAACAAGCGAATAATGATACATAGAAGACAATATGCAATTTGATCTTTCAGATATTAAATACAAGAAGAAAGCACAGAATGGTAATTCCATAACATACCTCTAACAGAAGGTCTTCACTATTCCCCTCTGTGGACTCGGACAATAATCTGGCTCTCATTAAATCATAGATATACAGCAGGTAATGAGTGTCCTCCCTAGCATATCTGTCAGTTAAAAGTAGCATATGATTAAGTGATCAAAACTAGGTTCAACAAATACATAGTTAAATACTTTAGCTCTGTTGGATTATGAACTATTTTAAGGCTAAATTCCACACTTCTTCTCATGCAAGAAGCGCACTAAAAGAAGCCTGACTTGGCGAAATATAGCTACAACTATCCTTATCATGCTTCTTGGGCAGAAAGTTGATAGTTTCATTTAAAAAAATTAAAAAAAAAAAGGACGCATATACTAGGGTAGGTGGAAACTATACAGATTCATCAAATACAGAAGAAAATCTTACTTCTAGGCATACAAACACCTCTAAAAGCACCTTATATATAAACTATTAAACCATATAAGGAAAAGCAGAGAACGTGAAAGAAGTCACCAAAACCAGTATATCAAGGAGCATGCAAGAGCAGTAGACGTATTTGCCACTTAAGGAAAAGGAGAAATAATATTTTGATAACAATTGACCCTCTATTATGCCAAATAAGCCACCAGGACAAAGGAGAAAGCCTAAAAATAGTAGAAGCGCTCAAAAACCTTATCATCTCAGGTGGGAGAGGACGATATCGCCAATCTGCATTCTGGTATCTGTAGAAGAATTTGTAAATGATCTTATAACTCCAAAAGATCACATAGATGTATTTTGAAAGCACAGTTGCAGAGTTAACAAAGGATTTACATACTCTTTATTAGCAGTGACTTCACAGAAGTGATGTAGAAGGTATTCCAGGCTGTTTCTCTCCATTTGTAACACCCTTGATGCCTGTGATACAGATTTACTCCATTCAAAATGAGACAGATTGAGTTGCAACTTGCAAAAGACATTGAGCATCAACTTGCATTTTATCAGCATGTGAAAGGACCAACATTGAGAGTTGAGACACAAGACTCCAATTATCAATAACACTGACAGCACTGTCATATGTGAAGGATAATCACAAACAACTAAGGAAAAAGAATTAGGGGCAAATTGAGAAATAACTACTCACTAACACATTTAGTAAAATAGGATTTTGAGACTTGAGAGTGGGGGTAGAGATGATGGATGAAGAAGTATGATAACAAGACCAAATACAAAAGTGGGTGGAACTTGAAAATTTAGCTGAAATTGAAGAGAAAATAGAAGAGCAAACGACAAGAAAGGAGGCATAATATAAATATCATAATCATTCTACTAAGCCATCAGAGTAAGGTTGGACACCCTATTTTTCTCACCTTATGAAATGAAGTATTGAAATTGTACACGTTAGCTTAACTAGGATAGAAAATTGAGTCAATTATAGGGTTTGAGCCCATCAATAACAAGTTATTGGTAGCTTTTTCAGGAAGGAATCTCACTGTTTCATAATAAATTTTGACATAACATATAAAATTAAGTAAACTCTTTTTATTCAATACTGCTAATCTAAGAAAGACAGGAATCTCTACATGGACTGATTGACTAGACAAGATACTTCTTTGGTGTCACTGCATCCCGTTCTCGACGAATGTATCAAGCATAGATAAAACAGTCAAATCTTATAAATTAAAGAACAAGCAGGCTTCAACCTAGAGCAGCCCAATAAAAAAAAATAATGAACAGAGCAGAAGTTTAACAATATGTATACAATTGAAGAAACACAAGCAAGCATCACAGTATCATAGTTTTAAAACTTCTCAAGAATGACGAGTATTAACTGTTCACTGTGTGATCCATGACCAAATTAGACTTGTAAAGCCCAGATTACCATCCAGTATACACAAGTCAAATCGTGAATGCTTAATATCTCTTCTTTCACAAAATTCGAGATTCGGAAAGAGATTGTGGAGAGGATAAGCATAATAAACTTACAAAACCAACTTATCTTTGTAGAATCATAGAAATGCTAACATCGCAATAGTGCATCAAGGAAGGAGTAAAAGGTGCAAGAATGAACAGATTTACCTGTCCAGTGTCAAATAAATTGCAAACATAGATGCCAAAGTCGCGTTGTAACCAAATGATGTCCCTGTCAGCTCCATGCATCACCTAATCATGTGATTCAAGGATCACAATACATTCAAATGCACATATATATATTGAAATGAGGAAGCCGGGGCTCAGGAATGTAGAAGTTCACCACTACCTTTTTTTTGGAGGGATCCTTGAATATTTCCCTCAAATATGGACCAATATGAATACGAAGTTTTAGTGTGTCAACAACAAAATCCTCAGTTCGAGTAGAAATTTGCATCAAACAAGTCAAGCCTTGGAAGGATCGATATTGATTGTGTTCCAAATCTACCTACCATTACGTAAGGTGATGAAAGTGTCAAATGATATAACATAAACCATAAATTTGAATGCAAGCAAAATATTGTGTAGAAGAGCATCCATAACAGAGAGAATAAAATTTGAACTCAAAAAGACTGGAGTAGGGTGGAATAACAAAGCATGTGATCTGTTATAAGTAAAACCCATCACCATTTACTTATAATTTGAAAAATAAAAATGAAAGTGAAGGGAAAGGGTTCAAGTAAAAAAAAACAGTGCAAGTCTAATTCTAGAAATACAGCCAGTTCACACATTTTTTAAGAGAGTCATGCAGCATATCAGTATCTTTGTAAAAAAAGTGTGCAAGAGACATTGTTTAAAATGGTGTATAATTTGAGATTGGTTCTATTTGTAGAATTAAAGGTACGCTCAGTGTTGTAAAAGGCTCAGCCCCTTTGATCAGGCGCCAGTAGGGCACACAGGTGCAGCCCCGGCGCGCCTAGCTGGGTCTGATGCTGTTTTTATAAATAAATATAAAAAAAATCAGCAAATTATTTTTTTTTCCCAAAAGTTGATTACTCTTATTAATAAAAAAAAAAGTATATTAAGAAATGACTTAATTATTAAAAACTGTCAAATAAGTATTATAAATTAATTATTACTATACATAAATTATAAAACCTGAATACACTTTCCTAATAAATTAAAACTAGAATTCCTTCTTCCCTTTGAATAGTTGTACTATACGGCTATACATCACACCCTGCCCACAAGACAGATATATAATCTTGTCTGAAGGCAAGGTAGTTCCCTTTAAATAGTTAAAACCAGAATTCATTCTTCCCTTTAGATCTGTATCAACTAGAAATGGAGGAGGACAAGGTAGTTCCCAATCACAACCTTTGAGCCAAGGACTAAAGTACAAGGATGAAGAAGACAATAAAGGCTACAAATCTGCTGGAGGAGATGACATTACTGCTCATACAAATCTAATCGAACAAGATGATGAAGAAGACTACAGTGACTATTGACTAATTAACTCACTAACCTAAGACTATAGTTTCTAATGATGGTGAACACTGGGTACGCTGGATTCATCAAAAAAGTTCACCATCATTATCACTAGTATTATTTTTCTTTTTATATTTTTTCCCGAATAAAAGAAGAATCGTTGAACCCAACAGAATAAATTTAACATATATTGATACAATGGGACTTAAATGGATGTCAATATATAGTAACAGACCAATGTAAACACAGATGAGAAAAGGTACACATATTAGATCCAAGAGAAGAAATTTAATAGTAGCTAAAAGGAAGAATCCTTGAACCTTTCTTAAGACAAGATCTTCAATACAAAGTGTTTGGAGTCCCGTTCACAGCTAGAGTTGGTTTATCAAATAGCAATACATAACAACTCAGACATTTTTGTGGACATGCTTGTAGATACAAATTAGCATATGACCATACAATGACATCACATTTGAAATTCAATATGAACCTCTTAAAGATTTATTTTTACCAACAACGATATCTTCATACCACACAAAAGAACATTTACAAAGGCAAGAGCATACTAACTATAACACTTTCCATCATCGATATTAACCAAGGTGTTCATCTACACATTCAAAATAGTTTATGATATAGCTCTACAGATATTATATGTATAACTGAGCATCAGATTGGATCAGTAAAATAGCGAAGCGCAAGAAAACATACTGCAATCTCATCCACGTTACGAAGTTTAGCAGCCATATCTTTTAAATCCTTGACCGTCTCCACCATCTTGAATGGAGTATTTTCTAGTGCAGCTGGTTTCTGAGGCTCCAAAGTGTTGTGTACAGCAAATTCTTTGATGGATAGCTTTTCCTGTAAAGATGGTGAATAATAAACAAGAAATGCACACCATATACATGATAAAACATAGGAAAAAACAACATTCACGATTTTTTTTTAGGGTCCAAGGCAGCTGGATTAAAAAAAACTTGGATGAGAAAGATACATGGACAGAGAATAAGTTGCTTCTACCAACTCTATTGACATGTTCAGTATGAACACAAAATAAAAGAAAGAACACACAAGCAGAAAACAGTTGAAAAATAGGATCAGCAAGTAAAGCCAACCCAAAAGTTAAAAATGTTTACTTGCCCAAGAGGTTCTCATTTTCAATGAAGGGATTTTTTGTCAGGTAACCTGACCCCAAGGTTTTCCAAATTTCAACAGGCGACCACGTGGTTTCACCAAACATAATTTTATTGTTAAATGATCACCTGACATGTTTATCTTCAAGAATTTATCAATTAATCGACTTCTTCATGCTTTTACAGAAAGAAAATGAAAATCAATTGGAAAGTAAAATTTTATGGTTACAATCAGGAGAAAAATCAGTTCGAGAGCGAATTTGCAAGAAAGAGGGGAAGTGTGGTGATCGAAATAATCAGGAAGCAAGTCGAGACACCATGATAACTGTAAAGCTCCAACTTCCGGCATGACATGTCAACTTAGTGCCGGAGAAATTTTCAAGAGTTGGTAACAGAGGTGAAATTTTCAAGAATTACAACAGACAAAAATCAGATGGTTATTATTCAATTTATTCACACATGTGACGACTAAAATTTAAACTGATAATGGACGATAAAAGATTTTAGAAAATCAGCACTTCGCAGAAAGGAGAAGAAAAAGAAAGAGAAGTCCAATGCCAACCCTCCAAAGCTAAACTAATCTCCATCAACTACAAATCAGATTTCAGAAACCAGGGAGGCAAAGAAAATAACTCTGCAGAGAGGAAATGAAATATGAGATAAGACTAATGTAATAATACTACAAAGAAAACTTCAGAAAGCCGATTACAGTAAGCAAAGAAATGAAAGAAGAGAATCGGAGGCCTACCAATGGATGAATAAACTTTAAGCCATCTTCACTTTTTTGCAACCACACATGCTCGAACGGCTGGTTTGCATTATTGACTAGAATATTATGCTCATCCTGCGGCCTATTTATGGTTGCTATATGAAATGGAACCTTGGTCTTTGCTGTGGCAACCTTCTTGTCCTTCTCCACGACTCTCACCGATGTGAGCTCCCTTCTCTCATTCATCTCAGCATCGGCCCCGTGATTGGTCATCGCTGTCTTCTTCTTCTTCCCATACACCAACTGAAACCCGTCTTCATCCACAGCCCCCTTGTTCGCACTAGCAACCTCTTGCTCCTTACGGATTTGCAAAAACTCTTCCACAGACACGTCCAAGCGCTCAAGAATCTCGTCGTTAACGCTAACGAGCCCGTTATACGCCGCGTTGTCGTCAATGTCCTCTCCCGGGAACACGTTGCCGCTTCCAGAACCCGAAAACTGCTGGGCAGACCCAATCTTCTCAAGCATCGCCTTCGAGATAGCGGCTATTTCGTCGATTTGGCTGCGGAATTCGTCGAAAAGGTAGTAGTAGTGGAAGTCCTTGTCGGACGGTATGCCTCTTGAGGATCCTGCAAGCCTTGCGATCGACGTGGAGAGTGAACCTGTGGCCAGAGATTGCAAGGCCTCGGATTTTTTCTTGATGATCTTGGAATCTGTCTCATTAGGATCGATCTCCATAGTACTCATCTCATTAATTGAAAATGGAAATTAAAAAATGGGAATTAGAAAATGAAATTTGGATCGGGGGTTTAGGGTTAGGGTTTAGGCCGCCATGGATTCGGGAGGAAGGGGACTGGAGAGTGAACTGCAGAAGCTTCGAACATTTTTTATAGAAGGGACCAGTTTAATGTACACCTATAAAATCAGTCCGGATTACTAATATTATTTTGGAAAATTCCGGTTGGTACCCCTGTGATATGGGTATTCCGAATTTGGACTATAATTTTTTTCAAATTCGGTTAGTACCCATAGTTTTCACATATTTCCTAAATTTGTCCAGCCTGTTAAAAAACTTCGTTAAAATTTTCTATTAAAAAACAAAATTGAAAAAATATAAAAATAATGAAACAAAAAAAAAATTGAAACGAAATTAAAAAAAAAAACTCCTCTCCCCTTAACCACCCTCCTCACCTCCCTCTTTTTGGCTTCCTCACAATGGCAGCAACATCAACTCACCCTTCGATTCCCTCCTGCACTCCCATATCTTCTCTCCTCTCCACTCACCTCTGGATTGCTCAACTCTTCACCCCTCATCAGTCACCACCACATTCACCACCGACGCCGGCCATAACTTTCTATAGTCAAAGCTCTAAGAAGTAGAATTGATTGAAGATATATCCGTCCGATTTCCGAGCTCAACAATGGACAAAAACAAGTTGCATGAAATTAAAGGGGAGCCAAATACTGAGGCTTCATCTCCTACTTCAATTCTGTCTTCGAAGCCACTTATTATCGAAGACATCCGATCAAAGAATACCAGGGCCGGCCTACGCCCCACGAGATCGATCTCCGCCACCTCTCGATTCCCTTCTCTTCGGTTGCGTGTCCCCAGAAAACAGTTGTCTCCTCTGGCGCCCTGTCGAAACCGTAGAGCCCATCGGACCGCCTTGCCCTGCCTCGCCACCGGAGCCTGGAGTCGCCGTCGTCTTGACCTATCGTCTTCAACGTTCGTTTGACTTTGGGGAAGAGAGTTTCAAGCAACAGATTGGGGGAAATATGTTTCATTTTTTTTTCTTTTCAGTTTTCTTTTTGTTTCATTATTTTAATTATTTTCAATTCCTTTTTTAATAGAAAATGTTAATATTAATGAATTTTTTAAGGGCTGGGCAAATTCAGGAAATATGTGAAAACTAAGGGATACCAACCGAACTTGAAAAAAGTCATTGGCAAAATCCGGAATACCCCATACCACAGGGGTACCAACCGGAATTTCCCTATTATTTTTTATTTCTTTTATAATTTGAAACAATTTGATTTACTAGGTTTTTCTAGTTTTGTGTACTGTAAATGTACCTCTTGAGAGAAGAGTGTGTAGTGTTTGAAAATAAATTCAAAAGGTTGGGGTATATTTACTTAATTGAAACATTAAAAAGTCTAATTACTACTCTAGTTTTTCAAAAAGGCCTAGTTACCAAAATTGTCCTTTATATTTTATAATTATTAGAGATTCATTAGTATATTTATAGGTATAAATAATTAGATTAGTGTCCGCATCTTGTGCGGATTTTGTCTAAATAAAAATAAAATGAAACAATTTGGTTTACTAGTTTTTTTCTAGTTTTGTGTATAGTAAATGTACCCCTGGAAGAGAATAGTGTGTAGAGTTTGAAAATAAATACAAAAGGTTGGGGTATATTTACTTAATTGAAACAATAAAAAGCCTAAATACTATTTTAGTTTCTCAAAAAGGTCTAGTTACCAAAATTGTCCAATAAAAATTATTATATTTTCATTGTTATGCATCATGTATTGAATATTAATTTATAAAAATTATTTTTTATTAAATAATATGACTAATATCCGTGAAAATTACATTATAAATTTTTTTAATAAACGAAATGACATAATTAAAAATTTATTACAAAGATTATTGTTTGAGTATTATATTTATACCTCCAAATATTATCACTTTTAACTATATAAAGTTACAGGAGCAAAGTTTGATTTAGTTTTAAATTTAAAAATATTTAGAATCTTGTTAGAAAATTTGCGTGAGATCTTCTCAACAAAATCGAATTATAGAAGATCAATTTATTAATTTTGATCGATTGATAAGTAGATGTATTTTTTTATTTTTAAAAAAATGACGTGGCATGGAGATTGTTTACTAATTCTAATAAAAAGAGTTCTTATAAAATATAAATGACAAATTTTTAAATGTATTGTAGCATATATGTAAATAAATTGAAAATTGCTGATGTGGATGATCTCTGAGATTGAGGCAAAATGGGAGCTATTTTAGTAAAATATATAGATTTTTTCAAAAAATAGCTTTTATTATTTAGCTATAGAAGATTTGTAAAATACAACAAATACAATTTAATAATATTTTTAAAAGTGAGTTGTTATAGATTTAATAATATTTTTAATATTGAGTTGTTTCATATGGGTGTAGATTTGATAACAAAAACAAAATTGTATTATTATAACCGAAAGATATTGAACATGATGAGATGTAATTCATTTTGTTGAATTGTCATGATGAGATGAAAAATATTTTAATTTTAATTTAAAATGGTTATTGAATAATAGCATAATTGTAATTAATATGTGGTAAAATTGTAAATATTTGACAAAAAGTCCTAGATGGCATAG
Organism: Fagopyrum esculentum; assembly: GCA_033239045.1. Classification (NCBI taxonomy): domain Eukaryota; kingdom Viridiplantae; phylum Streptophyta; class Magnoliopsida; order Caryophyllales; family Polygonaceae; genus Fagopyrum; species Fagopyrum esculentum. The sequence continues at coordinate 133,305,396 of BSUD01000007.1, read as the reverse complement.
CTAATGTGTTGACAAGTGGACTAAGAGTGTTCTGTTTTAGTAATACATATAGATTATAATATGAGTTGATTTGAATTTTTTTTTTTAATTTATTAACTTACATTTAAATATCTATAATTGTTTCTAATTATTTAATTATTATTTGAATGTTTCCAAAAGGTGGGTTGTTAATATATGTTTTAAAAATTATTATGTAATATTTTTAAAATGAAAATAATTTCAAATAAAAAAATAAAATTAAAATACTGAAATCCCTAATTTTAGAACCGTAATGTCAATGTGTCATTGTGTATAAAAAAAAGTAAATATCATCATTCTCCTAACTCGGAAACATAACTTGCATATTGGCGAACAAGAGGGTTGGTGTTGCAAGTCTACCAAGCCTAACTCGCACAAGAACTTACAAAGTTATGGCTTTTTTCATAGTGTCGATTTGTCGTTGTGTATCACTATATCAATCATGTAGTGTTGGTCTTCCCCGGCCTCTTTCGTCGTTTCTCGGGAATGCGCGAGCCTACCCTACACGATATCAATGAGATCTACTTGTTTGAATACGAAATTAAAGAGTATAGAAAATTTTAAAAAAATGAAATTCATGGTAATCCATTTATGTAAATAAAAGAACATATTAAATGATATGATTTAACATTGGATATTCTTAGACAATTACTGTATAAAATTTTCATAAAAAATGGGATGTTATAAATGGTTAATATTTGTGTCACATCATAAGAAAAAATAGGATGTTGTGATAATTGAGAAAGTGTGTATTCATTCATCTAGATCATCATCCGCAATCACATTACAAAGTTTCAATGAGAGAAAAGAACTAGAGATAAAATGCATCGGAACGACCGTGTAAACATTTGCAAGCCAATGTGCCCTTTTATTTCCAGTTATACGGGCAAAACTCCACCTACAATTCTCGAACTCACCGACCATACCACGTATAGCGTCGATGACAACACCCAGAGAGACTCGCTACATGCGGTTGTTGTTGAGTTTCGAAATAATTAACGAGGAATCAAATTCACATTCAATCATCATCCACCCCCTTTTTGGAGCCATGTCTATCGCCCACAACAAAGCTTCCCTCTCAACAACCTCCGCAACCCTTCCACCCATCAGCCACTTTGAAGAAGCGAGCAGTGCCTCCCTCCCAACAGTACAGACAATAACCCTCAAACCACATTCCCCTTACTCCTTACTAGAAGCATCACAATTCAACTTCACTATTCTTGATCAGGGTCGAACCCAAAGCACATTCCGATGAGACTCACCCACCGGCATATTAGTTTCTCCCTCACAACATGAATTGAACTCCTCCACCCAAACCCATGCATCATCCTGGATCTTCTTTCAATCCCATATAGCACCTTGGAAAACCACCTTGTTACAAGCACCCCAAGTGGACCAAATAAGGGACATCCAACGTTAAAGCTCCACAAGTGAGAAAAGAGTCAAGGAAAACTCAAACCATTAAAGGATGTTAGAAGTCTTCTTACCAAACCTTTTAATTTTTGGTAGATCATTCCATAGCAACTTAGTATAAGGACAGCTTAAAAGTACATGCAAAGACGTTTCCAGAGCTCCACACAATTTTTTAGAGAAGTTTTGCATGCGATCATGTCCGAGCATGCCTTCCATGCAAAGTTCTTTACTTTGGGTTGCATTTTGACATCCCATAACTTCCTCCATATGCTCGTTCCCGGATTGCCCGTAGACGATTCTACATGATGATGAGACGAAGAACACTCATCCACAAAACAAGTGGTAATCTAAGCAAACATTAAACATCTCATTCTTGGAAAAGAACCAATAAAGAGCATTCGGGATCTCCCTAATAACAAGTGGAACAGAACACACCAAATCACATCAATATCCCCAAGCACATTCCTCGTCTCATCCCGCCAAGTGTTAGAGTTTCAGTCTATAAGCTCAATAACGCACATTTTAATAGACTCAATTTTGCGACGGTAGTGGCCATCGCAAAATTCAAATTTGGTTGGAGTTTTTGTATTTTTTGCGACGGCAAGGAACCATCGTAAATTGTTAAAATGTGTTTAAAATATTAATCTTTGGCAACGGTAACATGCAGTGGAAAACTATAAATTTGGTGGAAAAATTCTACCACAACCTGTAAAACTATACCACAACCTGTATTATTTGAAAACATCTAAATGACTACATCAAGTTGTAACAACAATTTTCATAAATCAAAAGAGTGTATTTAACATTCAAAACAATCAAAATAGCACGATTCGAAGTGTACAAAAGTTCACAATCTGAAAGTACAAAACCTAGATGTCCTTCATCTTTAACAAAGTGGTAATGAAGTTTACAATCACACACTTCCACGATCTAAACATCTTCTACTTAGACAAATTCTTCATCAATTGTCTCATTTTCGTTAATTGGTTCCTTCTCTGATGCTACATGATCTCCATCACCAATAGACTCTTTTCGATGTGCACTAGTTGCAATCTATAAAATATGAAATAATAACAATAGTTTAGGTGAAGAAAATTTACGGTAACAAAGTCTTATGCACATAGATGAGCATTTAATTATTAAACATGAAATTTTTAAAGAATTCAAAGTTCTGGATTACCAAAACTAACTTGTGTAAGTGAATGCGAGTTTCTCCCTTCGTTGCCCTCCTATTGCATAAGAAGTTTTTTCAACTCTTCATACTTCATGTCAAAGTGCTTCATCAATTTTGTTGTTACATCTTCAATGACTTTTTGGGTTACATCTTCAATGACTTCTACTCCTAACTCTTCCATCATCTTTTTAATTTGCTCCGGATTTTTTTATATGTCGATGGGTCTGATGGATACACCATAGAAGGAGGTGCACTATAACCAAATGTCCGACAATAACCATGACCATCAACTCCAATTATCTTGTGGAATATTCAATCTTTTACAACCGTAAGTTGTTGTTGATCTTCAGGCTTCTTACTTAACTCTTCTACGTAGTCCTTATACATGAATTTCACAAATGATTTAGTTACTGTAAATGATACTAGCTTTAAAAATTTATGTTGTTAGAAAAGCTAAAAATGACCTCAACAACATTAGAGCCAACTGGGTCTCGTGATTTTAACCAAACACTCATTTTACCCATAGGCTCTCTATTTCTTTCCATCTGTCGATTACAACACGTAATGAATAATAAACTCAATGTTGTCTTAACCTTTATACATATTTAAGAAAATTTGCATAGATGCGTACTTCATGCCTTATTTGGGCAAAAGATTTTCCACCAATGATGTGATGTGGTTCTTGGTGCTCTCGTTTATAGCATTCTGCTTTACTATGGCCTACATAAAAACAACACTCGGATATAATCCTGACAAATTATTTAAATTACATTATAATGATACCTCTATCTCGTTATTGCGCCAATAAACAAAAAGCATGGGCCATTGTTCTGGTATGATACGTGGGGGAACCTATGTATGGAGTTCTGAATCATTTTTAAACTTCTCAAAATATTTTTCTTTGTTTTTGTAATACCCGGAAAAATTTAATTTCCGTTTAATACCCGATCAAACTGGATTCCGATCCGCCAACCTTTATTCTTATTAAATAAAATAAAACAATATTAAATTCTATCATTTTATGTGACCTTAATTCACATAAAATGATAAATATGTAACCCGAATAGAATTTTGCATAAATTATAACTCGAAGAGCGGTTCCGTACGAGTAACGACCCACTTTTCAACCCATCATCTAAAGGGATGAGCAGGCCCATCGGATTAGGCTCACTATAACTATTACTAGATGCCGGCCCAATTTATACCTTACTCTAATCTCCTTACGTTTTAACCTAAACCTAAATTCTAACCTACTGCTGCTACGTGAGAAACGTTAACCTATCTCCTCTACCGCAACATCTTCAATCACGTCTTTGGAGAACCGACACCACCGCCACACGTTCTTGCCAGCCGCCATCACCGTCTCGTTGGAGATGTAGCTGGGGACACCACTCCGTCCTCACCGGGAATCCAGGGAATCACGCCTCTCGCTTTTTGCAACCAACAACCACCAGGATCGCACCTCCATCTTCTGCTCGCGACACTGGATCTTCGCCTTGGCGCTCCAGACCGCTACACCAGACCGGAGGAGGACGGTTGCTCAGCCTGCTGTAGACGGCGCCTCCGGTAAGTCCCGACCCGACTGCCTCCTTTCCCCTCTTTCTTCCCTAGCTTTCTGCACACCCCTAACCGCCAGCCCTCAAAGCACTGCAGGAGACGGACAACTTCAGTTCGGGGGTCATCACAAGCCATGCCAGACTGCTCTCCTTCTCGCCTCGTCAGGGGGCTACTATGGACCATTTGACGAATCAGACAGGAGTTGGTGAACCTCTGCACTTCAACCTTCAGTTTTATTGTTCTGTTTAATAATGGTAGCAACAGGGTTGTGTTTGTTGTAGGATGTTGAGAAGGGCTTAGTTGGGAGTGGTTTTAGAGTAGAGTAGATTGTCCCTCTTGGTATCATGGTGAAGGAGGTAGAGATTACTAATGGGTTGTATAGTTGTATCTTGTTTCTCTTGAGTTTTGAAGTATGATCTTCATGGTAGGCTAGGGGTAAAAGAGTGCTGACATGAGACTTGAATCTAGGATCCAAAACCAACCCAAAAATTTCAGTTTTATGAGCTGAAACTACTGACTTTGAACCTGTATTTGGATAGCTTAGATCGAACATCCACTGTTGAATTTTTGATATATTGTAGATAGAAATATGGAGTTTACTGTGGTAAAATTTGGGAGAAAGTTAATGGTCGGATTAGAACTATAAGGACTCAAAGTAGGACATATGGGTTGTTTTTACAGCAAAGGAAAATTGGTTAAGTATGGGAATTTCAACTTTTATTCCAACTTTTGAGATTTATGGGAGAGTTATAGTTGAGTATGTTTGTGAGATCTTTACCCCTATGTTTAGTATGCATATCATAGAGGACTTAAGAATTTATTCGGAATTTTTATATTTTTTTTTATCCAAGCCTTGTATCTTAACCCAAAGTCGGACCTTAACGACTTTGTGTAAACTAAGAATTTTGGTAACTCTTATAAATCCTTACCAAACTATTCCACAAGAACTAGATTGTGGAAATAAGTTCCAAGGAAGAGATTTGAAACTAAGTTATAGAAAAATCTCGGAGTTTCGGGACCGGGGTAAAATAGTCATTTTACCTAAAGAGGGCCTTTTTAGTAAATTCTCTTCATAAGTTTGTACATCTTAGGAGTTTATAACTTCTAAGAATATAGGATGCAATTTTGATCCACGTGCCTTGTGTGACAAGCGTTTGAGTTTCTACGGTTGCGGACCGAGTTGAGAATTGGAGAGTTGTGATTTGATTAAGGTAAGTCCTTGCAACTTACTTAGCTAGTTTATGGATGTTAGTTGAATGATGATAGTGGTGTGTGTGTTGTGTGTTTATAACAACTTGTTAGGACAACTGTTATTACTATTTTTAAGGTCCAAGTGTATGTATAACAGGCCGTGACATCACTGCCCAGCTTTGACAGAAGACTAGGAGGTTCTCTATACCCAGACCATATAGGTACAAGGTGAGATGCATCGGATCCATTCCTAATGGTTACACGGGGGCGGAGGCGAGGTTTTGGAATCCCTCGTGTCACAAAATAAGTATCATTAGTAAGAGTGAATGACCTAAGTATAGATAATAAATGAATTGTTTGAAAGCCTGATGAGTGTTTAACTTTGCTATGATGTGTGTGTGTGCTATTCTTTTTTGTCTAACGTTTAGATAGCTAGCTAACGGTTGTTCTATTGTGTTGTTTAGATTTACCGTAGGTTAGAGCAGCAACTGAGTGATCCGGAAGTAGTGGTCAACCGGGTCTCCGTACTCCTTAGAGTGGGGTTGGGTGTTTGCTTTGTTGTTTCCTTCTTCATATAAAGACAATTAGACTTTTATGTTGATTAAGTACCATGGGTTGTTAGACATTGTTGCATTCATCTCTTTACAATAATGTTTTTATAAATTTCGGTTTTTTCTTATTTGTGTCTTGTTGCAAGATCCTAGTAAAATTGTTGTCAAACTGAAGTCGGGACCCATTGTGAGGTCCTAACCAGTAGCGTTCCGAGTTCTGAGAATTCGGGGTGTTACAGTTTTAGCTTTATAATCCTTCCACGTATGGTTGGAAAGTCTCAAACACCCATCTTTGAAAACCATCAAGAACTTCCAACACATTTGCCTACAAATTATAAGCAAAAAAAGTGAATTAGTGAAAAACATAATTACAAATTTATCAACATATTGCTAAATTTTTACCTTAACATTTGTCCATATTCCCTCTATGACTCAATCCTCAACAAACTTCCAATCAGAAATGCACAGTGGAATCATATGTCCATCATGACATATTATACCTAACTGAGACCACAAATGTGAGCCTTTATCTCCAACAATTTGGTTCAAACCATCAAAAGTAACTTGAACTTTTACACCAATGTTCCATTCTAGCACTCCCTTGTTGTGCCCTCTAATAATTTGGGGTTAAACTTAAAAAATAAATAGGAAATATTAAAAATAGCTAAGTGTTCGAAAAAAGGCATACACATATTTATATAACATATAGAAATAACTAAGTGTTATAATCAGTAAATAATTTGAATTAAGCATATACCTGATTCTGGTGTAGCTTGTTGGGGTTGTGGCGGGGGAAGGGGAGGGGAAGGAGACTATGGACGTCGAGACATGGACAATGCTTGAGAGGAACCACTTCGTGTAGAAGTTGAAGCACTTGGAGTGAAGATTTCACACATTTGTCGTGGTCTACCAAGTCCAAGCTTTCTTATCTTCATTTTATACTATTACACAAATACAAGTCATTCAACCAAGCATGAAACCATATGTCAACTCCAAGTTAAAATATAGTAATAAACAAGAAAAAGAACAATCCATTTTAGTTTTTAGATGAAGATCAAATAACGAGTAAGAGAAAAGAATAATCAATTCAACAAAATCAAGTGGGTACAATGCAGATCAAAACAAATAAAATAAACTAAATTAGTTCACAATATGTTTAAATCTAAAGTAGTTCACTATCACGATTCACATGTGAGTATTCCTTTGACTCCACTTCCAACATAAATTCACCCTTGTCCTGAAGCGTCTGGATTATACCACACTTGATTGGGCTTAGGGGTGAACAAAAAAAATCCGATCGTCAATATCCGACGATCTGACTCAAAGAATACCCGACATCTACTCGATCCGACGGAAAACTATCCAATTCGCTCCGATTTGGCAAGAAATTTTGGATATACAACTCGGATACGGATCTATATTTTTTACCCGGATATCCGTTATCCGAGTATATCGAAAATATTTATTAGTTTATATCACTTCATTTACACTAGCTGAGTTGGTGAGTGGGAGAGCTGGATATTTATCATTTTTTATCAACGTCACAAGTTCGATTCTCCTTTCCCTAAACTTTTTTGTGTATTTTTTTAATGAAACCCTGAATCGCTGATGGCGCCGTTAAGGTTTCCACTTTCACTTTCACACTTCAAAAATTCACAGTCGTCTCTCTCAAGCCGATAGCCCTCTTGAATTCTCGAGTCTCGACAGTCGACTCTCTCTCATAGTCTCTTGTCTTCGACCCTCAATTAGAGTCTCTCGTCTTCAACCCGTCTCGTCTCTCTCTCACAGTTACAATCTCCATTCTCAGAAGTCGACTCTCGCGCTCAAACTCAGACCTTTTCGCGCCTGATCTAGTCTCAGGTGAGTAGTACGTTCAATTTTCTGTAATCTTTTATACCTTTTAAACCCTAAATCGATTAGCATGTTCAATTTTTAGAGTGTTATCGATTGTTCTTGGTATCTCTATTTCATACCTTGTAAACCATAAGTTTGAGTGTTACTGATTTGTTGTCATTTAACTTCGTGGATTTTCAAGGGACACCAAATGATGTTGCCAATTTTCTTGTCAAGAAGTTGGATTATCTGGTTTCAAAGTACATCGAGACACTTAGGGGCCGTTTGGTTTTCATACCTTGATTAAAGGTATGAGTATCAGATATGGGTATCAAGGTCTGGGTATCAGATGATATCTGATATCCCTGTTTGGTATGTTGTAGTATATCACATATCAAATTTGATATCTATATCACTATTTGGTAGTGAAACTTGATATTAGAATAAAAACATCAAAATAAAAGCAACATTCAATCAAACCATTATCATCGAACATAAAATCACTCATAGTCTTGCAAACATAACGAAAACATTACAAAAAAATAAAATCGATCATAGTCTTGCAATTAGCCAAATAAAATCGCAGTCTTACAATTGGCCCCAACAAAAGACAAACAAGACACTCACAAAGTCTTACAAACTAGAAACCCAATTGTTATAAGAGTCATTAGCTAAGATATTTTTACAATTATTCCAATCTTCTGATACACTAACTTGAGTGATGTACTCAGCTTCATTCTCCTCCTCTTCCACCACCATCTTCACCACTTTCTCCTCATTCTCATCCTCTTCACTCTCTTCCTCATCATCTAGTGGCAATACACCATCAGTTGACATGTATTTACGAATACGATTGTACAATAATGCACACACAATAACAATTCGGCCTTGAGTTCGTATAGGGAAAAATGAACGACTTCGGAGAATAGCCATCTCCCCTTTAACAGTCCAAAACATCGCTCTATCACATTCCTAGCTTTTGCATGTTGAAATACTCTTCGAGCTTTTCTGGTTGATTGTCCCCCCTCATTCTTTTAGATGATAGGGATGACCTCTATATGGAGCTAAGAACCCTTCATAGTGTAACACCCCGAATTCTCAAAACTCGGGGAGTTACTGGTTAGGACCTCACAATGGGTCCCTACCTTAGTTTGACAACAACTTTACTAGGATCTTGCAACAAGGCACAAACGTATTTAAAACCTTTTTGAAAAACATCAAATAGTATTTACATGAATGATCAACACATGACAACCTTACAAAACATAAATATATTAATAACATGCATGCTGAACAAAAGACTCCCTGTCCCCATCTAATGAGTACGTGGATCCGACTTACCATCCGCCTCGGATCTCTCTGCAACTGCCTATCTCTACAAAATCTACAATACGGATAAACCGTTATCTAACAATCCAGATATAAGTAGAATAAAAATAGCACAAGCACAACTCAGGCAAAATAAAACAATCATCATGTTGGCACACAAACTGTTTATTATCTGATAGCTTAGGTGATTTACTTTATTCCGTTTTTAAAGTTGTTGCACGAGAGATCTTAAGATTTCTCGCCGCCGTTCCTTATCCAACTAATGATGGTTTGACACACCTCCGCTGGTAGCGTCCCCGCAAACCAAGTATGGACTAGTCCTTAAAGAAACCCCAACGCCCTCGGGCTAACTGAGCAGAATGCCACCGCCCGTTACTCTCAGGCCTAATGTGTAGGTCGGTCGATAATTCATAATAAGTACGATTATAAACACATCATTCAAACACCACTATCATTATTCATACTCATATCGAGAAGCTAGCTAAGTAAGTCCAAATGACTTACCTGAATCAATCTCGACTATCAAATCTCAACCCGGTTAACAACCGTAGATTACTCAATTGCCTGTCACAAGAGGCAAGTAGATCAAAAAATTTTCCATACACTTAGAAGTCTATGACTTCTAAGATGTAAGATTCTAATAGAAGAGAAATTACTAAAATACCCTCCTATGGTAGAATGGCCATTTTACCCTTGGTTCCGAAACTTCAAAAAAATCCCCTAAAAAATCCTAAGAAATATAAAAATAAAAAAATATAAAAATCCTAAGAAACTCCCTAAGTCTTATATGCTATGTACTCTATCCATAGAAGAAAGAATTTCTCAGAAATACCTAATAACCACTTCTGCACAAATTCCCAAAGTCGGTTCCAAAACCAGAAATTCAAACTTAGCCAAAACTGAGTATTTCTTAATTGCTCAACCAGCCAACTTTTGATTTTCATAAATCTACATCTAACCGTTAGATCAACCTCAATTTTTGATACATCACTTTATGCATGACACTCTATAACATAATAAAAACGGAACGGTAGATTATATTTCTAAGCTATCTAAACTGAAGTTCAAACATGACATATCCGAAATCATAACTCCTAAACCTCTTGATGAAATCCTCGCAAATTTTGATATAATATACTGTGTAATCCTAATTACGACATATCCAAAATTCAAGTCCAACAGAGATCAAAAGCCTAGTCAAAACTATCTCACAAAACTACATCAAATGCAGTTTTTTCTCAACACTCAGTACACTTATAAAAACTACATGAGAAGCCAACTTTGGAACACCATAACTCTCAAAATGTAACTCGAATTCCTGTCAAATTTTAGTATGTTCGACACTGCAATACCGACTATATCATATCCAAAAATCAGCAGCAAAGGAAACGTCTAGATTACCCAAAACTGAACCTGAAGTTTATTGCTCGTAAACTCAAAAAATCCAAAAATGTACCAGCCCTTCCAGTTATCCTCCATGACTGCTTTGGAGGGTCTAAAGACACTAATTGGTACTCTAATCAGCATATTCACAAAGAGGGTAACGTAGAGAAGAGGGTTGCGGTCCTTACCCAACTAGCCGGAGAAGACATGCTTGTGTGAACGAGGGCAAAGAATGGCTGTGACTCACTACTTCTAAAGGTGCATCTGCAGCTATGAAGGACGGCGCCGCCTACGAATTTGCTTCTTGTTGTCGTACCTATGCGTGCAGAATGCAAGGAGAAGGTCCGATGTTGGTTGCTTGAGGTCTCTGGCATGCAGGAAGAAGGAGAGCGCTTGGGACGGGCTCGGGGTCGTGGTGACGGACACAAACAAGTGTTGCTCGCTGCCATGGCCTCCCGATCCAACGCTGATGTCGACTGCAGGGGAGGAACGAGGCTGGAATCAACTAGAGAGGGTGAGGCTGGCTCGACTGGAAAGGAGGGCGTCGGATCTAGTTCGAGTCTCCTATAATGGAACTAGGGTAAGGAACGAGGAATTTTAGAAGGTTGGACCTGGCCGTCCATTATCATGGGGAAGGAAGGGAGCGGGAGTTAGAGGAGTCGGCTAGGGTTGGCGAGGACTGCTTTTGTCGATCATCCGGGAAGGCGAGAGGAACATCTGTTTAGGGTAAGGGCAAAATCCTATACAGGTAAGTACGGAAAATGTACTATGTGCTTGCCAAAACGTGGAGGTGGAGGATGCATCTGTCAAACTTATGGTGCAAAGAAGCGAGGTGACGAGGTTGCTATTCACGTACAGAAGGAAGGCAATCGAAGAAAGGAGGAAGGTGTGTGTGAGTTGCCTGATAAGTCACCACGATCGTCTACAGAAGGAAAGTGTGAAGACCGGTGATTTAATGAGATCCAATGTAGCTTCTGTAACGCTGAAAGATGCCTCACATTACGGATGTGAAGTCCCAGCCCCATGCATGCTCTTGTCTTCCTGGCCCAATACGCCTACTCTACAAGGATCACTTAGATGGGCTGCTACGTGAGCCCAAGAAGGAAGAAGGGAGGGGAGCTGATAGCATGTCTAATGGGCTCAAAGCCTTATCTAGGGCCTTGCTATGAGCCTTCTCATGGCTTGTCATGACTTTGTCATCGTTTTTTCTACGTTTTGAAATATGTAAATTAATTGGTAATTCTTCTCACATAAAATAACACTTGTTATGATTCATGATACTAAGTGTCATATAAAAAAATAAAAATCTGGAATCCGATTTGACTCGAAAGTAACGGAAATAAAGTTTTGGGTATTACACATAGTTTGTGTATACATCTACCAAGTAATAGCAACCTTGACATGATAATAGAAGATTAGATTACTTAATTTTGTAGTCAAAGTTTTCTAATAATCTAATTATTTGATGGATACCTTTCGGGACCAATAAACCATGTGCTCTAGAAATAGCATCACGTAGGACACGGTCATCATGTACAGAACCTCCCCACCTAGGCAATATGTATATGAACTCCATATTAGGTGAACAAACACCGAATACATTCATTGATAAATTGCCCTTTCTAGTTCGATACTTTGGTTTATCGGCATTTGACACATGAACACTGATGTGGGTACCGTCTACATCTCCTAGGCAATTCTACAAATCACAAGAGAAGTCAAGTCATCATTAACAATTCAACTAGATTAAACATTAATCAAGCATAGTAATTCAAGTAAAAAGTTTTTTGAGTACCTTGAAAAGATTTCATCTATCGTCTTCACAACCATCTGGTATAGGTGTAGGTTTCTTTAGCAAGTGATTGTGTAACTTCAAAACCGCACGAATGCTAAGGTTGAATTGTCGACTCACACTCTCCTCACTAAGCATGGGTCCGAAACCTAAACCGCCAAACCACCGGTTTGGCGGTTTGACACATTATATTTTAAAAAAAAATTATAAGTAACTTAATAATAATTAATAAAATTATACATTCGTAAATTTTGATTTTTTGTACATTTTAAATTTATTTTACTTTAGTAAAGTTTTGTATATTGGAATTTTACATTAGTAAATTTTTGCACATTGTATTTTTTTTATTTCATTAGCATTTTAATAGAATTACTAAGTAAATAAAATTACTAACTAAAATAAATGAGAGCAAACTCGTTTGGTCTTTTTTTTGTAACTTAATTAAATTACTAATTGAAAAAAAAGGAGAGGGCTTGAACCGGTTTCCCGGTTGCCTACGTATCCTCTTGGGGTTTAAGAGCAAACTCGTTTGGTCTTTTTTTTTTTGTAACTTAATTAAATTACTAACTAAAATAAATTACTAATTGAAAAAAATGAGAGCAAACTCGTTTGGTCTTTTTTTTTTGTAACTTAATTAAATTACTAACTTCAAAACCGCACGAATACTACGTAGTTCTCTTACATTTGCTTACCTTTTTTCGGACTTCCGAGTTGTTTTCGTTACCCCTTTACCTTTCCACATCGGACTCGGAAGTGGTGGCCGGATCATCGGAGTTGGAATCCGATTTGGAGTCATAAATGGGTGCACTCTGTTGTTTCTGCTTCTCCGCCCTTATCCAATCTTGAACACATAGATGAACCTCCAATTTTCCGGGCTTCAATTGACTTCTCTTTTAACTTAGCATGTTCCCTCCTTGACTAAAAGCTTGTTCCACGGCCACCGTTGATGCGGGCACGACCATAATTTGTTGCACAATCATGGTCAGTGTTGGATACTCCGGCTATCTTTTTCCAATAATCTAAAACTTGAAAACTATCACTTTCACCATCAAAACTAAAACAAGATGTTAGATAATCTTCAAATTCCGCATTTGCGGATGAATGTTTTGGTGTTTTTGTTCTTTTAGCTAAAATTTGTTTAGCTTTAGAAAGAATAGAAGATGAAGAAGAAGAATAGGGTGGGGGAGTCGATTGGGTGGAAGCACTAACACTTGTGTCAAATATAGGAAACAATTTACCAATTTCAAGACGAACATGAAGAATAATGTAATTAACGTTCATAGTAGAAGATAAACCTAAACATTCATAATAGACATTTAACAATTCGGTAACACCATCAATTTTAAGTCTATGATAAAAAACGGAGGCAATAAGATAAATTAGGGGAATATCTTTATAATATTTTAGCCATTTTGTTTTCATTTCGGTTGTAGCATCTACAAGTGATTCATAACCTAAACCGGTTTGTAAAACCTCGACAACATTTACGGCTATTTCTAAAAAACTACAAGAAGTGAGAATGTAAACATAACTCAACATATTAGTAGAATCACTAAAAACTTTTAAAACACTACAAATATTATAACAAGTTTGCCAAATATTTTCATCATCTAACATAAACCAAGAAATATATTGTGCGAAAAATGATTGTAAAACATCTTTATAACGAAGAGCTTGACTAAGTAGTTTATAGGTTGAGTTCCAACGAGTTCCAATATCTTTTGAAAAAGCAATCGGATGAACATTATTTCTAAACAAGTTAATCTCCATTTTTTTTCTTAAATCGGTTGAATGTCAAATATGTTCAATTACGTCGGTTATAGGCTCTAACAATTCATGTAAAACTTTTAGTCCATCTTGAACACATAAATTTAAAATATGACATGCACATCTTTGGTGAGTAAAAGGAGTTTTTATATATTGTCCCGCATTCCCCACCAAATCGTTTACGACGCGGGTGTTAGCGGAAGCACTATCAAATGAGTATGAAAAAACTCGATTTTGTAAATTAAATTCTTGTAAAACCATTTTTATTAAATTTGCAATGTTGGTGACATTATGTCTTTCATTAAAATGGCGAAATGCTATAACAAATTTATGCAAAAACATATCATTATCAATAAAATGTAAGGTAATGCCCATGTAAAAATGTTTGTGCGATAAAGTACTCCAAATATCACTACAAATCTAAACTTGATGCGAAAATGATTGTAAAATCGTAAGAATTTTTTGTTTCTTTTGGTCATAAGATTGAGAAATTAATTTGGAAACTTGGCTCTTCGCTTTTTTTCTCTCCCTAGCGATTAGGGTTTCTCTCTTCCTCCGTGACGTCACCCCCCTAGGGCATCTAGGCTCCACCACTCACCACCAACGTCCGTCTTCGTTTTCCGTTCCCACTCATCTCCCCTCCCCCACCCACAATCACTTCTTCCAGGCAATCATCACTGACACCCAATCATCACAAAACCCTAACTAAGAATATACACCTACAAAAAAATAATACTGCAAACCCTAATCTCCTTTCCCCCTTACAAACACTTCATCTCCCCAGACTCTCTTCATCCTCGATCTACCATGGATGACTTGGGGATTGACATTGCCAATCTTAAGCTCACGGATCAAGAACAAGAGTTGGTGGAAGTTGAAGGGCTTGACAGAGATCTCGCTTGTTTGGAACTCTGTCTCGCCGGGAAACTCCTAACCTCACGGCGCTATAACGGTTCCGCCCTAATGAATACCTTTAAGACGGTCTGGGCGCTGAAATATGGCATGGCAGCTCGCCCGATGGGCGACGACATCTTCGTCTTCCAATTCTTCCACAAATCCGATCTTCTACATGTTCTAAATAATGGGCCATGGTGTTTTGATGATCACCTCCTTCTGCTTCAAGAAATACCGATTAGTACTCGCCCGCATGAATTGCAATTCACCACTGCAGCCTTCTGGATTGTGGCTCGCAACATCCCGCACGGATGTGCTGTTCTCCCCACGGCAACAACTATTGGCAACCGGGTAGGATCGTTTATGGAATGGGACGAAACGGATTTTCTCGGTCTTGGAGAAAGCCTCCGACTCAGAGCCCTCATTGATGTCTCAAAGCCACTTTGCCGATAAATCACTCTTCTGCTTCGTGGGACACCAGTGACCATCCGCCTCCAATATGAAAGGCTCCATGTGTTTTGTTTCTCTTGCGGTCTTATGGGTTAACTTCAGAAAAGATGCGAATCGCCCGCTTCCGATCTCACCCAATATGGCGCTTGGCTCTGCACCTCCCCACCAAGAATGCGCTATCGACCAAGGAAGGAATCAGTTGACAAAGAAAAAACTTGGTTTGACAGGTACAACAGAAATACAGTCAATGAACAGACCTCCCAATCGACCCAACCAACTGAGGCCACCGGAAATGCTAATAACACCGCCACCACCCAACACCAACCAAGACCTGCCCAAGTTCTCCTACCCGCACACCCACCCACCATTCCCGCGGACAATCTCAGTTTTTCTGCCGGAACCTCAACAGGAGGAGGGAGAAAAAAAATTAGCATAAAAAAGAAGGTTCAAAATGCAAACAAAAAACAACCAGTACCAAACACAACACCGACCAAGCGTAGTGCTACGGGAGATGAACACCCAGCCTCCAAAAGAGCGAGACTTGCAAATGATATGGACATCACTGACATTGTTATGATCGTAGTCGATCAAGTAGCGAGTATGAAGGGTCTCCATACTCGCGAACAATAATGAAAATATTATCATGAAACTGCTTGGGGTTGGGCAATGCCCCAACATTTCGCGCTCTCCGGGACCGGTCCTGGAAAATTTGCCCAAACCTGGTGTTTGTTATGGAAACAAAAATCTCTCGTCAGGATCTTGATGTTGTTAAGAGGAAATGTGGCTTTACTGATGGTTTATGTATAGACTCGGTTGGCTTGTCTGGTGGCTTGAGACTTTGGTGGAAAGACTTGAATGTGAATGTGCTTTCCTACTCTAATCATCATATTTACGTAAAAATCACGGATGACACGAGTGCTGATTGGTTTCTTATCTGTATGTATGGATGGTCCCTCATGCATGAGCTATGCGCTCTTTGTGATGGCCCAACAATCGTTCTTGGAGACTTCAATGAAGTCCTTGTCTCCACTGAAAAATTAGGAGGACCGCCAAGGTCCCAACGGGTTATGGATGCCTTCACAGATGCCCAACATGATTGTAGTTTGCGTGATTTGGGGTGTAATCATGGCTCACCACTGACATGGGAAAGGGGACAATTCCATGATCCTACTCAAAACTTTCGACTCTAGCGGAAACCACACCCGCAATCAGAACCGACAATTCCGCTTCGAGTCCCTTTGGTTAACACATCCGGGCTGTATGGATATTGTTGAATCCACCTGGACTCACAGTTGGGGAAATGCACCGAAAAAAATCAGTGCTTGTGTAGAGGCTCTTGAGTCTTGGTCGAAAGATATCTTCCGAGAACGAAAAAAAAGATTGAAGCCCTTGAGGACAAGCTACACAAGATACAGAACCTTCACCCGAGCCTCATGGTTATTGAATGGGGTAAGGTTATCTCGGTTGACCTTGATCTCTTACACAAACAAGAAGAGCTTTTCTGGCATGCTAGGGCTAGGGCTAATGAACTCTGAAGTGGTGATAAAAACACAACATACTTCCACAATAAAGCGAGCCAACGACATAACGTCAATACCATCTCTGAACTCATTGACGACGCGGGGATACCCAGGAAATCCCATGCTGAAATCACGATGACAATAACGGGGTTTTTTCGTGAGCTTTTCAGCACCTCCGATCCACTTCCGGACACCATCGATGAAGTCCTGACCGGCATACAACCGCGGGTGACCCCTGACATGAATCGGAGCCTCGATGTTGACCCTATGGCTGACGAAATTCTTACCGCCCTAAAGCAAATGCACCCCGACAAGGCCCCCGGTAAGGATGGTATGCACACTCGCTTTTTCCAAACCTTCTGGCATGTGATTGGGCCCGATGTTATTAGCTTTATTGGTGACTGGTGGAGAGAAGGCTTCTCGCTTGATGACTGTTCGCTCCAAATGGTGTGTACAAGCTTTAAATTTATATCCCAAGAAATATGCTTAAACAAGGATGCGAACCCGCAGTGTACGGATCAATTATAGTAAAACAAAGAATTCCGGGGTGTCGATCTCAGGGACTTAGGTGAAACAAAGCAAGTATAGGTTGTCAATGTAACTAATAATCACAAAAGCGATTAAAGCAATCAAAGATGATAATAAGGTCAAATAAAGGAAATATGAAAATTCTAGGGATTAAAGCATCTAGTTGTGGTTCCGACTCAAGATCTCAAAAGATAACGCAGACAAAGCCGATATTTTGCTAAGGGAAGGTGTTTCTAAAGTGGAATAGATCACCGGGTAAGTCTCTCTACTCACTAATCCCAAACCAAAAGCTCCTATTACCGGGTAAGTCTCAAGGTACTAAGGAAAAGAACTATAATCTCAAACCAACACACCACCTAAGGGAATAGAATCAAACTTTACCGGGTAGGTCTCAGGGTAACTCACAAAGATGGGATGAAGGCACACTCAAACCCCAATAAAGGATAAACCTTTATTACCTACACTTATGATCTTGGGTAAACAAACAAAGGAATTACCGGGTAAGTCTCATCCTAGGCTTGCATTGAACCAGGAAAGGTGTAATAAGAATAGGATTTGGCAAACTCTAACTCTTAACTCTCAGTTTCGGATCAGAAAAGGTCACCTCGGTCAGTCAAGTCCCACCCCGGCCGAGATGTTCATCGACCGAACGAGATGTTCTAGGGTTAAGGTTAAAGACTCGAGCTTTCAGGGTCCTATTGGGATTAAGATCATTCCATCATCGTCTTTCCCACAACTTTCAGCCAATCACCCTAGAATCGCACAAGGAATTTAGTCACTCATCATCATGAAAGCAATAATCAAATATATGAGAAAAGAATGAATATTTGAACACAAAAACTTTAAGAATAAGGCTTCAATAACTGAATCAAATATCAAACAAATCAGTGTTCCTTGAATAACAAATCCAACAAGACAATCAAACAAAAGAGAATCTAAGAAAGTCTTACAAATCCCCTCAAAAGTTATATCCGAACTATCAATCCTTCCTTGATTGATCTTCAATCTTCCTTCCTTCCTTCAAAACTTCCAAAAAATACTCTCTTTGCTGGTTGTTCTCAGCCTTCGATGATAGCGGGTTGCTGAATTTGTGGAAAATCCAACCCTTTTTATAGGAGAATTATCTTCCAAAGATAATAATATCTTAAAAAGATAATATCCTAATAAAAATATATCTTATCTCTAAAATAGATCTCCCAAATATATGATCTTCCTTCCAGAAATTCCGGCCAAAAAATATAAGATATCTCCTTCCAGAAATAAAAGATCTCAGCCAAATAAAATATATCTCGCCGCGCCAGGGTGTTCGCCTCGGTTGGGGCGCTCCTCAAGATCACCTCGGTCGAGGTGGTACTTTAGCTGACCGAGTTGACTCTGGACTAAAAGTGAAATCTCTTAAGTCTGGTCCAAAGTAAATCTTCTTCATTAATTCCTTTCTTCGTGAGTTCTCTTTTAAGCTCCAGAATGTAGCTCCTATGACTCCTTAGCTCCATTTTGGTCCAAAACGTGCTGTTTTACCTACGATTACAACGAAACTAGGTGTAGACCTCGATTCCCGTAAAGGTAGATGAAATAGCAATATAATCACATAATATACATCCAAACATGCATATTATTGAAGATAAAACGTCTAAACAAGTCCCAAAATATAGACTACAATACATGCTATCAAAATACTCCATACTTGTCTTTTGCTTGTCCCCAAGCAAGTTCCAAATCTTCAGTACAAGATAGAATGAATTATAAGTCATAAAGATCAATGAAAAGTATTTCAAAACATTTTTGGTGGTGTGCTCTACTCATAGATCACTCTAAGAGAATGCTTCATGGCAATTAAAATCAAGACATGATCAAAACATTTTATAAATATAGGAAAGTTGTTCATCTTTGCAAAAAATCATAGAATGCATAATAGATCACAATTATTGAAATTAATCATGTATAATTCAGTTTAAACCACCAAGTCAATCAACAAGCTCGAGGTCTCAAGGGCTTTTCAAGAGAAGGTCAAGAAACGTGTGAGGGTGGGATGTATATAGGGAATGTGGTGCTAGAATCCGGGAAAAGGATCTTCACTTTACTTGCTTTTGATTTTCAACACCCTCCACTAATAAGCTTTGCTTATCAGCAATCATCAATTTCTCGAGATGCCTCAAACCCTTGATGCACATACCATGACCCGTTAGGAATATCGCTCAATCCGACTTTGGCAAGACACAAACACCCGGCTATTTAAATGGTGCCGAGTTACTCATCATCATGATTGACTTCCCCAAACCTATTTGGTTTCTTTCTAAACTTTCAGCCAACATCTCATCTTTTCTTTTACTTGCTTTTCTTTTTGCTTGCTTCCAAATTCCCGGATAGGTAATGGGAGGCAAATATGTATATGAGGGGCTAAAGCATGATCAAGAAGAAGAAGAAGAGAAGAGAGTGAATTGCCTCAATCATTCCAGGAAGAAAGTGAGAGAACTCATCATGTGGTGTCAACCTTCAAATTCAACATAATTTGGATAAAAACAAAGTATTAAACATGCTAAAAATTTCAAATAAAGCATTTTATCAACTTAAACATATCATAAAACCTTTCAAACATATAAAGATTTCAAAACCAATCTGCAAACTAAATCATCACTGAGGTCATATCCTAGAAAAGAAGCACAAAACGTTTCGAAAATTCTTTCAGTTAAACCGCCTCGGTCGAGATGTTCTAAGTCAACCGAGGTGAAGTACCTTGTTTGGTCAGGATCATCCCGGTCGAGGTAAAAATTTTTTTTCTTAACCAGTTTTTGACGTTTTTTCTCAATCAAATAACCTGTATGTATGCATGTTGTCTCAGATAAGCACATAGAGCATAAGAAACTCATAAATAGAAAGTCATACAAGTCATACATCAAATGTCAAATAAGATACATCAATACCCCATACTTGGGACTCATTGTCCCAATGGGTCAAAATAAGTCTGAAAATAGAGTACTCACCGGACATAAGTTGAGCTGCATAAATAATAAAGAAAAGAAATCCTGCAAGCTCTAATCCTGATCTGCTAGTGGTGTGGTGGATACGGGACGTAAGGATGCTGGGATGGATCAAAAGGGTAGCCCATAGTATGCTGGAAATGTATCTCCATCATATGGCACTGGTAGTGTTGGCTCTCCCTCATCTCCAACATATCCAAGGACAGGGCGGCGTAAGAGTCAATCATCTGATCCGTCATCTCGTCAATCCGTCGGTGAGCTACGAGATCCCTCTATCTACGGACTCTATGCCTAGCAGGACGTGATGGTGCTGCAGCTACCTCCTCCTCTATAGCCTCGTCATCTAAGTCGACAACTGGCACACTAGGGCCCACTGTGTCTGTCCCTGTCTCCATGGCAACACCGCCATCATAATCATCCTCATCCTCCTCCTCCTGTACCTGAGCTGCTACCGCGTCTCTAGCTGTAACACCCCGAATTCTCAGAACTCGGAGTATTACTGGTTAGGACCTCACAATGGGTCCCGACCTTAGTTTGACAACAACATTACTAGGATCTTGCAACAAGACACAAATAAAGAAACCGAAATTCATAAAAACCATGTTTTTAGAGTAATGAATGCAACACTGTCTAGCAGCCTCAAGTACTTAAACAAAAGAAACGAACAACTGTTTTAACCAAAAAAAGGAAAGACAAACACAACCCCCAACCCCCACTCTAAGGAGTACGGAGACCCGGATGACCACTACTTCCGGATCACTCAGCTGCTGGTCTAACCTGCGATAAAACTAAAAACACAACAAGAGGAACCGTTAGCTAGTTATCTAAATACTAGAAGAATAATAGTAGCACAGACACACATAAAAATATAAACACCCATCATGCTTTCAAACAAGTCCGTTTTATTATCTTGAGTTAAATTACTCTTTCACGCTAATGATACTTATTTTGTGACACGAGGGATTCCCAAACCTCGCCTCCGCCCCCGTGTAACCATCAGGAATGGATCCGATGCATCTCACCTTGTACCTGCCTGGTCTGGGTATAGAGAACCTCCCAGTCTCTTGTTAGAGCTGGGCAGTGATGTCACGGCCCGTTATACATACACTTGGGCCTTAAACGTAATAATAACAGTCGTCCTAGCAAGTTATTATTATTAAACACGCAAATAGCACACACAACCACTATCACTCAACTAATATCCAGAAACTGGCTAAGTAAGTCGCAAGGACTTACCAGAGTCAAAACACACTCTAACACGTCTCAAAACAGTTCGTACTCGTAGTAACTCCAACGCCTGTCAAATAAGGCATGTGTATCAATATCACATCCAGATGTCCAACCTCATGCTAAGGAATTACGGAACAAGTTCTTACGGTAAAAGACCATTTTACCCTCAGCCGAAGGCTTCTCAATTTTATTCTTAAACTTTCTTATTCCTTTTAAAACTTGTTTCCAAACTTTGTGTCACTCGGTTAGTTACTTATAGGTCACCCGTTCAAACTTAAATCTACTCGAAAAGAACAACACTCTTCCTCCTTCCCGGTTACCATCTATTACATATATTATCCGTATTATATACTTTAACCTTTCTCCTCAATTCACTGATTTAATTGTGTAATTATTCGGTACTCATATATATATCTACGTATTTTATTTCCCATCTTGTACGGATTTAGGTACACTTACGTCATGGGTATATACATATTCTTATGTTTCTTTATATATATAAATCCTGAAATCCCAACTTATTTATATATATATTCATATCTCTTTTACATAATTTCATAATTCCAACTCGTACTTATATATATATATACTCGCATTTTATATATTCTATATTTATGCTTATAAATATACTCTTATATAAAGATTATATATCCAATAAATTCCAAGCTTCTATAAACATTAATAGACTTTAAAACACTTATATGTACACTTTTTATTTCATATTATTTATATATATATATATATATATATATATATATATATATATATATATATATATATATATACGTATATGTACATACTCGGCATACACAACTCCTATACTCAACCTGTATATTCTTATATAATTAATATTCTTATACATTCAATATTCCTATACGTAAATATACTCATGTGTATGCTCAGCACACTTATACTCTTATAATTCCAACTATAACGATACAAAAGTGCACCGAAACTGGACTCACCGCTCGCAGGCTGCAGATGGTCCGAAACAACGATGGTTAGGGTGTAGCTGGGTGTGACCGGGCGTCCTGGACCGGGCTCGTATGCCGGCTCGAGCAGGTTCCAAGCAGTGCACGCCACCTTGGTCTCACACTGCGGAAAACCGGAACAACTACTACTGTTCGTTACTATACGAACTGAAGGAATCGAATGGACAGAAGGGAGAGAGGGAAGAAGAAGGCCGGCTCACCTACTGCTGACCCAGTTCCGGCGGCGACGGTCCTAGCGGTGGGACGTACTGGTGGCCTCGTCCCTGTGCAACCGCAACAGTTTCCGGTACTCAGTTTGTATATTCGGGGAGGAGGAAAGGCGGACTGGACGGGGGAATCAGTGGCTCACCTGTGGAGTCGTGGTGGTCGACGGAAAGCGGCGACAGAGGGCGGCGGACAAGCAGGCGGTGGCGTCGGCACAGGGGAAGGGAGTAGCAGAAGGCGGCGAAGGACTCACTAGCGCGATTTGCAACCACCCATGTCCGACTTTGCTGCTCTTCGAACCCAGATAGAGGATCAGCGAGAGATAGACGAACGGTGGCTCCCTGGTGGTGCCTTGGTGGTCGACGAGAAGCGTGCAGCGGCGGCTCCGGTTGAAGGCAGCGGCGGCTCCGGTTGAAGGCAGCGGCGGTGCGTCTTCTGTTGCAGCGGAAGAGATGTAGCGGAGGTGAGGCAATAGAGGAAGCGGCAGTCACGGTTTAGAATAGGTTTAGGTTAGATTAACTTCATTAATTTTAGGGTTAGGATTAGTTTAGAAGATGGCTGATGGGCTGATGGGCTGATGGGCTGATGGGCTCGTAAAAATGGGCCTAATCTTCCTCTAAGAATAAGCTGAAACGAAACCCGTTACTCGTACGGATCGGTCGGAAAATTTGCGGAAAACAAATACGGAATTAAATCCCGTATAATATAGTTTCTTATCTTATTTTAGAGGTACGTAAAAGTTATTTCAGGCTACATAGTTTCCTCATTTTATGTGACTTAAAGTCACATAAAATGACAACATTTAAACTCGTTTTATTTTATTTATTTATTTATTTAAGATTGTCGCATCGGAATTTGGTTAATTTCAGTTTACCGGAACTTTAAAATTTTCGGTTGTTACACTAGCATCCTCAATATAGGGTATCCATGTTTGGACCAGTACTGTGGATTGTAGACGGAGAACTGAGCTGACCACCTAATACCCTGAGGGGCAGTCTGCTCCCAAGGCATCGCCACATATGGCGTAGTGAGTTCATGAGGAACTAGAATCCTCCTAGTGATCATCTCCTGTAGACCTAACGGCTTGGTAGCCAACACCAATGTACAAGCGCTCAGATCCAGATCCATCACTGTAGCTATATGAGTCACTAAACCGCCACAACAAATATCTCCATTCCCCTTAGCCTTGATCCTGTGTAGATCCTCAGCTAGCATCGCCCCAAAATCAGGCACTCCCCCAGTCACCATACAAAATAGGCTCAAAAGCTCCCCCTGTCTAATCTTTTGGGGCGTCTCAATACGCTCCAGAAGTGTGTCGCTGAAAAATCTGGTGGGATAATCTGAAAGCAAGGTGGAAGATAATCCTCTCCCTAGAGTCTCTAGGTCTCCACCTGTCAGCATGCTCTACAACATGAGCTATCTGACCCCAAAACTATCGAGCTATAGCTCGAGAGGGGAAGTCGGAAATTGTGGGGGTCGGGAAGCCGAAGATGTCTCTCCACTGATCCATGGGAACTAAGTAATTCCGGTTCAGCAACCAGTACTTGATGGCTCTCTCCTCAGGCAAGTGAGTCACAGAACTCACAAACTCCAATGTAGGCTCGAGGTAGGCTGGAGCTCTAATCTCCATGAACTGCTCCAACCCCACCATCGAGACCATCCTCCTCAAATCGTCAGCAACATAAAGGCAATCGAAAACAGCAATATCTAAAAACCGCGGCGCAATCACAGGGCGTGTGCAGATGCGGTCATAGTCAGCCTGGTGACGCTCGTGGATCACCGGTATAGAAGGTCGGGAAGAAGAAGAAGAAGAAGAAGGTGAGGATTTATCCCTCAGAACTAACTGGCGATCGGACCTGGAACTCATTTTCTCTTTCTGACAGATCACCTCGGTTGCTCTGATAGGTCTCAAGAACACCTCGGCCGAGGCGCATGTTGCCTGGACCGAGGTGAGAAGCTATTCAAATCTAACTCTCTGAAATTCAGTTCTTTTCCCCCAATTTCACTACCAATTGTTCCTATGGGGTACTTAAGCCTTTTTCAACACAGATCTATGGCAACCAAAGTCACTAATTTCTGAAATCGGCGAAAATAGAGAAGTTAGGGTTTTTGATTTAATTACCCCAGATTCGGTCAATTGGAAGCGTTTTTGTTGCAAATTTTTTGCTTGCAATCGGTTCCTCTAGCCTTTCCTCGCAGAATCAAAGCAAAAATTATCGAAAATGAGTGAGAATCGGAGAAGCGAGGTGGTTATCGCCGCGGTCGAGGGAGAGATGGGAGAGAAAGAGAGATAAATTGTTCCCCTTTTATACCCCTCGCCGATTCTGTTGTCACCTCGGTCGAGGTGGTCCCGACTGGACCGAGGTGATACGGACCGAGGTGGATTGTTGTCAGCCTAGTCGCCTCGGTTTCTCAAGAATCATCTCGGTCGAGGTGCTGTGACAGCAACCGAGATGTGTCTCAGTCAAACTCCGTCTTCTCAATTTCTCGAACTTTTGTCCTTCCAGCGTTGCTCTTGGGTTGTATTCCTTCCTTAGAAAATACCTGGTTTCTGTCTAGGACGCCAAAACAAAACAAAGCAAAGCAAAAGCAAACTATCTAAAGCTAGACTAGAAAAAGGGAAAAAAAGAAAGCAATACCTTAGGTTTCCTCCCAAGAAACGCTTGATTTAAGGTCGCTAGCTGGACCGTACGACATCCCTAAACGTGCTGGAAGGAGTCCTCATCCCATACTTCACCTTCATCATGGGGTGAGATAAAGAAGTCTATCAATCGTTCCACCATGCAAGTGCTCATCGGGGAATGAATCGTCTATGGGTGGTTCGTCCTTCTCGCGTGAAGAGGGAGGTAGCCGGTTGAGGTGATCCGCAACAAAATTTTCGGATCCCTTCTTATCACGAATCTCTAGGTCAAACTCTTGAAGCAAGAGAATCCATCGAATAAGACGCGGCTTAGCATCCTTCTTAGCAAGTAAGTAAAAAATAGTTGCATGGTCAGTGTAAACAATAACTCTCGCTCCCGCTAAGTAAGAGCGAAATTTCTCAAAAGCATATACAACTGCCAAAAGTTCTTTTTCGGTGGTGGCGTAGTTTAGCTGGGCTTCATCTAACGTCTTCCTAGCATAGTAAATGGCATTGGTACGGCCATCCTTCTTTTGTCCAAGCACCGCTCCTACTGCCACATCACTCGCATCACACATGATCTCAAAGGGCAAGGTCCAATTCGGAGGTTGGATAATGGGAGCGAAGATCAACGCTTCCTTAATCCTGTAAAATGCATCAAGACATTCATGCGAAAACTCAAAAACAACATCCTTATTCAAGAGTTTAGTTATTGGTTTAGAAATATTCGAGAAATCCTTGATGAACCTCCTATAGAAACCTGCATGCCCGAGAAAGCTCCACACACCCTTAACATAACAAGGGGGAGGAAGTTTCTCAATAGTCTCGATCTTAGCTCGATCGACCTCAATACCTCGGTTGGAAATGAGGTGTCCTAGCACAATGCCTTCATTAACAATAAAATGACAATTCTCCCAATTCAAAACGAGATTAGTGTCTTCACATCTTTGTAGAACTAGAGAAAGGTTAGATAGGCAATTATCAAAAAAGGAATCATATACTGAAAAATCATTCATGAATACCTCCATGATCTCCTCTATGTACTCGGAAAAGATAGCCATCATGTATCGTTGGAAGGTAGCAGGTGCATTACATAATCCAAATGACATCCTCCTATAAGCGAATGTCCCCCATGGACAAGTGAAATTGGTCTTCTTTTGATCATCCGGATGGATAGGAATCTGAAAGAAGCCACTATATCCATCTAAATAGCAAAAATATGAATGCTGGGCTAACCGTTCGAGCATTTGATCGATAAAGGGAAGTGGAAAATGGTCCTTCCGAGTGGCCACATTCAGCTTCCTATAGTCAATGCACACCCTCCAGCCCATAACGGTCCTAGTCGGGATCAACTTGTTGTTCTTATTCGTCACAACGGTCATCCCTTCTTTCTTCGGAACTACATGCACTGGGCTCACCCACTTGCTATCCGAGATAGGAAATATGATACTTGCATCCAACAACTTAAGAATTTCTTTCTTCACAACCTCTTTCATGATCGGATTTAACCGTCTTTGAGGTTCCCGTGAAGTCTTATGATTATCCTCCATTAATATTCTATGCATGTAGAAAGAAGGCTTAATACCAATAAGATCATCAATAGTATATCCCAAAGCCTTTCGATGTTTTCTTAGGACATGCATCAGTTTAGACAATTCAGTTTCGAAAAGGAAAGCACTAACAATAACGGGATAAGTGGAATTCGGTCCAAGGAAAACATACCTCAAGTGACTTGGAAGCGGTTTAAGCTCCACAACTGGGGGTGCTTTCTGAGGGGGATCCTTACTTCCTCCTTCTAGTGGAGTAGACTTAGATCGAAGAACTGGACTTCCAGAAGTCTCAATTGACATCATCTCGCTTGCGACCTCGGTCGAGGTCCAAAGTGGGTGACCGAGATGTTCTTCAGCTAAGAACACCTCGCTTGGTTCAGAAAGTGTCTCGGTCGAGGTACTGCAACTGGGATCGAAACTGGAGATTTTTTTCTCCTGGATTAGTTTTTCAATCTTAGCTCCTAGATCTTCTTCCAGCGCCTTCAAGCTCCGTATTTCTGCATCACAAGAAGCATCTATACCTTCCTCCATTAAGCTAAAACTAATTACTCTTTCAAGAGGGTCATTAATAAGGATAGAGCTCACCAATTCTCTTGATTCTTCTTCATCATAGATGTTGAAGTTATCATCCTCTAGCGGCTCTCCTTTCATTGCAGCAAGCAATGCAAACTCCACTTGATCACCGCCAATGTTGAATTTCAACTTGGCGTTCTTACAATCCACATTGCAACCCAAAGTTGCTAGAAATGGTTTCCCAAGAATTATAGGAACGGGATAATCTGCGGGAATATCAAGCACAACAAAGTCTATAGGTAAATAGAAGTTACCTAACTTAACCGGAACGTCTTCCAAAATGCCCACGGGATGGGTAATGGAGCGGTCCGCCATGTATAGCCTTATCTTCACCGGCTTGGGCTCTCCAAGTCCGATCTTCACACATAGCTCCAGCGGGATGATGCTCACGCCGGCTCCTAGATCACACAATGCTTCACAAGTCACATCCCCAACTTGAATGGGAATGCAAAATAAGCCGGGATCTCTTAATTTGGGTGGCATCTTCTCCTTCATGATTTGAATGAGCTCCGAGGATTTAGATGTCATCCTTACTTCACCAAAATCTTCCAGCTTCCTCTTCCTTGATAGAATTTCTTTTAAGAACTTCCCATATGCGGGCATCCCTAGAATAGCTTCAAGGAAAGGGATGTTAATATGTAGTTTATTCATCAAGTCAAGGAACTTACCAAAGTGCTTGTCTAGATGTGCTCTGGCCCTTGACCGAGGGAATGGAAGTGGTGGTTTATAAGCAGGAGATAGAACATAAACTTTAGATTTCCCTCCGCTTTCTGAGGCTCCACCTCGGTTGGTACCTCGGCCGAAGTGTTCTTCGACTGTACCTGGACCGAGGTGTTCTTCATCTACACTGGCATCGACCGAGGCGCTGGATATGCAGTTTTCAGTCCACTTCTCGTCGTTGATGCCATGATTTGTCCTTTGGGGTTGCTCTCTGTCCTTGCTGGGAGCTTCCCTGGATCTCTTGGCGCTTCATTTGCCTTATTAAAGAATTGTTGCTCTGAGGCTTTTTGTGCCTTCGAAAATGAAGTCATGGATGTCTCCATAGCGTTCAGCTTGATCAAGATGGCCTCCAGCACTGCATCTTTCTTTTATGGCTGGGACGAACTTGATCCAGGCTCTTGGCTCTTCAATGGAGTAGAAGAAGAAGAGAAAGGGTTAGAAGAATTATTAGAATTTGAATTAGAATAAGGGTTACCCGAATTTTGATTGTTGGATCTCCAATTGTTGCTGTTGGAGCCTCTATTGTTGTTGTAGTTGTTGTTCTGGAAACCTTGATTGTTGTTCCTTGACCCTTGATATCCTCTCTCTTCCTTTTTGGTGTGAGCAACCAAAAGGTCCTTCAGTTGCTTCACATCATTCTTGAAAGAGGTGAGTTGATTATCATTTGATGGAGCTTCTTGGAAGTTGACTCTCTTAACTCCATTTTCAGCTCCTTGGTGGGAGTATTTCTCCCTGTGCAAAGCTTGTTTCTCAATGAACTCCCAAGCTTCATCAATCGGCATGTCCATGAATGTGCCGGCGGATAGTAGTTGAAGGTTGAATTGGGTAGCTCCATCAAATCCCTTGAAGTATATCTCCAACAACTCTATCTTTGGAATCCCATGATGTGGGCAATCCAAAAGAACATCTTTAAATCTCTCCCATGACTTGGACAAACTCTCTTGGTCCTTCATGATAAATGCATTGATTTTCCCTCTCATTTCAGCGGTTTTAGAGGAGAGGAAGAATTTTGTTAAGAGCTCCGTTGTCATCTCCTCCCAAGTGTTGATCTTTCCGGGAGGAAGAGACTGATACCAAGTAAGCGTCCTGTCCTTCTAAGAAAAGTAAAAAGGCCTTAGCTTGTAATTATTATTTTCCAGCCTTGAAGGTCTCAAGGTCTCCATCAAAATCTCATAGTTTTGTAAATGTTGATGTAGAGACTCCCTCTTTAGACCTCCAAACTGGCATTGGCGGATCATGGAAAGAACTTGCGGTCGAAGTTCATAATCATGCCCCGCTGGATCTCCTAGGTTGACACCTGGACGCCTCACTTGCTGGTATGGGTCCATCCTCTGTCCTAGGTTCTGTGGAATACCTGCAAAAAGAACATCTCGGACAGGCATCCGAGGTGGAAGTATCTCGGTCGCGGCAACTGGAGTGGGGTCCTGCCTTGGTCGAGGGTCTGGTCGATGCAGAATCTGAGCTCGTAGCTCAGCCATATCTGCTTCAATTTCTGTAGCTCTTGTGTGAGTTTCCTCTCTTTCGCGCTGCAGTTCTTCCCTATTGAGGCGCAGTTGTTCCATCGCCTCCTTCAATTCGGCCTCAAGATCATGATCTCCTTGATTGGCCATCTTAGCTTCTCTCAAAGGTCTTTTGTATGTCTTTTCTGGTTCGGGATCGTAAGGAACGATTTCCTTCCCAGCACGGGTTCTTCGCATAAACCTAAGAGAAAGAACCTATGAAAGTCCCTCAAGTAGAGTGGTTAGTAGCAACAGGGGCAATTGCCCCGAAAGACAACCGCAACCGGCTTGGTCTAGACCAAGTCCCCGGAAACGGCGCCAAAAACTTGTTCGCTCCAAATGGTGTGTGCAAGCTTTAAATTTATATCCCAAGAAATATGCTTAAACAAGGATGCGAACCCACAGTGTACACATCAATTATAGTAAAAGCAAGAATTCTGGGGTGTCGATCTCAGGGACTTAGGTAAAACAAAGCAAGTATAGGTTGTCAATGTAACTAATAACCACAAAAGCGATTAAAGCAACCAAAGATGATAATAAGGTCAAATAAAGGAAATATGAAAATTCTAGAGATTAAAACATCTCGTTGTGGTTCCGACTAAAGATCTCAAAAGATAACGCGGACAAAGCCGAGATTTTGCTAAGGGAAGGTGTTTCTAAAGTGGAATAGAACACCGGGTAAGTTTCTCTACTCACTAATCCCAAACCAAAAGCTCCTATTACCGGGTAAGTCTCAAGGTACTAAGGAAAAGAACTATAATCTCAAACCAACACACCACCTAAGGGAATAGAATCAACCTTTACCGGGTAAGTCTTAGGGTAACTCACAAAGATGGGATGAAGGCACACTCAAACCCCAATAAAGGATAAACCTTTATTACCTACACTTATGATCTTGGGTAAACAAACAAAGGAATTACCGGGTAAGTCTCATCCTAAGCTTGCATTGAACCAGGAAAAGTGTAATAAGAATAGGATTTGGCAAACTCTAACTCTTAACTCTCAGTTTCGGATAAGAAAAGGTCATCTCGGTCAGTCAAGTCCCACCCCGGCCGAGATGTTCATCGATTGAACGAGATGTTCTAGGGTTAAGGTTAAAGACTCGAGCTTTCAGGGTCCTACTGGGATTAAGATCATTCTATCATCGTCTTTCCCACAACTTCCAGTCAATCACCCTAGAATCGCACAAGGAATTTAGCCACTCATCATCATGAAAGCAATAATCAAATATATGAGAAAAATATGAATATTTGAACACAAAGACCTTAAGAATAAGGCTTCAATAACTGAATCAAAAATCAAACAAATTAGCGTTCCTTGAATCACAAATCCAACAAGACAATCAAACAAAAGGGAATCTAAGAAAGTCTTACAAATCCCCTCAAAAGCTATATCCGAACTATCAATCCTTCCTTGATTGATCTTCAATCTTCCTTCCTTCCTTCCTTCAAAACTTCCAGAAAATTCTCTCTTTGCTGGTTGTTCTCAGCCTTCGATGATAGCGGGTTGCTGAATTTGTGGAAAATCCAACCCTTTTTATAGGAGAATTATCTTCCAAAGATAATAATATCTTAAAAAGATAATATCTTAATAAAAATATATCTTATCTCTAAAATAGATCTCCCAAATATATGATCTTCTTTCCAGAAATCCAGCCAAAAAATATAAGATATCTCCTTCCAAAAATAAAAGATCTCAGCCAAATAAAATATATCTCGTCGCGCCAGGGTGTTCGCCTCGGTCAGGGCGCTCCTCAAGATCACCTCGATCGAGGTGGTACTGTAGATGACCGAGGTGACTCTGGACTGAATGTGAAATCTCTTAAGTCTGGTCCAAAGTAAATCTTTTTCATTAATTCCTTGCTTCCTGAGTTCTCTTTTAAGCTCCAGAATGTAGCTCCTATGACTCCTTAACTCCTTAGCTCCATTTTGGTCCAAAACGTACCGTTTTACCTACGATTACAATGAAACTAGGTGTAGACCTCGATTCCCACAAAGGTAGATGAAATAGCAATATAATCACATAATATACATCCAAACATGCAGATTATTAAAGATAAAATGTCTAAACAAGTCCCAAAATATAGACTATAATACATATTATCAATGACATCAATGCAACTGTTGTCACCCTTATCCCCAAGATCAAAGATCCGAACCGGATTTCAGACTTCCGTCCGATAAGCCTCTGCAATGTTCTGTATAAGCTTATCACGAAGGTTCTGGTTAATCGTCTAAAACCTTTTCTTGATTTTATTATATCATACCCGCAGAGTGCTTTTATTACAGGACACTCCATTACGGACAACGCTTTAATTGAGATGGAAATCTTTCACTATTTGAAGACTAATTCCATAGGAAGCAAATGAGTTATGGCGCTCAAGCTTGATATGAGCAAGACCTTCGACAGAATGGATTGGAATTTCCTTGACATGATTATGTCAAAACTGGGGTTCTCGGCGCAATGGATTTCTAGAGTAATGAGCTGTGTCAGGGGGCTCGCCACTCTTTCAAAATCAACGGTGCTATCGAAGGCAATGTCCTACCATCCCGGGGATTACACCAAGGAGACCCGCTTTCGCCTATACTCTTTATTATTGGAGCTGAGGGGCTCTCGCACCTTTTATCTCGGGTTGTCGAGAGCAAGTTGATCCACGGTGTTTCCATTTCCCGCGGGTCACCCGCCATTTCTCACCTATTTTTTGCAGATGATAGTCTTCTCTTTGCAAGGGCAACTCCGGAAGAATGCTCTATTATAACTGGTATTCTCAATCAATACGAGAGAGCTTCGGGACAAAAAATTAACTTGCAAAAGTCTGAAGTTGCCTTTAGCAGGAACCTGACTAGTGGAAGACAGGCCAATCTCGCGGCTTTGTTGGGAGTTAACAAGGTTGATAGACACGTTAACTACCTAGGACTCCCGGCTGTCATTGGGTGGTCCAAAAAGACTTTATTTTCGTTCATTAAGGAGAGAATTTGGAAGAAGGCTCAGGGTTGGAAATTGAAGTATCTTTCTATGGCGGGTAGGGTAATCATGATCAAGTCAGTGCTCCAGAGTATCCCGGCATATATTATGAGCGCCTACCGCCTCCCGGAAGGTCTTATTGCAGATATCCACTCTCTTCTCGCCCGCTTCTGGTGGGGCTCATCGGATACGAACCGCAAGATTCATTTGAGGAATTGGTCCGACCTTTATCTCCCTAAGAATCATGGGGGGATGGGGTTTCAGGACCTTGGTATCTTCAATTATGCCCTTCTTGCTAGGCAAGGTTGGTGACTTTTACGGAACACAAGATCCTTGGTCCATGCGGTTTTTAAGGCTAAATACTTCAAGCATAGCACTTTCATTGATTCTCTTCGGGGAAGGAGGCCTAGCTATGCTTGGAGGAGCATATGGAACGTATACTTGGTATTCCCCTCCCACCGACCCCGGAACAAGACCAGCTCCTATGGTACGCGCACCCATCCGGGTCCTTCACTGTCAAGACGGCTTATTGGCTAGGAAAAATGGGACGAGCACTTGTTCCTCACCATCCTGAATGAGCCGCTGTTTGGCGAATTTCCTTGCCGCCTATGGTCACAAACTTCTTGTGGCGACTGTGCAGTAACTTCTTGCCAACCCGCACAATACTGTTTAATAAGCGAGTGGTCGACTCAACTCTTTGTAGTCGGTGTGGCCTTCACGACGATACGGTATGGCATGCGCTTGTTAATTGCACTCATCCGGCTCCAAAATGGGTCTCCTTGAGCTCCCTTTCAGCTTTCTTGGCAACACCTGAGACTCGACCTCTCTTCGTCCTAAGCATCATTCGTTCCTCTCTTGGCTACACGGGGGTTATTGACTTCGCCACTAATTGTTGGATAGCATGGACTTTACGTAACAAGACACTTTTTCGGATGAGACACTATCACCGGCGATCCTTCGTGAAGGTTTTCGTCAGCTGGTCAGCGACTTCCGGAGCCTACCACCACCTCCATCTCTACCCATTCAGGTAACACCTTCTGCCTCTGACTGGTCGCTGCCGCCCCAAGGGACTCTCAAGCTTAACACCGATGTCGCCTTTCTCAATGGCCACATTTGTCTGGGCTCGGTCCTGCGCGACTCGACAGGTTCGGTGCTCATTGTGGCCACCAAGAGATACCCGGGAATCACTTCGGCTGGAACGACTGAAGCACTGGCTCTCCTCTTTGGCATTGAATCCTCTAGCGCCTTCAATGGTCAAGACCTCATCATCGAATCCGACTCCCTCTCCCTTGTCAAGAGGCTCCAAGGCGGTGCCCCGACCTCTTCTTATTTTAATTCCATATGTAATAGCATTTTGTCTTCTCTTCCAGCTTTTTCGCACTTTTCTTTTTGCCACGTACGGCGCACCGCTAATATTGTTGCTCACATGGCGGCACGTTTGTTGCCTGATGATGGACGTTGTTTTGTTTGGCTGGACCAATTCCCGCAAAGCTTCCTTGAGCTTGCCGGTATTGATTTGATTTAATATAGTTCCACCTTTTACCCTCAAAATTTTTTTTGGAAACTTGTTTACGAGAAGTTGGTTTAAAAGCCGGTTGAAGATAAGTAGTGTTATATTCTCTTACACTTTCATATTCCGCATTAGAAAAAGGAAAAGCTTGAGATGCAATTAAGTTGGTTAATCCTAAAGATTCATCAACATGATTATATGTAAATAAATAAGATTGATAGGAAGAGGATGTAAACGTGGGACAATTGAGTTTGTCCCCGTGATATTCCGAGCTTCTCGGGATGGTTCTTTTGTATCCCGAGACAATAGTTGCATGAGACTTGGCAATACTCGTTCACCACCGGCCCCTTCTTGTAATGCTTTGTGAATATGTTGGATGTGAGCATTTTTAGTTGAGGGGCTTGTCGGAAAGGCCATTCACCCTGACCTTGTGGGACTTGTGGCATTTCCAAATCCGGCATTTGAGTCTCGCTTTCTTGGGTGCTAGGAAAGAAAGCGGGACTCGGAGTGAAGTTGTAGTCGCTTGGGTAACTCGGGTTTGCCATTTCACTTGATTGGGAAATTGAGAATACGAGAATACGAGATCGAGATTGAGAGTGAGAGTAGTAGTAGATAGATAAGAATGTTGATGTGAGATAAATGGAAGAATTGTAGGGTATTTATAAGAATTGTGGGTAGGATTTTTTTTAATTAACCAATAATAAAATAAAATTTTTTTTAAAAACCTCAACCCAACGGCTCTAAGAGCCGTTGGCATTGTGGGACCCACCGGCTTATAGCCGTTGTGGGCCAAATAGCCGTTGGCAATAACCGGCGGTTTAACCGCCGGTTTGGCCAAAAAAAAAAAAGAAGGTCCAAACCGGCAAACCTAAATCGCCGGTTTGGCGGTTTAGCCAAAACCGGACCCATGTCTACTCCCCACTCCATAAAAAGTAATTTGCTATTGATCTATTTTTTTGTGATGAGCCAAAGTAAATAAAAACATTGCAACAATTTCCTCCACCTCCATATTTTTTGTTCTTTGGAGTTCCCCTATATGTTTGACCATCTCACAAAAAACTCCAAATGTTTATCTATTGACACAAAACTCATTCTTAGATATAACATCATTTTCTCTAATCAACCTATTTAAATTGGTCAATCTATGGAGATTTTTTTCCTTTTGTTGCACTTGTAATTCATTAATTTGAGGAGTTTGTTCACGAACCCTTGCAATCAGAATAACAACCAATTTTACAACTAGAGCAACTGCCGAGAGGATCAAGTTTTTGTCTTTCCTTCTTTTCCCTTAATGAATCAAGCTCGTACGAGTCCATTTCTATTCATAAAATATATATATATATATATATATATATATATATATATATATATATATATATATATATTAAAATATGCACGGTCATAGTATAAATTTAGTACAGAGAAACATCTAGATACAAATAAAATAAAGAAAAGAAAATAGAAATCAAAGAGTTATCCAAGTAAAGAAGCAAAATATTGATTTTGATAAACTGCTAGAAGATAAGCTTTTTACCTTACCATTGAAAGAAAATAGGAATCAAAAGAGTTATCAAGTAAAGAAGCAAGTTATCCAGTAAAGAATACATAAAGATGATTGACCTATATAAAATAAACTTACACCCCCACATCCCACTCCTTCATAAGAAACATCTAGAGGTTTCTAAAGAAAGCTTGCCTATTTCTTATCAATAAACTTACACCAAAGATAAGCATAAATCAAGTAGAGTCCAAAATAATCAGGCATATACATTGTGCATTTTATTGCTAAGTAATGCACATATAAAAGTTGTACAAATGTGAACCAATTCCACGTTATCCTATTTAACATCAATCCTAAGCCAAAGTCGCTACAAAGTCCTAGAGCTTAAAGGGTATAGTCCTACAAAGCCTAGCGGATGTTGTTCAAGCAAACTTTGTAAATAGAATATGTAACAAATGATTTGTCAATAAATTGTCCTCAACTCATCATGTAGGCTTTATATTTTTTATAATCATAATTTATCATGATACTTTTTTTAAAAAATTTTTTTTACCATGATTCATCATGTATATTATAAGTGAACAATTTGGAAAAGGAATGGTTCCGTAAATGTCAACAGATCATTAGAAATTATTCTTTAATATTGTTTTTTTTATGAAAACACTACACTTATATTAAACCCTGATCAAATCTTGTTTAACAATATCCAGCAAAGAAAGAGGAAAACTAGAACAATAAAAAAAACCATAACATTGTCTGGTTTGACATTTGCAAGGAAGGGAGCAGCCATATTGGCTTCTCTCCTCACAAACCTCCAAGAGACCCGTGTAAACTGGCTTGCTAAAGCTCGAATGTGGTCCAACACAGCCCCAAGCTGCCCTTCGCACCCACATCATTATTGATCTTCGATATAAAGCTTGAGCAATCAGACTCTCTCTTAACATGATCCATTCCAACATCCACCGCCAGTTCCATTGCCCATAAAATGCTCATACCTTCTGCCAATTCGATCGAAGGTATCCCAATGGTCTTTTTCGCCGCTACCAGACAGGGGCTACCATTACCATCCCTCGCAATGATCCCCAACCCACATCCTCGATCGTTATCCAGCGATACATCGCAATTAATCTTGATGAAGTCCACCGATGGTTTCACCCACCTTGTAAGTGATGGTGTCGGCGTAGGCATGCTGGTGTGAGTTGTTCTGGACTTAATGAAACCAGCCAAGTAGTCCCTCGCTTGTTCAACAATTCGGCCTGCATCAATGTTGCATACCCCCTCAAATACCCTCTTGTTTCTACTTGTCCATGTTGCATCCACAATCACCGCCCATAATTGCATCTCTTCCTTAGTATTGGTATTCATGATTCGTTCCAGCCAGTCCCTAAATGAGCAGCACCCATCACCTAATCCAGCCAGCTCCGGAACACACTCCCAGATGCAATTCACCGCAGGACACTCATACAACGCATGCAAGATGGTCTCCTGTCGTCCACACGCATCGCACAAACTGTCGGTAGTCACCCTTCGGTGGCATAGCCGGTCTTTACACGGGATTATTCCCCTGGCGGCCCTCCACAATAAAGATTTAACCCGCGGGATGAT
Organism: Fagopyrum esculentum; assembly: GCA_033239045.1. Classification (NCBI taxonomy): domain Eukaryota; kingdom Viridiplantae; phylum Streptophyta; class Magnoliopsida; order Caryophyllales; family Polygonaceae; genus Fagopyrum; species Fagopyrum esculentum. The sequence continues at coordinate 133,268,050 of BSUD01000007.1, read as the reverse complement.
ATCAAGACCCCAAAACTTCTTCCAAAATCTGCTCGCCAGATCAACCGACGACCCTCCACCGCCACCCTCTGAAACTAGCATCCCTTGAAGACAAGCATGATAAGCCGATTTAACCGTGAACTGCCCATCCTTGGTATGGGTCCAGCACAAATCATCCGACATAGATGCATCAATCAAAGGTATTTGCAAAATAACTTCCGCATCTACCTCATAAAATAGATCGCGAATTACGTCTTCTCGCCATGCCCCATCATTCCACTTGATCAGATCAAGAACCCGTAGCTGTTGTAGCTCCGAAGGCGCCGGAGTGATCACCTTGTAGCTGATCGGCCTAGGAATCCACCGGTGTTTCCAAACGTAAATGTCAACACCATTTCCAACCGACCATATTAGCCCCTCATCTAGCAGTTGTTTTCCTGTCATCAAACTCCTCCATGTATAGCTAGGCCGGAAGCCAATGTTAGCCTCAAGAATAGAACATCGAGGAAAATACCGTGCCTTAAGCATCCGAGCAATAAGAGTGTCCGGTTCTTGCAAGATCCTCCAACATTGTTTCGCTAAGAGAGCCACATTGAAACACTTCAAATCTCAAAACCCCATGCCACCCTTATCCTTTGCCAAACAAAGTCGTTTCCAACTTAGCCAGTGGATCTTCCTATTTTCACTATTGTCACCCCACCAGAAAGTACCCATAACATTTTCAATATCATGACACACATAATCGGGCATAAGAAAGTAGGACATAGTATACATAGGCATAGCTTGAGCAACTGATTTCAACATTACCTCCTTACCGGCTCTACTAAGGGACTTTTCTTTCCATCCTTTAAGTTTTTTCCAAATTTTGTCCCTAACATTAGCAAAATTAGCCTTTTTGGATCGGTCCACCACTGTTGGTAGCCCAAGATATTTCTGGTGATTAGCCACTTCCCGCACTCCACAAGAGTTATTTTCCCTCACCTCCCTAGTCACATTTGTACTAAACGACAATTCTGACTTTGCAAAGTTAACTTGTTGACCCAAAGCCGCTCCATAGACATGGAGAATATTAACAATTTCATCACTTTGTTGACAAGACGCCTTTGCAAAAATAACACTATCATCAGCGAAGAACAAATGAGACACTCGCGGATCATATCTTGCTATTCGAACTCCTTGAAGTCTTCCAGCAGCCTCACTATGTTTAATCATAGCAGATAAGCACTCAGCACAGAATAAAAACAAGTAGGGTGAAAGGGGGTCACCTTGTCTGAGCCCTCTTGAAGGCCGAAAAGTCTGGGTCAGCATGCCTTCAAAAAGGACTGAAAATGACATCATAGTCACACAATTCATAATAAGCGCCACCCAACGATCATCGAACCCAAACTTCCGCATGCTATGCTCTAGAAAAGACCATTCGACCCGATCATATGCCTTGGCCATGTCCAACTTTAATGCCATATACCCCTCCTTACCTTGCTTAGTCTTCATGTGATGGATAATTTCGAAAGCCGCCAAGACATTATCAGTGATCATTCTTCCTGGGACAAAGGCACTTTGTGTAGGCGAAATCACCTTATGCAAACACTTCTTTAACCTATTCGCCAACACGACACAAGCTTATAGACCACATTACAAAGGCTTATTGGCCGTAAATCCTTCATTCGAGAAGGAGAAGTAACCTTTGGAATTAAGGAGATAAAAGTATGATTAAACAAATCAGGGAACGGAGAGCCATTAAGAACTAAGGAAGATACCCCTGGACCAACCAGCTGCCAGTGTTGTTGATAAAACAACGTTGGCAAACCATCCGGTCCAGGAGCTTTTGTGGGATGCATAGAGAAAAGAGCGTCATGTACCTCCTCTCCAGAAAACGGTAGTAGCAGCTCATGATTGTCTTCCACCAACAAGATAGGCTCGATACTTTGAGTAGTCGTATCAGGTGAAGCCGTTTCGTCAGCCTTGAACAGGTCAATGAAGTAATGAGTTGCCACCCGTGCCATATCAATCTGGTTTCTCCATTCCATACCCTGGTCATCAATTAATCTGGTAACTCGGTTCCTTCGTTGCCTTCCACAAGCCTTCTTGTGAAAAAACCCTGTATTTCGATCTCCCCATTTAAATTCATTAGCTCTCGCACATTGAAACCACATTATTTCTTCCCTTTTCATGAGCTCATGTTCCTTACATTCAAGTTGTCGTCGACGCCTAACTAAACTTCCCCTCATTCCAGTAGCTTGAATGCGAGCCAGCTCCTCCTTGATCTTGGCAAGTTCCTTCCCCACATGACCAAACTTTGAGAAATTCAAAGATTGAAGATCTTCTCTACACCTGTCAATTTTCCCTACCACCCCTTCCTCCGCCGCCCAGCTTCCCGGGTTTGTCCATGCATTCCTAATGATTTCCCCAAAATCCTCATGCTCCATCCACATAGCCTCAAATCGAAAGGGTCGTGGTCCTTTCAACTTCTGGTCATTTGCATTCCCCGTACAATCAACAACAATAGGAACGTGATCAGATTTAACACGTTCTAGATGTTTAACCTTAGTCGCCGGAAATAGATCCAACCACTCTTTACACGCGAATCCAAGATCGATTCGTTCTTGTATAAACTGCTCCCCTTCCCGAGCATTGTCCCAGGTGAACCTACTGCCTTCGAATTGTAGATCTCGCAACCCACAGAACTCGATAGCTTCCCGAAACTCCCTTATACTATTGAAATCAGCATCACGACCTCCATCCTTATTAATCGAGCTAGGAATCTGGTTGAAATCACCCACCATTAGCCAAGGTTCCACAACATCTGCCTTAATTCTTTTCATAAGTTCGAACATATGATGCTTCTCGGCTCGTTCAAACCATCCATAAATGCCCGTCACCCTTAGATTGCCTACAAGCATGTCAATATGATGTCGAATTAAAGATTGGATCGTTACTCTTGTAACTTCCTCGTCCCAAAGAACACTTAACCCTCTAGATGTTCTAAGCGCCTCCACCACAAAGATATTGGTAAACCCCAATGCCCGTCTAACCTCTTCCATTCTACGCCTATCGCTCTTTGTTTCCATCAGAAAAACCACCTTGGGGCCCACCCTTCTCACCAGCCTGGTGAGTTTCGCAACTGCCGGGTCCTTCCCCAAACCCCGACAGTTGTAGCTTAATAGCTTCATTGCATCCGGCCAGAGAGGCCGGCTACCTCTCCTGCCGATATCCTAATTTTCTTGTGTGTCTGAACCTCTCCGTCAAACATATCCACCTCCGTCATCACCATGGCCTCTAGCTGCTTACGTTTCTCCCCATTGGCTTGGGCGTTGTCCAGAGACTCTGGCAGTATAGATCGCACTCTCCTCGTCCATGTTTTAGTACCACCCCTTGCTTGCTTCTCTTCACCTTTACCTATCCCTTTACCTGTTTGCTCACGGAGATCTCTTTTTCCATCTTCATCTACAGCTTTAGCCCCTTTTTTCATGATGCTTACGTCATCCCTACCCCCATACGCACACTTGCTTCCACCAACCCTTACGTCAGCCTTATCCCTATGCACACTCTTGCTTCCATCAGCCCTATCCTCATACTCGACATCTTTTTCCTCTATCCGAATGTTAATAGACCGCACCTTATTAATTAGAAGATCTTCAGTTTCCTCTACTATGGTCCTCAATTCATCATCTCCCTTCTCCTCTTCTAGCTCCGCCAGAATATCCGCTAGGCTTCTTCTAATCCGCGGAGACTTGTTACCCTTTCGTGTTCCCTGTTCCCCTTTGATTATGTCTCCATTTTTGAACTCATCCAACAACTTCTTGTCCTTCCCACGGTCAATCAAATCCCTGTCATGAAGTTGTTTAATTGGTGACGCTCTCAGCTCATCACTATATTCATTCTGGAGCCCTTCTTCAACCTCACTTTCACAATCAGCTTCCACATGACCAATGGTACCGCACGCGTAGCAAAAGTTAGGGAGTCTCTCATACTTTACTGTAACCCACATGTTCTTCCCCCTACCTTAAAGAAGAAGCCTCTGACCAGGGGTTTGGTGATATCAATGGAAATACGAACACGTAGAAAGCGACCTTGGAACATAAAATCATCTTCATTAATTCCCACAAACTCACCCAGACAATTGCCAATGGATTTTGATGTCATCTTGGTGATCGCAGCAAACGGTATATCATATACTCTTATCCAGAACTGAACACGATCGAAGTTGATCTTGGACGGTTGTTCGAGCCCCGGCCTCTTGATAACTAAGAGAGATTTATCGAAAACCCAAGGCCCTCCTTCCATCACCTTCTTTACATCTTCCTCACAAGAGAATTGGAATAGGAACAAATTCCGCTGTAATTCGCGAAAAACAATGCCCTTTCGAAGTCGTCATGCCCCCCCTTCATTGTAGCCTTTAGGGAAAAAGAATTGAACGGTTTTGTTGTGATTAACGATCCCACCAGTGAGGAACCATTTTCCTGCGGGTCCCCTTCCGTTGATCCCTCCACCACAACACATTCATGCTCCGTTAAAAGCATACTTCGCTTCCCCTTATCCATGGCACAGGTGACAACCGTTCACTATCAAAGACCTGCAAAAAACCAAACGTTACGACCAAACCTGATTCGGTGTATCTCGCACGTTGCCGGCGAGGAGAACCTAGCCCCCACAGCCGTAAGCCGGAGAGAAAGACGGCAATTAGGAATTCAGAAATCGCCGCTGCGCCCTAGGGTTTCGGTCATAGATAGAGCATGTATTTTAATATTGTTTTAGCTAATATAGAATCATCTTTGTAAATATTAAAACTCCTCCTATATAAAATTTTCAACTTGAACAACATCTTCAACCAAATCATGATATAGCTTAAAATATATAGAATAAACATACAACCTGCATAGTGAAGACCAAAAAATGTACAATTTTGAAATAAATAAACATACAACCTACAATTCAACATATTTCCCTCCAATTCAACCTACAATTTTCTTGCAATTCAGCCTACACAAAATGCAGACCAAGAAATATACAAAACCTACATAGTGTAGACCAAGAAATGTACGCTAAAATTTCCTTGCAATTCAGCCTACACAGATTTAAACATACAACCTGCAAAGTGCAGACCAAGAATTGTACAAAACAATGGTGAAACAAAACACTACAACCCTAACATTTTAGTACCACAAACACAACACACTACAACCCCTATATGAATGTCAATATTCGTTTTTCAAACAACCTATTTTCCATCTAATTCAACAGCACACTATGCCCCCTTATGTATATCTCTAATGCCAAGATTCGAACTCAAACTCAAGAAAATGACCTACCTTGTAATCGAGATGACAAAGAAGCAAAAAAATTGAGAGTGAAAGGAAAAATCGAAACCATTGTCGATGACCTAGAATGTTGATAAATAGAAAATTCGAGAGTGAAAGGAAACATACTTGGTAAACAAAAAAGTTGAGAGTAGCAACAACCTCCAAAATTCCGGTCATGTTGGCAACGGTGGCGGTTGGCGTGGGCTTCAGGTGCGGCGACAAGACGATGGAGAAGAGAAGTTGTTGAGAGGGACGATAGAGAGAAATGATACCTTTCAAAAAATAGCGATATCAAATTGGGGTTTTGGGAATATCAGGGTATCATTTTGATACCGATATCCTGATATACCAAATGCCGGATATGGGTATGAGTGATACCCATACCCATATCTTTAATTGTGGTATGGATACCAAACATGCCCTTATTCTATCAGTGAAATAGAACTTGTTCAATGTTTAATGCATGCAAAAGCAGTCACTTATATATTTAATGTGTGCAAATGGTGATATGCATGTTCAGCCGACCAACTGTAGTTAATCTATTAGATGCAACAACCAAATTTAAAGATGTAATCTCTAAGGCATCTTCAGCTTCGGCAGCTTCCAGAGATGTATTTCAGGTCGAAGTATTTGAGCATTTCTTCTTCTCTTACTCTTGTTATTGTTCATACAATTGGAACACCAAATTAATGCATAATGAGATATTCATTATTTAATTGTTAACAATAATATCTTCTGCATCGAATTGCCAATTGGTTACTGACTAGTTGGCTGAGAATTTATCTTTAACTAATTATGTTCAACTATTTTACCCATTAATATGGTGTGATCACTAGAATACAATTATCTTCAACAAAATTCTATCTTTTTTCTTCTAAATTTTTATAATTATTGTTTTACAAATATTATTTATTTTGTCCACTCAAACATCAAAAGAATAATTAATTAAAAAATTAGAAGGGCGATATTAGTAAAAGTAATTATAACATCCGATTCGATTTACAAACAAAGCTTCAAGCGCTTGTTGAGATTTCTTCAAGAAGAAAGAAATATCAGACGTGGCTTAATTCGAATAGAGGACAATAAAGTTTGGGATTAGAATTGGGATATTGATTGGGATTGGGCTCCTGACTTCACATTCGATCAAACTACCATAGATTACGTTCTGAATGGCAGCCCTCAACCGTATCAACCAAGAAATGCATATCCTCGGTCTATGGAATTGCACCAGAAAGTAATCTTAATATTGCTCCATACATAGGTTTCATAGCATATAAGTGGGTCGGTTATAGGATAAAATCCGAGGTGGGTAGGTTCACTTGACGTGTATTTACCAGTGCACATAACCCAAAGGCCCAACGGCCCAATATGTAATCCTATATATTTGAACCTATGTAACAGTGAATAGTGTGAGTGAAATATATGAAGCATTTCTATCATACAATATGAATATCCACTATGGTATCTGAGCCACACTACTTAACAAACGTCCAACAAAACAAAGCAAAATGACAGATGATAATTTTGTCACTCAGGATCCTCTGCAACAAAACCCACCACCACCACCACCACCACCACCACCTTCACCATCCTTGTCTCCAACCTTGCCAACTCTTCCTGCCTCCCCTCCGCTACAACCAACCCCTCTCCCAGGTTTTTTCCGGCTTCATCAACATCAAACTTACCTCCACAAATTACCTTCTCTGGAAAGCACAGGTTGTTCCCGTTCTTCGTGTTTATAATCTTTTTGGCCATATTGATGGCTCCGTTCCTTATCCATCTTCTACCTCGCCTACACCAATCGAGAATCAACTAGATTGGCTTTACAAAGGATCGTCTTGTTCAAGCCATGCTTACCTCCTCCCTCACTGAGGAAATCCTTACTCAAGTAATAGACTGCTCTACTTCTTGGGTTGTGTGGCTTCATCTTCATGACCTTTACACAACCAGATCCAACGCTCACATTCTTCAAACACGTCCCCAATTGGTTTCCATTAAGCAAGGAATGACTTCATTACCACATTCTTTACATTAAATCGAAATTTGCTCTATGTTCGTCAGTCTATTTTGACATCTGTGCTTTTTTTGAATTTCATCATGATTATTTTCTTGTGAAGGATCGATGAACTCGAGCAGTTCTTCTTTGAGGAACCACTGAGGATGGCATATATGCTCTTCCTCTTTCAACCAATAAACATCCAATCAAAGCCCATCATACCGCCACCAACAATCTTCACCTCTGGCACTCAAGGTTCGTTCATCCTTCCATTCGCACAATCACAGTAATGCTTTGCTCCATCAACGTCCCCTGCCCTAGCTCCGTCACCACCCAATTTCGTTGCTCACTGCTCCAAAGCAAAAGCCCACAACTTACCTCGCTATACGGCCCAATCACGTGAAGCCCAACCTTTTGGATTACTCTTTATGGACCTTTGGGGGCCGGCCCATCTGGTTTCCTCAAGAGGACACAAATATTATCTATCTATTTTGGATGATCACACTAATTACCTATGGATTTTTCCTTTATCTACTAAAAGTGCTACATTTTCATATGTTCAAGCCTTTATTTACTTTGTTGGCAATTTCTTCTCCTCCAAAATCAAATTTATTCAAACTGATGGGGGCGCTGAATTAAACCCTTAAAATCTTTATTTGCCCAACTTAGGATTTACCATAGAATCTCTTGCCCTCATTCACACCAACAAAATGGGAGTATTGAGACCCGTCACCAACACCTTGTTAACACTGGTTTAGCTCTTCTTGCCCACTCATCCGTTCCCTTCACATATTGGAATTACGCCTTTGAAACGGCCGTTTATTTAATCAATTGTTTACCCACCCCCACTTTACAAAACTCTTCTCCTTTTCATTCCCTTTTTCACAAAGCTCCCGATCTCAACTTCCTTCGAGTATTTGGATCCCTTTGCTTTCCCAATTTGCGCTCATACAACACACACAAACTTAATTTTTGATCTAAACCATGTGTCTTTGATAACACGATTTATGACGTAGTTTTAGGTAATCATTTAGATAGATTTCTCACTCATTCATGCATGGTTTAGCACTACTTCACGACGTTTGCACTCAATTCACGTACTTTGTCGAGATAGACGTCTACACGGACTTGTGTGTTGCTTTGTAGGTATTTTGGGAGATTTAGGAGCTAAAACGATACGTTTGAGGATAGTTCGTCAAGATGACACATCCTCGGACTCATTAGGATGCAAAGTAAGGGCTAAGGAGGGTTCATGGAACCTTGCCAACACAAGCCATGCACCAAACCATGGCTTAACGAGCCTAGGAGAAGCTTCTGGAGCAAACCACGGTCTAGACCAAGACCACGACCGTGGTTCTACCCGTGGACTTTGCCAGATTCTTGTGACAGCTGTGCCACGACTCTCATGGCCAGCTTATGCAAATTTGTTATAAAAGTGGTCCTTCATTGGCTTAGGGAGGCATCTTGGAGCAGCTCTCCATTATCCAAATCTTCCAATCAAAAATACGCTCTCAACAAGAAGTCTTTCTAGGAAGGAAAGTGCCAAAAAGGAAGAAGAAGAGCTCCATTGAAGAGGAGAAGAAGAACACACACCATTACCACACCTTGATAGTTTTTGTAGTGAAGAATTTCGGATTCTATTTCTAGAGTTGTATGAACCATTTGAACCTTCTTTTGGAAGGGTTGTGAGTCATTCTAATCTCATTTTCAGTTTGGTTTTGTTTACTTCACTTATTCATCTCTTTCTCTTTATTGTCTTGCAAATGGATGCCATGATTTCATGTTTGATTGTTTCGATTTCTATTATGAATGTTTTAGGCTAAATAGATGTGGTTCTAGGGTAAGGAAGGGATGGTTATGGCTAGGGCTATGATAGGATGGACTTAGATTTACATTTGGATAACTTGTGTGTATGAACGTAGCTTCTGTTAGGAATCACGGCCAGTTCTTGCCAAACCACGGTCGTGGAAAGGTAGAACAAACCGTGATCTTACCTGGTTCGATGGATCTAGTCTTAGATTGTTAGAATGTTGAAATCCTAAGTGTTTGTTGAGTTAAATCTCTCCTAGGGTGACCTAGTGTTAGCAACTAAGTGTTAGGAGAGACTTACCCGGTAATCCTTGCTCTTAGATCTCAAAGATGACAAACCCTAGGTAGTGGTGAGCCTCATAAGCCGCCATTGGATTAAGTGTGCTAGGATGGTTGTTTAGGACTAACCCTTCCGGGACTTACCCGGTAAGGATAGGTTAGATCTCTAGGTAACAATCCGGTTTGTGTAGAATTCCGTCCCTTAGGTTCTTAGAGACTTACCCGGTGATGAGACTTGAGGGATGGCCTAGTGGACCATGAGACCTACCCGGTGATTGATCCGAATCTAGAAACACTTAACCCCAACATATCATAGTAAATCCAAGGTAAGAATAGATAGCTTGAGTTCTATGTCACAACCGGAACTTCCAACCCCTAGAATCCGCTTCTCTATCTTTGATCTAAATCTCGTTTTAGTTTGTTTGTTTGCATTGATTAGTTAGCTTAGTTGATTATTACATTTTGCATGATTCGTGATCTTTGATTGATCACCGAAAAACCAAACTAAAAACAATTGAGATTTTCCTTTCTTTATTCCTTTCTCTTGTCTAAACCTAGATCTTCACTAGACTAAATCATAAATTGAATCAATCTCACCTTAGTCTTTGTGTTCGACCTCGGAATACTATCCCTACTACAAACGTCCCGTACACTGCGGGTTTCGCTAGGAGTTAGGATAAATATAACGAGTATAAATTTAAAGCTTATTGCGTGCACATCACACGATCTTAGCGTGACAAGTTTTTGGCGCCGTTGCTGGGGACTAGGTCTAGATTGAGTCTATTTTGTGATTGTCTATAGTGTAGATCTTTCTTGTTGCTTTTGATCTCTCTTTGGTGTGTGTTTTTGCTTTTCAGGACATCTTTTATTCTTTAGGTGTATGCGAAGATCTCGTGGCAAGGATTTAGCTCCATTCGATCCCGAACCGGAGAAAACCCTTAGATCTAGATCCAAGAGTATTAAAAAGGGAAAAGAGATGGCCGGAAGAGATCTCCAAGCTGAATTGGATGAAGCCTTAGAGCAAATAAGGCTAAGAGATGAGCTCTTGGAGGAAGAAAGGAGACTTGCCAATGAGAGGCAAGAAGCAACTAGGAGGGAGATTGATGAGATTAGGCAAGCCCTTGTACAAGGGGAGCTTAATCGTCAACAACCTCCACCTCCTCCACCACCGGTGGTACAACCGCAGCCGGCGGATAATGTTAGGGTTGTTCCCATTGCATTTGAGGAGCCACAAACCCTAGGGAGACGTATGGATCCGGCACAAAGAGCACACCGTCCGGGTGTGAACTTAGGAGATCCCGCAACCCACAACTATGAGCTCCGCCCTCAAGTTCTACAAATGATCCGGCATAATCAATTTGGAGGGATGGAAGGAGAGTCTCCTCATCAACACTTGATGAATTATGAGATCTTGATGGAGACGCTTAAACCGCCAAGATTGGAGAGCAACAACCATAAGCTTAGGGCTTTTTCCTTCTCTCTTAAGGATAAAGCCTTGGCTTGGTATCAATCTATTCCACAAGGGCGAGTTGATACTTGGGAGGAGATGACAATCGAGTTTTTGACTAAGTTCTTCCCCCCTTCCAAGACTACCGAATTAAGAGGGAAGATCAATGCCTTCGTAATGAAGGATAGAGAGAGTTTGTTCAAATCTTGGGAGAGGTTCAAAGACCTTCTCCTAGATTGTCCACACCATGGTATACCGAAAATTGAGCTATTGAAGATCTACTTCAAGGGACTTGATGAGGATAGCCAATTCAAGCTCCAATCTCTTTCCGGTGGGACATTTATGGAGAAGCATGTAAATGAAGCTTGGGAGTTTGTGGAGAAGCAGGCCCTAGTAATTGAGAAATACTCCCATAGGAAGAGTGAAGGGAGAAAGGCAGGAGCATATGAGGTGAGTGAGGTCACCATAATCAATTTCAAGCTTGACGCCATCAACAACGAGCTAAAGTCCTTGAGGGAGTTGTGTGCTACAACTTTGAAGAACCAAGCAACTCCTCAAGTGCTTCCACAAGCTAACTTATCTTCCAAGGAGGAAGATGTGAATTACATGGGAAGGGGCAATTACAACAATTATCAAGGCCCAAGGAATTTCAACAACAATCGGCAATTCAACAATTACCGGCCCAACCACAACCATCCCGGGTTCTCCTACTCTAACCCGGATAGAGCCTTGAACCCTACCGCTTCCACAAGCACAACTCCACCACCAAGAGCTTCACAAGAACCTCCACCCGGATTTACTCAACCTCCCAAAGATAGAACCGAAATTATGTTTGAGCAATTGCTTGGAAGATTGAGTGGCCTTGAGAGCGCCGTGACTTCAATTTCTAAAGCTCAAAAGGTTTTGGAAGCACAAGTGTTCCAAAAAGCGGGTGAAGCACATAGAGATCCGGGGAAGCTTCCCGGAAGGACCGAAGACAACCCAAGAGGCCAAGTGTTGGCTATTACAACGAGGAGTGGGTTGAGTATGAAAGATCCTTTGCCCAAGGACAATTCTAAAGGAAAGCAAGTAGTGGTAGAAGAGGGAAAGTTGCAAGAAGATGGAGGCAAGAGCAAGGATGTTGAGCCAACCTATGTGGCACCGCCTCCATACAAGCCACCACTACCGTTCCCACAATCAAGAGCAAGAGCTCGCTTGGACAATCACTTTGGTAAGTTCCTTGAACTAATGTCCAAATTACATATTAACATTCCGTTCATGGATGCCATTTTAGGAATGCCAGCGTACGGCAAGTTTTTGAAAGAAATACTTTCCAACAAAAGGAAGTTGGAAGAGTATGGGGAGATAAGAATGACCAAAAGATCCTCGGAATTGATCCAAACAATGAAGGAGGAGATGCCTCCCAAGCTAAGAGATCCGGGCTCTTTTTGCGTCCCAATTGGAGTGGGAGATGTGAAGTACGAGGCCCTTTGTGATCTTGGAGCGAGTGTAAGCATCATACCGCTTGCACTTTGCAACAAGGTCGGGCTAGGAGAGCCAAAACCGGTCAAAATGACCCTCTACATGGCGGACCGTTCTATCACTCATCCGGTTGGGATTTTAGAGGACATCCCGGTGCAACTAGGAGGATTCTATGTGCCAATTGACTTTGTCATCTTGGATATTCCGGCGGACTATTCGGTTCCTATCATCTTAGGAAGACCTTTCCTAGCCACCTCCGGATGCCTAGTGGATTGCAAGAATGGAACTCTCTCCTTCAACATTGGAGAAGAGAACATCAAGTTCAAGTTGTCCACAATGATGAAAGGGCCAACCCTTGATGAGGATGTCTTCAACATAGTCGAGCAAGAAGAATCTAGAGAAGTTGTGAGCTCGATCTTGATCAAGGATCCCTTGGAGAAGGTTCTTACCTTAAGTATGATGGAGGAGGGTGTTGAGGAGGCTTGCAATGAAGAGATCAAGGCCTTGGAAGCATTAGAAGAGGAGCCAAGAGTTGGATTTGAAAGCCACGAAGAGGTGTTGAACAACTGCAAGTTCCACGGTCGAGATTTATGTTCCACGGCCGTCAAACTCTCTGGACAACTCCGGGAAGCAAGCTTGGCAAGAACCACGGCCGTGGAAGGTGAGCAAACCGTGGTTCCAGCCGTGGTTTTCCCTGGATCAGCCCTTGATGGTGATCAAGCTTCTAAGAGCCATGGAGAGTCTTCATTTGCTTTGGATTCATCTCATCCAACCTTATTTGGATCGTCTCCAACCGATAAAGGTCCTCCTAAACTTGAACTTAAACCCCTCCCCTCTCACTTGAAGTATGCTTTCCTTGGTGATAACTCTACATATCCGGTGATTGTTAATGCATGCTTAAGTGATGATGAACTTGCTAAGTTGTTGCATGAACTAAGATTGCATAGGAAAGCCATTGGTTATACTATTGATGATTTGGTTGGCATAAAACCTTCTTTGTGCATGCATAAGATAATGATGGAAGATAATCATAAACCCTCTATTGAACATCAAAGGAGATTGAATCCTATAATGAAAGAGGTAGTCAAAAAGGAAATCATTAAGTTGCTAGATGCGGGGATAATCTACCCTATTTCGGATAGTAAGTGGGTTAGTCCCGTTCATGTAGTACCTAAGAAGGATGGGATGACCGTAGTGACCAACGAGAACAATGAACTAATCCCGACTAGGACGGTTACGGGGTGGAGAATGTGCATCGATTATAGGAAGTTGAACATGGCCTCTAGGAAAGACCACTTCCCTCTCCCCTTCATTGACCAAATGCTAGAGAGGTTAGCTCAGCATTCTCATTTTTGCTACCTAGATGGCTATAGTGGATTCTTCCAAATCCCTATCCACCCCGATGACCAAGAGAAAACAACATTTACATGTCCATGGGGTACTTTTGCATACAGGAGAATGCCATTTGGGTTGTGTAACGCACCCGCCACCTTCCAAAGGTGTATGATGGCTATCTTTTCGGAATACATAGAAAATATCATGGAAGTGTTCATGGATGATTTCTCTGTTTATGGTTCTTCCTTTGATAATTGCTTGGCTAACTTGTCATTAGTATTGCAAAGATGTGAGGAAACAAATCTCGTCTTGAATTGGGAAAAATGCCACTTCATGGTAAGTGAAGGCATTGTGTTAGGACACTTGGTGTCTAACCGTGGCATTGAGGTAGATAGGGCAAAGATTGAAACAATAGAGAAGTTGCCACCACCTACCTCGGTGAAAGGGGTAAGGAGTTTCTTAGGGCATGCCGGTTTCTACTGGAGATTTATTCAAGATTTCTCTAAAATTTCTAAGCCCCTCACTAACCTACTAATGAAAGATGTTGATTTTGTCTTTTCCAAAGATTGTCTTGAGGCCTTTTGTAGGTTGAAGAACGTCTTGATCTCCGCACCTATCATGCAACCTCCGGATTGGAGTCTACCATTTGAGATCATGTGTGATGCAAGCGATGTAGCCGTTGGGGCTGTTTTGGGGCAAAGGAAAGAAGGGCGCACTCATGCTATTTATTATGCTAGCAAGACGCTAGATGATGCCCAACTCAATTATGCTACCACCGAGAAGGAGTTGTTAGCGGTAGTGTATGCTTTTGAGAAATTCCGCTCATACCTTGTTGGAGCGAAGGTCATAGTTTATACGGATCATGCTGCGATCCGCTATCTACTCACCAAGAAGGATGCTAAGCCTAGGTTGATTCGGTGGATCCTTCTTCTTCAAGAGTTTGATTTGGAAATACGGGACAAGAAGGGATCCGAGAACTCCGTGGCGGATCACCTTAGTAGACTCCCACCATTGGAGCTTGAAAGAGATGACATCCCGATATATGACTCATTCCGGGATGAGCAATTGCAAATGATGGAGGAATGCTTGTTCCAAGTGTCTAGAGGAAGTGAGCCATGGTATGCCGACATTGTGAACTACTTGGTGTGTGAGGAAGTGCCTCCCGGATTGACATATGCACAAAGAAAGAAGTTCTTCAACGATGTGAGGCACTACTATTGGAGTGAATCACTTCTATTCAAGAGAGGACCGGATGAATGTTTAGAAGATGCATACCGGAAGATGAAGTGGAGAGTGTGATCCGGCATTGTCACTCCTTACCATGTGGAGGCCATGCTAGCTCACACAAGACGTGTGCAAAGGTATTGCAATCCGGTTTTTATTGGCCTAACTTGTTTATAGATGTGCAAGGTTTTGTAGCGGCATGTGATGCTTGCCAAAGGACGGGCAACATCTCAAGGAGGAACGAGATGCCATTGAACAACATTCAAGAAGTGGAAATTTTTTATGTATGGGGTGTGGACTTCATGGGATCATTCCCTTCTTCATGTGGCAACCTCTACATCCTATTGGCGGTTGACTATGTTTCGAGATGGGTGGAGGCAATCGCCTCTCCCACAAATGATGCCAAGGTGGTGGTGCGGTTTTTCAACCGGGTGATCTTCCCTAGGTTTGGAACACCAAGGGTGATCATAAGTGATGGAGGAAAGCACTTCACAAATAGGAATTTTGGGGCGCTTTTGGCCAAGTATGGGGTGACTCATAAGGTGGCAACACCTTACCACCCCCAAACTAGTGGCCAAGTGGAGATCTCCAACCGGGAGATAAAGGCCATCCTTGAGAAGACGGTATCTAGAACGAGAAAGGATTGGGCTATGAAGCTCAATGACGCATTATGGGCATATAGAACCGCCTTCAAGACACCAATCGGCACCACTCCTTACAAGTTAGTCTATGGCAAGTCTTGCCATCTTCCGGTGGAAATGGAGCATAGAGCTTATTGGGCCATTAAGTGGATAAATTTTGACCTCAAGGAGGCGGGAGAGAAGAGGTTGCTTGATATAAACGCCCTTGAGGAAATCCGGTTGGAAGCTTATGAGAATGCCCGGATCTACAAGGAGAGGACCAAAAGATGGCATGACAAGCGCCTCATCCCGAAGGAGTTGAGTGAAGGCGACCTCGTCCTTCTTTTCAACTCAAGGCTGCGGCTCTTTCCCGGAAAGCTCAAATCAAGATGGACCGGGCCATATGTGGTAAAGAAGATCTATTCCCATGGAGCTATTGAGATAGGAGGGGAGCATTGTGGGAATTTCAAAGTGAATGGGCACCGCTTGAAGAAGTATATTCCGGGAGCTCCGGTGGACATGATTGCCCCACTTCACCTTGAATAGACGCCCCCGAGTTTGGTCAAGCTAATGACCTTAAAGAAGCGCTTGGTGGGAGGCAACCCATTGGTAACGTTTTTCCCTTTTCATTTTTCGTTTTTGCTTAGATTCTTTCTGTTTTTGTGTGTGTTTTGTCTACCTTGTGTGTGTGTTAGAGCCTTAGTAGCATTGGAAGCCTTGCTTGGCATATGAATGATGAGGATGAACCCCTCATCAATTATGGGTGGAGCGGACGCGGAACTTGGACGGCTAGCGGAGCCTAGCGCGGGTCCCGAAGCTTTGATGAATGCTTAGAGCTCTCTACCATTGTTGATAGGATCATCCACCACCAATTCACTTGAGAATCCCAAATACCGAAGCAAACCATTTTACATTGTGAGAACCTTCTTTCACTCTCTTTACTTGAATACCACATTGGGGACAATGTGTTTCTAAGTATGGGGTGGGGTTTGCATGATCATTTGCATGATGAGCATCTAGGATAGTTTAATATTTGCACATGTCTTGCATTGTGGATACATATTTCGAAAATCCCATAAAAATCAGAAAATTTAAAATTTTTTGTGCTTTCTAGGCTTGGATATGATCCTAATGATGAATATTGTCTTGTGGATTGGCTATGGATGGCCTTATGTGTTGAATTTATAAATGCATATGTAGACTTTAACTACTTCTCTTGATTTTTATGGATGATTTGTGATCATGATGTTTGCCTAGAATGATTGAGTATTGAAGGTCGAAATTACATGATAGTTCTTGCATACCATCTAGGAATGAATGAGGCAATTCATTTTTTTCTACTTCTCATCTTAATCATGTTGTTTGAGCACCTCAATTGATATAAATTTGACCTCTTTTGACCCATCCGGGAATAGGAGCATGTTAGTGTGTTGATGTGTGTGAAAAGCAAGTGTGAGGCGAAGTTGTTAATGAAAAGAATGTCATGAATGAAATGCTGAAATTATTGTGAAGGTGTAGCCAAAAATATAGGTTTGGGGGCGTTGGTTTAAATGACAAGTAACTCGGTACACTTCACATAATCGGGTGTTGGTGCCTTGCCAAAATCAAATAAACCAATAGTCCTAACGAGCTTTGGTATGTGTGCCCGGTGTGGATGCACCTCGAAAAATAGAAAAAGTCCGAGGATGTCTAATCACCAAGGTTTCGGCTATTGTACATCAATGCCATTGTCTCAAAAATAAGTCAAAGAAAAAGAAAAGAAAGAAAAGATAGAGAAAAATATACACTTGAGGGAAGTTGATCGAGGACAAGGATGTGGAGTTAGTTCCATTCTCGGATTAGCATCACATAACCTAGAAAAATCCCCGCCTAATCACAACGCTTCTTGGCCTTTTAGTTCATAAGACCTTATGACCTATTTGTATGTTTGTAAGACTTAGTAATCTAGATTGAATATGCTCTTGATCATCTTGACCTCTTCATCTTTACATTTCATGCAATGCTTTTGAGTTAAGTACAATTGTCTTTCCATGCCTTCATTTATTTGATACATAATTGCTTGTTCATTGCCATAAAACATGACTATGAAGGTGATCCAATAGTAGAAGCACAAACCCAAAAAGATTTTGCCATTTTTCTGCATACATAAATCATGTTATCTCGTATTCTATAGTTGAGCATTTGTTCGGGGACGAGCAAACCTTAAGTATGGGGTATTTTGATAACACGATTTATGACGTAGTTTTAGGTAATCATTTAGATAGATTTCTCACTCATTCATGCATGGTTTAGCACTAGTTCACGATGGTTGCACTCAATCCACGTACTTTGTCGAGATAGACGTCTACACGGACTTGTGTGTTGCTTTGTAGGTATTTTGGGAGATTTAGGAGCTAAAATGATACGTTTGAGGATAGTTCGTCAAGATGACACATCCTCGGACTCATTAGGATGCAAAGTAAGGGCTAAGGAGGGTTCATGGAACCTTGCCAACACAAGCCATGCACCAAACCAGGGCTTAACGAGCCTAGGAGAAGCTTCTGGAGCAAACCACGGTCTAGACCAAGACCACGACCGTGGTTCTACCCGTGGACTTTGCCAGATTCTTGTGACAGCTGTGCCACGACTCTCATGGCCAGCTCATGCAAATTTGTTATAAAAGTGGTCCTTCATTGGCTGAGGGAGGCATCTTGGAGCAGCTCTCCATTATCCAAATCTTCCAATCAAAAATACGCTCTCAACAAGAAGTCTTTCTAGGAAGGAAAGTGCCAAAAAGGAAGAAGAAGAGCTCCATTGAAGAGGAGAAGAAGAACACACACCATTACCACACCTTGATAGTTTTTGTAGTGAAAAATTTCGGATTCTATTTCTAGAGTTGTATGAACCATTTGAACCTTCTTTTGGAAGGGTTGTGAGTCATTCTAATCTCATTTTCAGTTTGGTTTTGTTTACTTCACTTATTCATCTCTTTCTCTTTATTGTCTTGCAAATGGATGTCATGATTTCATGTTTGATTGTTTTGATTTCTATTATGAATGTTTTAGGCTAAATAGATGTGGTTCTAGGGTAAGGAAGGGATGGTTATGGCTAGGGCTATGATAGGATGGACTTAGATTTACCTTTGGATGACTTGTGTGTATGAACGTAGCTTCTGTTAGGAATCACGGCCAGTTCTTGCCAAACCACGGTCGTGGAAAGGTAGAACAAACCGTGATCTTACCTAGTTCGATGGATCTAGTCTTAGATTGTTAGAATGTTGAAATCCTAAGTGTTTGTTGAGTTAAATCTATCCTAGGGTGACCTAGTGTTAGCAACTAAGTGTTAGGAGAGACTTACCCGGTAATCCTTGCTCTTAGATCTCAAAGATGACAAACCCTAGGTAGTGGTGAGCCTCATAAGCCGCCATTGGATTAAGTGTGCTAGGATGGTTGTTTAGGACTAACCCTTCCGGGACTTACCCGGTAAGGATAGGTTAGATCTCTAGGTAACAATCCGGTTTGTGTAGAATTCCGTCCCTTAGGTTCTTAGAGACTTACCCGGTGATGAAACTTGAGGGATGGCCTAGTGGACCATGAGACCTACCCGGTGATTGATCCGAATCTAGAAACACTTAACCCCAACATATCATAGTAAATCCAAGGTAAGAATAGATAGCTTGAGTCCTATGCCACAACCGGAACTTCCAACCCCTAGAATCCGCTTCTCTATCTTTGATCTAAATCTCGTTTTAGTTTGTTTGTTTGCATTGATTAGTTAGCTTAGTTGATTATTACATTTTGCATGATTCGTGATCTTTGATTGATCACCGAAAAACCAAACTAAAAACAATTGAGATTTTCCTTTCTTTATTCCTTTCTCTTGTCTAAACCTATATCTTCACTAGACTAAATCATAAATTGAATCAATCTCACCTTAGTCTTTGTGTTCGACCTCGGAATACTATCCCTACTACAAACGTCCCGTACACTGCGGGTTTCGCTAGGAGTTAGGATAAATATAACGAGTATAAATTTAAAGCTTATTGCGTGCACATCACACGATCTTAGCGTGACAGTCTTCCTTAGGTATGCATCCAATCACAAAGGCTACATTTGTCTTGACCTTCATCAAACCGGATTTACAGCTCCAAAGATGAAAAATATGAGGCCCAATTTCCCTTTGCTGAGTTCACTCATCCTCCATTTCACATCAACTCAACAACACTAGTGTCTTTTGGCCCATACCACCTCCACAAATTCAACCATCTCATTACCCATCCAACTCCCCACAACATGCAGATGAGCCCAACTCATCTCCCTCTTCTCTAGGCCCAATCACCCAACACTCATTCTCTTCCTCCTCAAATGCCAACCCAATTCCTCCTACGCCGTCCATATCTCCTTCAAACACTCAGCCGCCACCATTACATCTCATAACTCAAACCATTTCCACAAGAGCTCAAAACCAAATCTTCAAACCACTTATCCGAACTGATGGGATTGTTCCTTTGCCACCCCTTCTTTGGCCTCAACAAATCTTATTCCCGAAGAACCCACTTCCTTCACCGAAACGTCCTTTTTTCGAGAGTGACGTCAAGCAATGTTTGATAAGTTTCATGCTATCCTTTCTACCAAAACATGGTCCCTTATACCACCAAATTCAAACCTCAATTCCTTAGGTGTTAAATGGGTTTTCAAAACCAAACACAATGCCAATGGAACCATTGAGCGGAGAAAAGCACGACTAGTTGCCAAAGGCTTCTCTAATACCTTCAACCCGCCATCCGTATACTTCTATCCCTTGCCTCCAAGTCCAATTGGACCGTTAAGTAGGTTGGCATACAAAATGTCTTCCTCCATGTTGACTTGACTGAAGATGTGTATATTGCACAATCGCTAGGGTTTGTTCATCCATAATTTCTGAATCATCTCTATAAGCTCCACTAATCTCTCTACGGTCTTAAATTGACACCAAGAGCGTGGTTTTTCAAATTGAGTGACACCTTAGTTAAACTTGGTTTCATTCCATCTAGAGTAGATTCATCACTTTTTACCTATCGTCTCAAAACTGAAGTTGTCTTTGTTCTGGTATATGTCGATGACATTCTTGTTATCGCTTCTTCCCCATAAATTTCCCAACAATTCATCTCCTCCCTATTCACTTTCTTCCCAATCAAAGACCTTGGAAATCTTCACTATTTTCTAGGTCTTAAAGTCACTCACTCATCCTCTGGGTTCTTTATCTCCCAACACCAGTTGATCCTCAATCTTCTCAGATCAACAAATATGTACAATTTTAATCCTGTCTTCACTCTAATGACAACCAACTATGATTCAATTAATTAAAACTCCCCACTTTTCTCTGATCCATCATTGTACAAAGAGTGTTGTTGGAAGTCTCCAATACTTGAATTTTACTTGCCCTTACATCTTCTTCTCTATAAACAAAGTCTGTCAATTTATGCAGCAACCGCGTGACATCCATTGGCAGGCTGTAAAACGTATTATACGCTATTTGAATTCCACATATTCTCTTTCCCTTCATCTTTCTTCCAAATGTTCGCCCCTTCTCTATGGATATTGCGGTGTTGATTGGGAAGGAGACTATCTCGACAAACGATCCACTACAACTTATTGCATCTATCTCGGCTCTTCATTGGTGTCTTGGTCATCCACGAAGCAACCAACAGTCTCCCACTCCTCCACTGAAGCAGAGTATCGAGCATTGGGCCAAACAGCTTGTGAACTGATTTGGATTCAAAACCTCATAGCGGAATTGGGTGTCTTTCTCAACAAACCCTCAGTGCTTTGGTGTGATAACTTAGGTGCAACATATCTTGCTGCTAACCATGTATTCCACCATCGCACGAAACACATTGACCTGGATTATCACTTTGTTCGTGAACGAGTCGCCAACAAGTCTCTCCAAGTCGCCTTCATATCCTCAAAAGACCAACTCGCCGATGCGCTGACTAAGTCACTGACCACAACTCGCTTTGAACTCCTACGAGCTAAACTTTTGTTGGGACAGTCCAGCTCGAGGGGGCATACTAGTGCACATAGTCCAAAGGCCCAACGGCCCAATATGTAATCCTATATATCTGAACCTATATAGCAGTGAATGATGTGAATTAAATATATGAAGCATTTCTATCATACAACCTGAAAATCCACTAGTATTCCTCCGAAAGACTATTTGTTTATATTTATTTTATGACATCATTAGAGTTTTAAATTGCAGGCTTCCAAAGGGAAACTTCGCGTCGAGCCTTCATCTGGAGCGATCGCAGTGGTCATTGGAAGCCGCAGCGAGATGCTGCAACCACCACCGCACGTGATCCTTTGTTTAGTCGTGTCCCAATACTGCAAACTTATCAGCAACACCGTTGACTTTCCTGAAGATGTGTTGTATCCTGACCTACTGAAAACTGACCAAAATAATAGAAAAATCTAAAATGATCAAATCCAGTTCCCACGGGGGTTTCCATATTTTTTTTATGGAATTGATAATTGTGAGATTATCTCCCTCAATTTCAAGTTTGTTGATCTCCAGATCACATGCTCTGATCAAACCCTCCCGTAGCGCGCATGCTTCAACATGAAGGTCCGATGTGTTCCCACATTGTCCGTAGCCTAGGGAGATGGTTGATGCATGTTGGTTTCTTATAATGAATCTGAAGGCTGATTCCCGGATTCGCGTTTAGATCCATCAACGTTTAACTTAACAAATCCATTATCAAGTTTCATCCACTAGATATTTCTAGTTTTCTTGATACTTTTGATCATTTTTTGTTTTGTTTGGTTCTTTCTTTTGTTAGCCTCTTGCCAACTACTTATTTGGTGTTGTACTCGTACTCCAATATTTTGAATTTTCTTATGATTAAAGATGTTTTGGTTTCTTTTGATCTAAGTATTCCACCACGTGACTGTTAGTTGGACCAGTTGTTTGTCCTCTAACTTATTTTTTAGATAGGTGACCATATTTGACATGTTATAGTTAGAGTTGTGTGCCAATTGGAGCTCGATATTAGTTTTGGTATTGTGAAGATTATCCAATAGGAAAGGGCAATTAAAGAACAAATGCTTAGCTGACTCATATGGGTGATTACAGAGGGCGCATTGCATGGGCACTCGTACCCTCTATTTCTCAAGGTTTTCCTTAGTTGGGAGTCCATCGATAGACAGTTTCTAGAGAAAGTTTTTAACTTTGGGCAGGATATCCATTTCCAAGATCCACTCGTTTGAGTTGGCTGTAAGGCCCTTATTCTTATAGATGAGGTCCATGGCTGATTTTGTAGTGTACGAACCCTTATCCGAGGTTGTCCAGTAAAGTCGATCTCAAATAAATGATTTGGGGAGTTGGTATGATTTAATTGCGGTCATGATCTCTTGTGGAAGGAGATTGCCTAATTCCATATCTAGTTTCCGGGTATTCCTTATTCTCTATGATGTAGTTACTTACTAATTCTTTTTCATCAATATCACTACTATTTTCAAGAAGTTTAATGAGCGGTTGATCTGTCACCCACTTATTCTTCCAAAATTTAATGGTGCTACCATCCCCAACATTCCATCTGAATCCACTTTCAAATTCAGATCGGAGATTCATTAGTCTTCTCCATTGCCAAGAGGTATTTTTATGGGTTTTATAGCTCCATAGGAATGACCCTTTAAGGTATTTTTCATTTACTATTTTGACCCATATATTATTTGGCTCTTTCATAATTTTCCAGAGTAATTTCATTTGGAGGAACTTATTCATGTCTTAAGTTTTTCTATTACCCACTCCTCTACGCTTTTTTGGTTTGCAAATTTTATCTCAACTAATGAGAGGGTGATATTTGTGCCCTTTTATTCCAAAAGAAGTTTGTTCGCTCCAAACGGTGTGTGCAAGCTTTAAATTTATAACCCTAGACTTAAGCTTAAAACAAGGATGCGAACCCGCAGTGTACGGGTCAATCGTAGTAAAAGCAAGGAATTCCAGGGATCGATCACAGGGACTTGGTGAAACAAAGTCAATAACGGTATGCTTATGTAAATACTAACCACAAAAGCAATCAACACAATCAAAGATGAATAAGAAGTCAATAAAGCAAACATGTAATTCTAGGGATTAAAGCATCCAGTTGTGATTCCAACTCAAGATTTATAGATAAGCGGACAAAGCTGAGATTTTTGCATAGGGAAGGTGTTACTAAAGTGGAATAGATCACCGGGTAAGTCTCACTATTCACTAATCCTAAACCGTAACTCCTATTACCAGGTAAGTCTCAAGGAATTAAGATAAAGAACTATAATCTCAAACTAACATACCATCTAAGGGAATAGAATCAACCTTTACCGGGTAAGTCTCAGGCTAACTCACAAAGATGGGATGGAAGCACACTCAAACCCCAATAAAGGATAAAACTTTATTACCTACACTTATGATCGTTGGTAAACAAACTAAGGAATTACCGGGTAAGTCTCATCCTAAGCTTGCATTGAACCAGAAAGGTGTAATAAGAATAGGATTTGGCAAACTCTAACACTTAACTCTCAGTTTCGGATAGGATAAGTCACCTCGGTCAGAAGAATTCCACCCCGGCCGAGATGTTCATCGACTGAACGAGATGCTTAGGGTTAAGGTTAAAGACTCGAACTTTCAGGATCCTACTGGAATCTAAGATTATTCTATCATTGTTTTTCCCACAACCTTCAGCCAATCACCCTAGAATCACACAAGGAAATTAGCCACTCATCATCATGAAAGTATTAATCAAATATATAGGAAGAAGGTGAATATTTGAACAAGAAGAATTTAATGAAAAGACTTCAATAACTGAATCAAATATCACAAAGCGTTCCTTGGATAATCAATCCAACAAGCAAGACAACAAGGAAGGGAATCTAAGATAATCTTACAAAAACCCTTCAAAAGCTATAATCTTCAATCTTCCTTCAACCTTCAACAAGGTTCTTCGAATCTCCCAAATTGGAGTATGCTGCTGCTGCGTGATGTATGCGACTTTCTTGCGTTGATAGCGGGTTGTCGGATTTGTGGAAATTCAACCCTTTTTATAAGAAAATAACCCTCCAAAGATAATAAATCTTAGAAAGATATTTTCCCATAAATATAGGTAAAATATATGATTCTGCATATCCCAAAAATATAAGATCACTTTCCAATTTTAAAAGATCTCATCCAAGAATAAAATATTCTCGCCGCGTCCTAGGTGTTTGCCTCGGTCGAGTCGGCGTCTCTGGATCACCTCGGTCGAGGTGAATCAATGGTCAACCGAGGTGAGTCACAACAGAATGTGAAATCTCTCGAATCTGCTCCAAAGTAAATCTTTAATCCATGGTTATGCTCCCTGGATGTAGCTCTAAATGACTCATGACTCCTTTTGCTCCTTTTTGATGCAAAACGTGTCATTTTGCCTACGATTACAACAAAACTAGGTGTAGACCTCGATTCCCGCAAAGGTAGATGAAATGGTAGTAAAATCACATAATATACATACAAACATGCAGATTATGAAAGATAAAACGTCCAAACAAACCCTAAAATATAGACTATAATTCATGCTATCAAAGTTACAGTTGATTTGATCCAGTTCTTTGTTTATATAGGATGGAAGCATGAAGCTTTGCATTATATAGTTTGGTTTAGCATTCAGATTAGCCTTGATTAATATTGTTCTTCCTTCTTGTGAGAGTGTGGCGGCTTTCCAAGCAGTTAGTTGTTTCCTAGATTTTGTTATTACATCTTCAGAGACGGTCTTGTTCACTCTGCCGTTAATAATAGGGCACCCAAGATATTTATCCAACTCGTTTGTAGCCTTTATTCCAATTTTTAATTGGATTTGTCTTTCCATATCACACCCTACATTCCTCGTAGTTTGGAATGAGGATTTATGGAAATTGACTTTTTGTCCCGATATATGGCAGTACCTATTTCAAAGATCTAGAATCTTTGTACTTGCAACTAAGGATGCTTTGGCGAATATAATTATATCATCAACAAATGCTAGAAAGGGGACAATAGTACCACCTCTTGTAATTGGGAAACCAATTGTTTTGTTGTTTTGATAACACTCCTTTTGAATGCTCCTTGCTAGAACTTCCACACCTAGATTAAATAGCATAGGTGAGAACGGGTCACCTTGGCGTAGACCCCTCTCGGGGTATATTACTTCTGATGGTTTATCACTGACTAGGATGAAATACGAGACCGTGGAAATGCATTCTCTAATCCAGCTAATGAATTTTTGTTCGAAGCCAAACTTTTCAAGGACGGCTAAGATAAATGGTCATTCCACCCTATCATATTCTTTTTCCATGTCGAGTTTAACGTCCATGTAACCCTCCTTCCTTTTTTTCCTTTGAACCCGTATCCGAGGCTCCCCTTCCCGCCGAAATACCTCACTAGTTTCCGGCACCTGAAATTTCTCCAATCGGACATCCCAAAAGGAAGAAAGCGGATCATTGGTCTGAGAAAGAGCAGGTGTAAGCAATCACCCTACCTTAATCGTATTCATTCATTAAAGCTTGAGATTTTGTATAACCTTTTTTTACTATCGATCGCAGATGATTTTTGATGGACTCAAATCGTAAAAGAAAGGAAATTGGAAGCTCATATCCACATAGTTTGTCAAAACCAGAAGTGCAAGCCAAATCGCGAGTCATGCTCAAAAATACTCCCTCTATCAAAAGAAGTTGCTCGATACCGCCATGGAGAACACCGGGAAGAAGAAGAGGAAGAGCATCCACGCCATCACAACCGATCGCGTCACCGATCCCCCGTAGTGTTTAATTCTTAATTTGCTTATACTATTGTTTTGTTTTTGTAGTTTAGTTTTCTCAATAGCAGACAATTGATCAAATGCCATCTATTTCTTTCTTTTTTCATGATCTTTATTTTGCTTATATATTAAGATATAATTGCTTTGACATGAATTCATGATCATCAATAGCATCCCCTGTTTTTGTAGAGTTCGAGTGCTTCGACTCAATAGTGAGTAGAAATTTAGATAAGGTTAGTTAATTGGGTAATTTAAATAATTTATTAATATTAAATATTAGGTTAAGTTAGATTGGGCTTTTTATTCTTAAATGACCCAATACAACACCATCCCCTCCCCTCTTCTCCTCTAAATGAGCCCGCTATGTGTCTAACACCACAAATTACACGCTAACAAATCCACTAACACAAATCCAACATAGCCATCCTATTTTTTTTAATGTCAATAGATTCTACCGTCAAGTTATTAGATTATGAGAATTCTGAAGTTTTTAGAATTTATGTACTTAGATTAAAGTAGGCAGTGTTGATGTTGACGTGACGACCTCACGATTTTTTTGAAATAAATTTTTTACCCAAAAAATCATCAAACTCTAGCATAATTTTCAAGATGCAGCCCGTTTCGAGCCTTCTTCTCTAGCCTACCACGAGTCACCTTACTCAAGGTTTGAGCCACGTACGCTTCTTCACGTCCTTCCTTTGAGGTAACCTTGACCCAAATCTTAACAAACGTCTGAACCACGCCTCTTCATGTCCGTCCTTCGAGTCACCCTTGTACTCAACACACAAAAATATAATTTGGATTTTTAGACCTTTTTGCAATTTTTTTTATTATAAATTTAATACAAATTTAGAACTTATGGTTATTAGCATATCAAATTAACCCAAAATAATTATAATTTATACAATAAAGTATATTAGGACCTCAAATATTTGAAGTAAATAAAGTCCAACTAGCAGTTGTTTAATAAAAATTATTTACGAAAATAAATTGTTCTTAAATAATCAATTATATATATCTATTTAATTATTTAAAATATAAAATCATGTGACATTTTAGAAAATTTAATATATTAAATAATAACACTCCGCACATTAATTATTTATCAGATTCAGTAACTCGCTAACTCGTCACTAACTCAAGTTATGTAGTACGTGATAAGAGGCGGTTAAATTAAAATTAGCCCTCAACAACAATAATACTCTCTTTTGATTCCCCTCTCTCTGCCTCTTCGAAGCTGAAAAATGAGCATCCATCACGAAAGCGATGGAGTGGACTTGCTCGGGAAGGCTATGAAGGCGACCGAAGATCTTTACAATGTGAGGGACACTTTCTTCCCAGTTAATCCAGATTTGAAACTCTCCAGACTCAAACAAGATTCGGATTATTGTCTCAAGCTTCTTGAATCCGTCCCCCATGGTGCTCCAACGATTCCTTTCAACTCTTACCTATTCATTTGTTTGTCTGCTTGTTTGTTCTTTGTCTATTTTCAGTGTTTGTCGAGACCTGTGTCTCTTTCAGTGTTTGGTTGGAACTACACTGGCTTTGTTGATATATGATTCGTAAATTTAAGGTTATGCTCGCACTTGCTTTTTGAATGATGTTATATGGTGAATCGAGGAATTTTGGCGGAAGTAATTGCTTAAAATAGCATAAATATAAAGAAATCGCCTCCTCCTTTTCCCACGGTAATGACAGAGGTATTAGCAGAGACTAGGGTTGCTCAATTTGGGGGGAATTAGCAGCGCTAGACTAGGTGAAGTGTAGATGACACAGCAGTGATATGTATCAGAACGATATAAAATGGTAAAAAGAAAGTGCTAGTTCATATCATGGTTCCGTAGTACTGTAGAGTTTTTTTTTTTTTTTGGTGTTGTAGAGTGCTCCACATAGTGAAGAAACTTGTCCGGGGTCATTGGAATAGAACAAACTCGTTAAGTTGCAGATGTAAACTTAAAGAGTTTTTAAAGATACATATCCAAAGTGAATGTGTGGTATGAGAATACTAGCAAAAGTAAGAATAGTGCTCAAATTTTTCTAAGATAATATATTAATATGCAAGAAGAGATTTGGATTAAGTTGACTAGCCTAGACAAAACTCATTATCAGCACTATGCTGCATGGAGAAAGACTCAACGGTCAAGGGCGGAAGAAGATGTTGAGTTATATAATAAAAAAAGTGGGACATCATTATTCTTTAAAATATTCTTTTGCATCTCAAATGTTTCAAGTTGATAGTTTTCTATCAGCTAATCTAGCTTTGGCATTAATCTGTTAGTTAGCACTGAAAAATGATTCATCTGTTAATTGTTAAGCATACTATGCATGATTCTGGAATACTACTATTGTTTTAATTTAATGCATCAAATTCTAATGTTTTAAATTTAATGCATCCAATTCTAAACTGTATGCTTATCCATCTCCATCCAGAACAACGAAAAATGCCACTACAGCGTGCTACCTATGAATACCTTAGAGGCAAAATTTTGGAAGTGTTTCCAGATTATGTGAAAGAAGCTGAAGATCATCTCTCAAAAGCAGTATGGTAGAATAAACTCGTTCCTCAAATTCCATATCTTCTTTTCATGGAGCTAACTCAATTTCTTTTTTTTTTGTGTGCCAGGTGAAATTAAATCCATCTCTATCAGATGCATGGTTGTGTCTGGGAAACTGCCTTTGGAAGAAAGGAGATCTATCATCAGCAAAACACTGCTTTACTATGGCTCTAAGCAAGGTAATGTTTTCTGTATCCTTGTGTCATCTGATGTAACATGACAACCTGTGGCTCATTTATTCTACATACAGGGTCCAAATAAGTATATACTATGTCAGTTGTCAATGCTTGAAAGAAAAATGGCTCAAGGTACTATACATCCTCCTTTGATTAATTTCTATGTCACCAGTTCTACCAAGCTTTATCTCAAATGATTTTTTATCAGTGTTTCTACAACATTGCAATAACCATATTTCCGAGGTGCTTAGTTGTTACTAGGAACTAAATTGAAGTTTTAATTTTTTGCAGAAATTTTGTGAAATATAACCTGAGTGCTTTTCAGAACAGTATAAGTACTTGCCTTATCTTGGAAATTCAGAATTCTTGAAAAAGAATTTCCTTGATCCAATGGAGGACATAGATATGTTTTTTTTAGTTTTCAGACCAATTTGAAACTCGTTCTTTTACTGTCTAAACTTCTTATTGTGGATAGATGTTGCAATGCTTTTTCCTAGGGAAGTTGCAGTAAAAACCTCAACCTTTTTCATTCTATTGCAAGCCTACCCCGATCATTTGATGTTTAAAAAAACAGTTTATGGTCTACTGCGTGCACTAACCAAGTGCTCATCACGACGGCAGCTCGGACCTTTGGTCGGAGCTGTAATCGTGAGAGCCTGCCATGGAGCTTCATTATTGCTGACACAGACAGCTAATGCAAGGAAAACTGATAGGACTCTAACATCAGCGAAAGACAAGCCCTGGAACACTTACGTGAGGAAAAAGAAATAAGTCTGACTTAAGTTTTATTCTATTAGAATTATTTTTAACTTAATTTATTTGTTAGTTCAGTCAGTTCCTTAGTTATAGGGATTAGTCCTTAAGTTTCTCAGTAGGTGGGGAAGTTAGTTGCTAGTTTTCAGCGAGCATTTCAGTATTTAAGGTCTACCTGAGATCATTTGTCAGCATGTTTTTAATTATCTAATACAAAGAGTCGTTGAGAGAGTTTCTCATCAAATCTTCCTCGAGTGAGACACTTACTTGAGTGGTTTCTATTAACAACTCTGATTCCAAAATCGGTGTCAGTGAACTAAATGCAGATTATAAAAACCCTAACCACAATTGAAGTGTTCAAAACTTTTTTCTCAGTTGTTGGTATCTTCTCCATGGAACATTTTCAGACCTGAAGGATTTTTGGGGGAGCAAAGAAACGAAATGAAGAAATCTTTTGGTTTCTTGTGTTGGATTTGAATATATAGAGTGAAACTGGACATAAGTAATCTGGATTTTCAAGTATCGGTGAGATCTCCGATGGATTTTTTTGGTGAATTCATTGTGGTAGACTAAAAAAGTTTCCGAATAACACCATTTCGGTTTTTTTTGTCAAATGTCACCAACTTGGTGGTATATTTTCTTATAATTACAGTTTAGGACAGAAAGGGCTACGAAGTAGACCTAAAATTATGGGATATTTTGTGAAATCATAAAAGGTTGGGTAGCGGTTTCAACTACCATAGAAATAGGTAGTTGAAAATGCGTTAAACACTGTCATTTTTAGCTCATTGAGCTTGTCTCATATTACATGCCATTTTAGCCTTTTTAGCCTTCAAATTCTGCAATTATCCTCATCAATCATGTATTGTCAACTACAATGTGAGTTTTGATGCATAATTTACACTTTCAAGACAACTTTGATACTTTTTCTCCTCTATGAATTAGCAAAACAAGTTTATTCAATAGTTTTTTCAAATGTGTGCAAACCTCTATAAACGCGTTATAAGACGGATGGAGAATAGAGGTTTTGTGCTCAAATTTTATATTTGCATCATTGCAGGCACTGAGAAAGAAGCAGACATCATTGAGGAGAGTATCCAATATGCCAAGGAAGCTATTGCTTTGGATGTAAAAGATGGAAATTCTTGGTGTAAGATATTCCTTGAAAGCACGAGAAATAAGTTCTGGAATTTGTTTTGATATGAAGACCTTCTGTTTTTGTGTCTCACTGGGTTGATTTTTAAGCCTTTTTATTTATCGCAAGGGGGGAGTGGTAGAGTTTGATTATCTAACTTCTGTGTAGAATTGATTGATACTGTATCAATTTCACTAATAAGCCTACATATTACTCCAACGACCATTATGCAACTTGTGGGGTGGCCGGGTGTGTGT
>BSUD01000007.1:133143725-133228195 GCA_033239045.1 Fagopyrum esculentum | reverse complement strand
TATACATATATATTATATTACTTATATATATATATATATACATTTTTTTTTTTTTTTTTTTAAAAGTCATGTGCCAAACCGCCAAACCGGCGGTTTGGCGGTTTGGCAAACCGCCGGTTTAGGTTAAACCTAAACCGGCGGTTCCTCCTTGGCCGGTTTAGGTTTAGGTTTGGCTTTTGCCAAACCTAAACCGCCGGTTCCTAAACCTAAACCGCCGGTTTAGGAACCGGCAACACCTCTATCATGACTTGGCCATAACTATTCATGCCGAAGTCAGAACAATTCAGTTCAACAAATTGACACACTCACCTTTCACCGGAGTGCCAAACCATGATTTTGCTTTGTGGGGACTGTTCCATAGCTTGACTTGAGGTTGCATCTTTCCAGACTTGCTAAGGAATTCTGCACGGTTACGTGCCGGTGTTGCTGGTCGGATCCTTCTCGAGTAGGGACTCAATATCCTGAAAGTAAGTTCACATGTCAAAATCACACAAAATCAACTTGCAACAAGATCCAACGGGCAAGTCCTGTCTATCATATTTCTTCGTTCTCCAATATTTCAGAAAGTAGTAGTAGTAAAACAAATGGATAACATCTTTGAACAGAAATCGTATTCACAATGCAATGGAAATTGAAAAACTAGATAAGCTTCCTTTGATTGTTAAAAACATAGCATTGTAAAAGCAGTTTCTGTGGAATGTTTTCTCCAGATGGGTGTTGTGTCAAGACCCAAGAGGATCAGAAAGTGGATTGTTTGAACACCAACAAACTACAGATATTAAGTGGATAACCAACAGGATAATAATGTATAATTAATTTAGAGAGAGAAGGAAAAAAAACCGCAGCCAATGCACCTAAAGTATGAGGCCTTACTTCATAAAGCATCAAGTAGTAAATCTTACAGAATGATACCTGGAAGTTTGCCACTTTTTTATTATCCTTGTAATAGATGAACAGAATACTGAGCAAAACATTAATGTCAATAATGACAGCAACGTATCTGGTGTTCCCTGATAAGACAAAAGTTAAGAAAAGTTCAGACAATGACAGAAGTAGTGGTTCGCGAAAGATTTACGTGAAGTTAACAAGCTATGATTTATTCCAATAAGCAAGAATTCCACAGCAGATGTTCACAATAATATACCAAAGAAGAAAACAAAACTGATGACTATCAGTCAGAAAATCTTACAATATGATAATTACTATAACACAAGGTTCAATGGAATCATCAATGAAATACTACATACTTTTATTTGAAGATTCAAGCCATGAACAGTGGCTGGAGGGGTTTGTGGAAGCAACACATGACATTGTCATTAATAGTTTAAATTTTCACTGAACCACTGCAAATATACATCCAACTACTTAAATCCCTGTTAGCCCTAAAACTTGGAAAACTTGTACGAAATACTAGGCGGAAGTATTGAAAAGGATTCTAGATATATGTTTTGGTAAGTGAATGTGAAATATTTAATATTACTACAAAATTTACAACATCGCAATAAAAACAAAGCTACCAACAGGACAGTACAATGAAGAACAATGCATTCTTCACAGTTACAAATATTAATGATTCCAACCCTTGAAGATTTCCTAGGTCAATATTTCCTCTTTAATAAGCCAATCATTTGTATTGTTCCAAACAGTTTTTTTTTTTCACTACGAGCTTAAAGGAGAACTCTTGTTCACTGAGCTCCTAGGGTTGTACATTTATATGGTTGGTTCAAGTTTTTGTTGGTAATTTTTGCATATTGTTATTTGTTTATATACCTTAGTCTTTAGACATATTATTCTTCAATAATGAAAGCTTATCCTGTTTATATGCAAATTTAAACATATCTCGTCAACTAATTCCTATACAGAGCTAATATGGTTATACGAGTGATGTAGTCACGAACATACACATAAACATCTTGTTTACACACCATTTCAGTTCATAAGTTTCAGATAATTTTTGCTCCCATTATAAAAACCAATTGTGTTACTTGAGAATGATCAGTACAACACAGATATCTACAACGTGCCATTTTGTGAGAGCAGGATCAAATGATCGCCAACAGCAAGTTAATTAAACTAAAAAGGAATGTTCATCATATGCCTACAAACTAGTAAAATATCATGACATAATGATGGAATTATTTAAGACCGACTGACTGGCAGTGTCGAGCAATAAATTTATTAAGAACCAACAAGTAAAAGAGAAAAACCGAATGCGAAAATCTTCCAGCACACAGCCAATTGAGTAATCCTCATTTTTGTATTCAATGTCAATATCCAAGTCTGAACCAATTACAAGCTTTATCTCCTCCTTATTATAATTGATAAACAAAGGAGTAAGCTTCAATATGAACTACAATTTGCATGACATTTAAAACTGTTTTCAATGAGAAACAGTCATTTCTCCTCAGTCAAACCACAGTTTTTTTAATGAAAACAGTTTTATAATGTCCTGCCAATCAAACAACTAATCATAATAATTCAGGGTAAAGTGGAAATCTGGATAATCAAAATAACTTTCAACAGAAAAATACAGATTATAACTTAAACCATTAAAGTTGATCATTCTGCGTTTATGCCAAAATTACCTGAAGAATGAAAGTGCTGGCAACAGTACGCATAGCCCACTTCACAAACTGAGCAACACCAATGTCCACACTTCCATCATCTGAAATCACAAATTTTCGCACAATGTAGAACCCTAGTGCAGCTCCTGCAAGAGTGATACCAACAAGGAGAAAAACGGAAACCTGCAAAACAAAGAGCATCAGGCATTTCAATCAGTTACCAACAAAATTTATAGAAAAACTAATGAAAAAGCAAGCATCTTACGGAAACTTTAGATGCATAAAAACTAGACAAGATCACAAGACCAAGGTTTTCCTTCTATACCTCCAAACTAATATAGTATTGCCGGACAGAATAACAGTATACACATGAAGGATTCTGACTTAAAACTTCTTAGCCATTCAAATTATGCAATGGGTAGATTTTGAAATCTTAAGGAGCACTTGATAATCTTTTAACATAGCATCAAGGATACAAAGCAATGAAAATATTGAAGGAGAAAGTACTTGCTGCAGTAAAAGCACACATATTTTACGGGAATGGTGTATCAACCAACTTGAACCTTTTTAAGACTCTAAGTACAATATCGGCAAAAAAAAAAATTATCGCAATCCTATTGGATATGATTAAGCACATATCAGCACTAAGAATTATAATTTAAGAACATGCTCTTACAAAATATAGGGTAAAGATTAAATAAAAATACTTACTGGATTGTGCATCTCCTCAGTCAAGCCAAAGTTGACTAGAACCGAATTCACCAGCATAGAGAAGTAGTGTATAATGTAAGATCCTGCTCCAATCTAGAAAAGGTGGAAGTGTATAAGTGGAACAGACAAGTAGAAATTTGGCAAAATTCAACTGAAACAGAAGATTACTTACCACTGATCCATACACAGACATATAGAAGAAACTTTTCCTGCCACTTGGCAATAATTTCATAAACTACATCAAAAAGCAACAGATCATAAGAAAATTGGGAGAAAAGATAGCTGGCGCAAGGTATAAGATTAGATTAAGCAGGTGAGCAGTAAAACAGAATATCATAAGCTTCAACACAAGTTCAAATTATCGCGTAAACATATTTCCTTCATACATAATCTCGCATGCCCTTATAACTAGTCATCTTCAATACATCTGTTATCTTCACTTCACTTAATTTTCTAGTAACTACACGAGTACTATGAAACACTAAACTTCATATTGATTGTTTTAAAGAAAAAAAAAGGCATAAATAAGCATAAACCACCTACTGCATATATTCAGTTCACTTTGCCAGTAGTTTAGTGCAGCTTTTGGCCTAGAAAACC
This sequence comes from Fagopyrum esculentum, assembly GCA_033239045.1. Classification (NCBI taxonomy): domain Eukaryota; kingdom Viridiplantae; phylum Streptophyta; class Magnoliopsida; order Caryophyllales; family Polygonaceae; genus Fagopyrum; species Fagopyrum esculentum. The sequence goes on along the minus strand of BSUD01000007.1, from coordinate 133,224,320 downwards.
TTTGGATCCTTGGACCTCCCTAAACTTGCGTTATGCGATTATAATTTTATTAGACGAATACATAAAATAGCTTCTATAAATACCACTTAAAACAATTAAAAACCTTAATCGCTAATCCGGTATCATCAAACCAAGCTAGATGAATGAAAGACTTCATCTTCTGTTCAGCAACCAAATATAATGCACATCATGTTGACAATATGCAATATAATAGATAACGCAGGATGTTCAATAGGTATCAAGACTTTATTTTGAATTCGTGCACCCTGATGTAAGGGGAAAAGATAAAGTAAAATTAAAAAGGTGTAATATTCATTATTAATACCTGAAATAGAAGAATTATGACAACCAACAGGACTCCAATCATCATTGAGCTTCCATAATAGAAGGGTACGTAATTGCTAACGATTGGTGCCGCTAGCATTATAATGAACCCTATTGCAAGGCATATCAGGCGCCAATTTTGGAACTCTGGATAAGAAGTCAGGAAACATGTAGTGTCAGGAGATGAAGTGATACCATAAACACAAAACTAAAAGAAAAAATTTCCAACCTTCTTCAGCAGTAATAGTCACATGACCGGATATATCGCCAATGAACTTCACGTCTATATATCTGTCCTCATAAGGAGATAAGGCTAAACTCCATATTCCCTTCTGAACAGCTTTCCATTCATCCTTTTCACAGTGACATAATTGGAGTGAATTATTCCTGAAATTGAATGTGGTGTGAGGCATAATATAACAAAAGAAGATGTTCACTTAAGTTTCTGGGCAGAGTAAAGGAAACAAAGGCAATCATCTTACCTGTGTGAACAAATCTGGATCTTACTGTGCAATTTCTCAGGAATGACAACGGATGGTGCCAAAGTAAGACGGGTTGAGCTTGCATAATTCCCAAGTTTTAGCCTTGAGATGCCAGACACAAGCACTCGCTCACATGACAATGCATCTTTAGAACCCCGATCAGATGTATACCCGACCAATGGAGATGGCTTGATCTCTAGGAGTTGATTTTCCAAACTAAGACCTGAAATAGAGAATTATGGGAGGAACTCAAATTATTGGTGACCATATACCAGCACATAACGATACGGGAACATACATAGAGATTAGAAGAAATAAATCGTTTAGCACCAATCAAGGAATAAGGAAATAAATCTAGAGTCTAGACAAGGCTCTCAATGATCCATTCACAATCAGTTTCCTCATAGTGCAGACGGTATTTCCATCAGAATAATCCATAACATATATCATATGTCGCATGGGAGCTCACTGCCTTTATGTTATTTCCACCGGAATCCCCAAGTTAAGTATTGAATAAGCTTTCTCATTTGTTTCCGTTACTTCAAGCGAAATCGGTGGTGTTTTTTTTATCATGCAACCCCTCAATCCATATTCCAATCTCTAGTTCCCTTAGAGAAAGTGCATCAGAATCCAAAGTAGCTCAAGAGGTGAAAGCTTCTCAAAACTGCTGTTGGTTTACTCTTAAGAAAAGAAATTAATCACCAAGAATTAAATAGAACCTAAAATAAATATATGAGATAATGCAAGAGACTCTAGATACAGAATCTATATACATACACTATTTGTTTTACAAGTGAAAATAATAAACCTAGTCCAACAATAAAAAAAAAAAAACTACTCATTAACATGACTAATTTACTAGGTAAAAAACTTGACCACAAAAGGAGAAGAGGGCGACAATAGAAGTTGGCCAAACGAGAAGAATTTGTTTGAAAGAAAATACGAGATTTAACATAAAATATCCATGTTTATCCAGAATTATTTCTCAAGGGTCCAAACAGGATCTGAAACATAGTAGCTCAAGATTTGGAGGTGAATTGTTTTGTGATGTTGTACAAACATCTTGCATTAAATGTACCTCAATTCACATATCAAATCTAAACCATCGACAGCAGTGAAACACCTTGGTCAAACATAAAATCAATTCCCCCACAAAAAAAAACTACAAAACCTAGATTAGGGAAAAACCACGCTAATCGAAGAGCATGAATAAATAGTTGAAACTAACTCCGAAAGAGAAAGGGCAAACTTCTTGCAAAAATTCCGATTATATAGCATCAAATCATGTCCCGGAAAAGGAACAGAATTTTGAGAAGAAAGTAATCAAAACGTACTCTTGAAAGCGGAAGCGTCCTGAGCGAAGCAGGCGAAGAACGAAAGCAAAACCGTGAGCAAAGAGAGATGGAGAGAAGAGGAGGATCCCATTGCTGCGACCTTCTCTCTCTTCTTCGTCTGCGTTCCTGCTTGCTTTTCTAATGGTGCATACTTTCGTCGCTAAGATGGGAGCGTAACTGCGTATTGTTTGGGAGGTGTGGGAAATGGGAGGGAGGAGAAGGGCGTTCCGAACCCGTATTTATGTATTCATTGTAACCGTGTTTCTTCGCCTTTTTTTGGCTTCAGCTGCGTCGTTTTTAAGCACAAATAAATATAATTTGTATAAAACAATTTTAAAAGTGGAAATCACACAAAATCACCTCAAGGCTCAAACCACCTCATATTTGTACCATTTTTAATTAACCGCCTCTTATAACTTTTTTAAAAAAATTTTGCAAATCCTCTCAAACATCACATTCTATCAATTGTACATGATATATGACAGAAATGGAAAGGGAACCAACTTCTAAGATTTAACAACGTGAACTTTTCTGTGTAAGGCTTTGAAACTCCTTTAGTATGTAGTCGACACAATTATGAACGAATAGCTTCATGTTGGGTTAAATCATAATTTTTTGTGACTTGCTTATGATAGTGGGTTAAGCCCAAAAGTTAGCCAACATTGTGGAGGCCCGTAGAAAATGTTTAGAATGTTGAAGAAAAGCAAGGCTTAAGGATCATGATTAATAGGATAATCTAGATTAGTCTATAATAAGTTGATACTTATCCACTTCGTAATATGTGTATGTCGGTTGTTTGATGATCTTCTTGCTGACTTTACGGCTTATATGTACATGTAACTAGATGCAAGTGAAATATCCGACTTTACACCCTATATACAGGCTCGTCCAATAGGGGGTTCATTCAGCCCGACCGAACAGGGCCTCACAAATTTAGGGGCCTAAAATATTTAACATTGTACATGTTGATAGAGTTGGTATGGTGGATTGCACTCTATGTCATTGACAATAGATCCGAGTTCGAATCAGTACTCTTACATTTATTCATTCTATGTTTCTCTTTTTGTGAAGCCAATGCTATTCCATTTTTATGGGACCCATTCTCCTTATTTTTAGGTATTTTCCTCTCTAATTACATTTTGTGAACTAAATTGAACTTTATAATTTTTTGAAATAATTTGACATACTAGGCCTTTTTGAATTTTTGTTTAAGAAAGTGTACCCCAAATTTATTACCACTTTCATTTAATAGTAAGTAAAAATTATTAACCCTTCTATTTAGAAAGAAAGGAATAAATGATGTTTGTTATTTGTTATATAAGTATAAGTTTTAATTTTTAATTACTGATTTTTTTTTAATTATTTTTCTTGCCTTTTTTTTTATTATTTTCTTTTTTATTTTCTGGACTAAATTTCTCATACCGGAATTTCTCATACCAAAATTTCTCATACCAGAATTTTTATACCAGAAATTTCATACCAGAAATTATCATACGAAAAGTTCATACCAGAAATTTCATACCAGAAATTATCATACGAAAAGTTCATACCAGAATTTTGTCATACAAGAATTTTGTCATACTAGAATTTTTTACACCAGATTTTCATACCATAAAATTACATTTTGTCATACCAGAATTTTTTTACACCAGATTTTCATACCATAAAATTGCATATCACAAAGTTGCATACCATAAAATTACATTTTGTCATACCAGATTTTTTTTACACCAGATTTTCATACCATAAAAAAGTTACATTTAATGATAGGTAAAACTATCATAAAATTACATACCATAAAAAAAGCTACCCTCTCCCTTTATAATTTGTGCTTGTAAATTACAAAAACAAACATACATACATATACATTTCTATGAGTACCCCTACTAACATTGGAACTATACTATTTATTCTACAAATGGAGCAATCACACACTTGACCACCTCCCTCACACCTTCTCCTCTGTTTCTCCGATTGGATATTCCACCGCTACTCTTCAATGGACTACCCCTATGGCCACCACAGTTAGGTTAAACTCGGAATCAAATGAAACAAGCAAACCTTCGATTCCAATGGCATGGCATTTTTCTTCGGAGACAACCATATCGGTAATATGATAAGTTGTGGTATCAACGGGAGTCCACTCCTTATCCCCAAATTTCCAATAGAGCATCCACTCATCCCAAAGCAAAACAAAAACAACAAAATTACAGTCTACAAAATAATTCCAGATAACCATAACTTTCTTCACGATAAACTTCTACGCTTCCGATTTAAAACTCTTATCAGTGATACGATTTAGACTATAGCACTTACAGACTTCAGAAATACGATAATGAAGGAGATTCAAGTACTTGGGAGTAATACTGGGAGGGAACGGAACCTTGTTAGGAGAGATCGGAGATAAGAAAGTGAAACGGTTAGGGTTTACCTCTAAAACCCTAATTAACCAACCATCAGAAGGATCGCCGGCGGAGAAAGACGATATATAGTAGAATAATTGAGAAGGTGGTATTGACAGTCGGGTAAAAGTGGAGGAACTTTGAGAGGGAAGGAAGATGGCCTCATACGAGGTAGAACGGCAGATCTCCAAGAAGAGCAGACGGAGCGAAGCCGGAGAATATCGACATCGGAGTTGAGTATTTTTGCTATGATTGTTAAAATGTCTGGATGGAGATTGCTCCATTTCGCAGGTGCCATGGAAGAGGGAAGTTGTGGCTACCAAAGAGGGAAGAGGAGAGGAGAATTAGGGTTACGGAGTTGAACGGTTAAAAATAAAGGGTCTAGTTACTCAACAAAAAAATAAAAAAGCCTACTTACTATCCTGATTTCTCAAAACAGCCTATTAACCAAACAGACTTACTATTCGGGCGGACTCGCGCCTTCATAGAGGCGGAGTCCGCCTGCGCCAAAGGAGACGCGGAGGCGCACTCCGCCTCCGCGCCTCCGCGTCTCCTTGCCCGTTATACTTTCGAAAAATTGGACCGTTGGACTAGCCGTTGGGGAATATAGCCGTTGTGGATTTTTCGAGCCTATATAATAACATGTGAGACTCATTCACCTTCATCCAAACCTGAACAACGTAAACAAAAAAGTCGTTAAAATGCCGTCGTATTCCGATGAAGTTGATGTAGAATCCGATGGTGAAAGCTCGATGATGCCGTTCGATATTGAAAAATATAGTAATCCGGAAGAATTCTCGCAAAACTTGAAGTAAGTGTACAAACTCCTTTTTATACTTTACTGTTATGTCATTTTATTTTGTCGGAATTATAGAATTTGCAATGTTAGAATAGAGAATCGAAATTATAGAAATAGCAATGTTAAAATAGAGAATCGAAATTATAGAATTAGCAATGTTAGAATAGAGAATCGGAATTATAGAATTAGCAATGTAAGAATAGAGAATCGGAATTATAGAATTAGCAATGTTAGAATAGAGAATCGGAATTATAGAATTAGCAATGTTAGAATAGAGAATCGGAATTATAGAATTAGCAATGTAAGAATAGAGAATCGGAATTATAGAATTAGCAATGTAAGAATAAAATGATGTGTATTTTTAAAATAATACTCTATGTTATTTTTAATTAGGATCTTATGGATTACTCTCGTGCTCTCGGTACCAATTATTCGTCAAAATTTGAGCTTCATGGATATTTTGCGGATAGAGAGAACTTATTGGGATGGGCTCGGTATGTGGCCAACGCTATGAATATGGTGTTGGTCATTAAAAAATCATGGTTGGATAGAAGGGGTTTTCGTATCCTACAATTGGGTTGTGATAGACACGGAGGACCGAGAAAAGAAAAAGACGTAGATCCCGATCATGTTCCAAGTTCCAGCCGGAAAAAAAAAGTCGAAGAAGTGTATGTGTTTTTTAAGCTTGTAGGAACCCAAATTGAAGAGGAAAAGTGGACGGTGAGGGTTGTATGTGGAATCCACAACCATATAATTCCTTCGGTGTTAAGAGGTGATGCATATAGAGCAATTTTCAAAGTTCATGGAGCCTTATGTATTGAGAGTAAGGGATGTACCAGGAGACGGCCATTGTGGATATAGAGCAATTTCCGCGGTATTGGAATTCTCGGATAAGGATTACTTGATAATACGGCGAGATATGGTTATGGAGTTAAATGCAAGAAGGGAATTTTATTCCAAGGTAACTAAGTCTTCCGGTTATATTAAAGTTTTAATTATAATCCATGATTTTACATAATCTTACTTGTTAATCATTGCATTGTAGAATCTTCAATCAAGTTGACGAAGTCATTCAAAACGTTTTTTGGACGAGTAAGTCTCCGTGTCCAAAACCAAATTGGATGGAAATACCGATGATCGCATGTGCAGCCGCCACCTACTATAAGATTGCATTGGTTGTCCTAGGGAACATTCCAGCGACATTCCTGCCTATGATTGCCACCGCTCCTAACCAAGAGGCCCCTACGGTCATTTGTTCGTTAGCGTATATATATAACAACACACACTTTGTGCCGGTAGGTCGACGTTTTACTTTCATTCAATGGACGTCTATTTAGACCTAATATTTATTAACCGTTTTCTGTAATTTCATATTTGTAGGTATGGTTAAAAGATGATGCTCCATTACCGTTGTTGAGTGACGTTTGAAAACATAACCATGATCCAAGTGTTGATGGATGGGATGCGCCGTTCATTGAAAGGATAGCTCGTTATGAGGATCTTCGTCGAGCATGGGGAGCTGAACACAATAGTGCAGGATATCTTTAGCCGTTTTCAGAAATCTTACTTGAAATCGTGTTTTAGACGTTATTATTGAACTTGTTGACATCATGTTTTAGTCGTTTTCATATACTGTTCTCATTATGTTTTAGTACTTTGAAATAGTTGATTGAAACTTAGGTGAAATAAAATCGTTAAAGAAACTTAGGAAAACATCAAAAGTAAAAAATAATACATATTATCCATCCAAAATAAACATAAGAGTATAAAAAAAAAATACACTCAAGTGTAATATCCATCCAAAATAAACATAAGAGTATCGAACTACAACTACAAATGTCCTGCAGGATGCTGTGAAGCCCGGACCTGAGATGGAGCCACAGGAGGCGTACGTCTAACTGCCTCCTCTACCATGAAATCTATATCCTCGGCAAAATACGGAAGACCATGAGCCTGCATCTCTCATAGACGACCTACAAGAATGTGAAGACGCTGCAATACAGAAAATAAAATGTTAAAATAATTGAAAATTACAATAAAGATTAAATTAAATGTTGAAAACAAACGTACTCTTTGATGTGAAACCGGAACAAGTGGGGGACGGTATATAGGTAACTGGAGTGCAATGGACGTCGGCAAGACGTACGGATGACAATGGACCGTATACCAAGACATGTACGCATCATCGACGAGCCAAGGAGAGGTAACTAGTATCAATCCAACTAGTGAAACTCTGGTCTCCTCCAGATGGCGGGATGCCCAACGATCGTATGTGAGGGGATATGAAAGTCTAGATCCACGTCCGGTCGCCGGACGAATCTCATGAAGGGGAGGAATCCGTGGTAGAGGCACTGTCTGTACGTATCCAAACTGTCGCAAGAACCGGTCCGGCATATACGCCTGCTCTATGTCGGATATCCGTATGATACCCCGATACCGAGAAACACCAAACTCTACGCCAAAATCAAGCACACGCTCATCGTACGGGGTAAAACACACATCCTCCGCCCTCATCTGGTCCAACTGAGCTCGTAAGGAGTGTAGCCTCTCTACGGTAATAGACGGAGTCTTCGGGACAGAAAGTCTCGAACACCACCATGCATGACCAAGCATATCCGGATCCTCCACAATGGCACATTCCAATGACGGGAAATGTGCGTAAATCCAAAACTGTACAAATTCTTTTATTAATTTCAATCTTATCAATAAAGTGACGTTATATAAAGAAAAATATTTATAACAACACACCTGTAACAGGGCAGTACATCCTGCCATCGTCGTCACCTTCTTCCTGGTGGCGTTCCCCAAATATCTGTAAAGATAAGCAAGGGTCCCGGTGCCCCAAGCATACGTCTCTGTCCTCAAATGATCTCGTACTAGATCAATAAGCCATCCTCGCATCCTGTTGGTAGACTTGTCGACTACCAAAGTCGACGATATGGACAATAACAGATATGCAGATGCAATAGTGTCATGTGGAGGCTCTAGAAGGTCCAACATCTCAGCGGCTCTACGCCTAATAGTATCGCAGAATAGCTGTGAAGTCTGACGTCTAGCCTTTGCTGGTGATAAGCCAAGACGATGAACCAGCCAATCATGTCGTACACTATCATCGACAGAAGTCACTAATACATCTCCATCAACTAGTAGTCCCATAATGATATGAACATCGTGCAACGCTATTCCCATCTCCCCCCATGGCATGTGAAATGTGTTTGTCTCTAGGTGCCACCTCTCGACAAACGCCGTAATCAGACAATGATCGACGCCGCCAAACTGTACGTCCTCCAAATCTGTCAATCCATTGCGTCTAGCTAAGCCAAACCATGAAAATGCGTCATCTACATCTCGTCGCCACTCACATAATCTACTAAATGCGTCGAGCCTCCGAACAACTCTAATCACGGGAGAATCCATACCGGCCCATATAACGCTGGCTCTGTGGTCAGCATAGCATGTCAATAAAGGAGGAGGTACGTCCTCCTCTACCTTCTCCTCATCACGTACATGCTCAGGTAAGTCGTCCGGCTCCCTCTGTTGTGGTATGTCCTGCTGTGGTATGTCCTGCTGCTGCTCTACCTCAACTGGTATCTCCTCATGCTCATCCTCCAGTATATCATCTAAATGAGACATATCGTGCGCAGACTCCTCCGTGTCGTAATCAACAGTAAGTGAAGTAGGTACGATATCCTCCTCGCCAGAAGCCAATGTGGGTGCATTAACCTCTACATCTATAGGTGCATCCACAGGTGCCTGAACTAATGCCTCTACAGCTGCATCTACAGGTGCCTGAACGGATGCCTCTACAGCTGCTGAGGCAAGTCTAACTCGTCGAGCTACAGCCTCTCGACGGGCGGAAGCTGTGACTAATCTCGTCGCCCTCTTCCTCTTCTCTCTGACAGTCCTCAACGCACGCTGAATATTTTTTTAACTCAAATTTTTATTTTTCTATTATAATATACATATATATTATAAATGTATATATATATTTATATATAAAATTGTGCTATTATTATAATCATATATATATATATATATATATATATATATATATATATATATATATATATATATATATATATATATATATATATATATATTACATTAACTATCATAAAATCGATAATAGTCCAATTACAATTATTCCTAACTAGCCGAACCTAACTAAACTAAGTAGTTTCAATACTACTAACTATCGATAATAGTCCAATTAAAATTATTCCTAACTAGCCAAACCTAACTAAACCAACTAGTTTCAATACTACTAACTATCGAAATTAATCCAATTTCAATTATTCCTAACTAACCGAACCTAACTAAACTAACTAGTTTCAAGTATAATGCAAAAAATAAATAAACGATAAAAAAACAATATTAACTAACCTGGAATCGATTCACAAGTGGTCTACTCCTAGAGCTCTCGATATCTGAATCTCCCTCCATTGTTGGACGTATCGAAGAAAAGAAGAAACGGATGAAAACAAGAGAAAAAAAAATCGAGGGCAAGGGAAGTGCGCGACGGCTGCGAAACGCGATGGCAAAGGACGCGGAATGGTAGCGAAGAAAACAAGGGCAAGGGAGGCTGACCTCCGCGCCTCCTTAAATAGGCGGAGGCGGGTTGGGCAGGCGCGCATGGGCCTCGCGCAGGCCCAATGCGCAAGGGCCTGCGCGCACTCGCAAGGCGCCGGCGCCGGCCCCTTCGCCGGCGCCGGATAACATCACTCTTAACCAAATTTGCCCTATATTTTTTCCTTGTAGACATGTAATTTTAATCTAATATTTTTCAATTCTTAGACGATGACAATAAATAAAATATACAATTAAAGTTTGTGCCTTCTTACTTGACTAATTGAATGTAGATCATGAATAACTTCTTCTCTCAATTTTTTCTTACTATTTTTTAATTGTATTATATTAGTTATACTTGATTGTATAAATTATTTTGTTAGTTTTATGAAAATAGATCATATTCCCCGGGTCTTATTTAGGTACGGTCTATAATTAGGGTAGGGTTGTGCGGCTGAACGTAGAGTTGACACGTGTCCCAAATTTTTTTTCCTCCAGAAACGAGTGAAAGTAATAATTCAAAACTTATTAAGGAATAGTTCATAACTTATAAATAGATAGTTCATGAATTATAATAGAATAGTTTATAGTGCAAAATTTATAAAAGAGTGAAAGTAATAGTTCAAAACTTATTAAGGGATAGTTCATAACTTATAAAAGGATAGTTCATGAATTATAATAGAATAGTTCATAGTGCAAAATTTATAAAGGATAGTGCATAACTTATAAAATGATAGTTCATGAATTATAAATGAATAATTCATAACATATAAACGATTAATTTATAAATAATTTGATAGAATATATTAAAAAGTAATAGTTCATGAATTATATGGGAATAGTTCAAAGTTTATAAGAGCATATTGCAGAATTTATAACAGGGTAGTTCAAAAAAAATTTCATTCGTTTTTGGAAAAAAAAGACACGTGTCAGCTCTACGTTCAGCCGCACGACCCTACTTGAAATTATAAATCGCATCAGAACATCTACCCATATCCCCCCTAATTATATAAGGTTATATTTGTTTATAGCTTATAGCACATGGCTCGATTATTCATTGGACGGCCTTGCCTATATATACATATACATGTAACTGAATGCAAGTGAAATATCCGATTTTACAGCCTATATATACATGTAACTAGATGCAAGTGAAATATAAGAAAGTGATATTCGATCAAAAGGCTATACACAAGTGAGGTTGTAATTACAAGTGTGAGTGCGCAACGAATACCCGCTTATATATACTCGGTGTGAGTCTGGAACGCACGGATTTTCCCCAACACTTCAACTCACATCCAATCTTTGAAAACCGCGCTTTGTTATAAAGCTCGAGAGACAGAGGTCCAAATTGGAGCGCTTATGGATTTGAAATGATCGGATAAGGGGAAGACAACGGCGGCATCTGAAAGGGGGAGATAAATGACAAAATAAGAAGCATCGAATATAGCAGAGATGTGGACCACCCAAACTGCCATGGACATTTTAGAGAAAGAATGTCGGAGGTTTCATGCAACGGAGAGGAAGAAAACGCGATTTGTGGACACTGAAAACAGGGGATTCAGCATGATTATATAAGCCTCTCACCTCATTGTGATATGTGAGATGAAATTTTACTGGTGCCTCTTAAATCTTTTTTTTATATACAAGGGTAAGCTGAAAAGGAATGTCAGTCTCTAGAGACCATACTTCTCAAAGCATCCGAACGGATGTGGTCTTCAACGTCTTCCGGTAGAACTCATCTCTAGTCGTCGGGTCGATGTCATGCAATGCAAGTCTGTTTGTTACGGTGTTTACTTCCCTAAAAATATGTTGAACGCTGAAGTGCTCAAATCCGGATATCAAAGTGGAGGTGTTTGAGATGATCATATCCGTCTACCATGGTGGCTTTCATATTTGGTTAATTGCATTGATGAGCATAAGGTTGTCACCTTCAATCTCTATGGATAATACACCGATAATAGTGGCCTTTTGGAGGCCCTCTCGAAGAGCAAACGCGCGCTTATGATTCTAGTACGTATTATGCGCAACATCTTCATTCTTTCCCTGTAGCCAACGGTATAACCATTTATCACGTATGATATATCCGAAAGCAAAGAGGCCTGGCTGGATTTTAGATGCATCAAAATTCAGCTTGATAAATCCTTTCTTTGGTCATTTTCATAAGATGTTCTTAGTTTTTCTCTTCATTTTTGGTTGATTTTTTTTACTCTCAAGTTATTTTGCATTTGTTTTGTCCCATTCTTTAATTTGATTTTGTTTTAGGTTTTGTGGTGTCTTTTTCTTATTGAAAATACTTTGGTTTCTTACCAGTCATATGTTCCACAAAGTAACCACTAATTGTCTTGAATCAGTTTGACAAATTTATCCTCAAAGATCAAAGAGGATGTTATTAATTTTCTGATTTGTGTGTCATAGTTTTGCATTATTGTTATTATTTTAGCGTTATCAATTATATAGGGGCGGATAAAGAATAAATGTTTAGCACTTTATGTATGATGGTTGCAAAATTCTCATTGCGTCATAATTTGATACATTTTTGCTTATCAAGGTTCTCTTTTGTTAGGATACCGTCAAGTGACAGTTTCCACATCAAATTCTTGACTCTAGGCATTATGTCGATTTTCCATATCCAAGTTTTGTACGAGGTTAACCCAATTTTCCGTTTTTGGATCATTTTCATAGTAGATTTAGTCGAGTATCATCCGTCTTCATCAGCCGTCCAATATACTTTGTCTCTTATATCACATTTTGGGAGGTTATAAGCTTCTTTTTTTTATGATATCTTCTGGGAGGAGATTTTCTAAATGTTTTAGAAGATGATGATTCCACTTTATATCATATATAGGTACATGCTAGTATTGTTTGGTTAATGAATGATTTGTTCGTCGCATATTCTAGTAGGGGTTTATTGGAGACCCGCATGTCTTTCAAAAAATGGATCGTTTTGCCATTACTCACTCGTCATCTTATACCTTTGTTAAATTCTTCTCGTAACTTCACCAGCTTCTTCCATTGCCATGAAGTATTTTTGTCACATTAATATTTCCATAACCAAGTACCTTTAAGATATATTTATTCTATTATTTTAACCCAAACATTCTCAAGCTCGGCCATGATTTTCCATAGTAGTTTCATTTGCAGAGTTTTATTCATATCTTTTGCTCTTCTAATTCCAATACCTCCTAGTGAACTAGTCTTGCATATTTTATCCCAATTGATTAGTGTATGAAAATTTGGACCCTTATTCCAAAAGAAAATTTCTATTTTACCTGTCTAATTCATTGTGAATGTTTGTAGGTAGCATGAATGTCTTCATGATGTAGCTATAGGCTTGCCATTGATATTAGCTTTTATTATTGTTGTTCTTCCTACTTGTGATATGGACAATGCTTTTCATCTTGTCAGTTGTTGTTTTTCCTTAGAATGACTGAGATAAATATATCATTGGTGTCTCTTCTATTAATAATTGTACATCCAATATATTGTGCTAGGTTGGTAGAAGATGTGATCCCTATGTGCAATTGAATCCTTCTTCTATTGCTTACATCAACACTGAGTGTTGTTTGGAATGCGGATTTGTTGTAGTTTATCACTTGTCCTGAAATATGTAACACCCTAAATTCTCAGAACTTGGGACATTATTGGTTATGACCTCACAATGGGTCCTGACCTCAGTTTGACAACAATTTTACTAGGATCAGGATCTTGCAACAAGACACAAATAAGAAAAACCGAAATTCATAAAAATGTATTTTTAACAGGATGAAAGCAACAAAGTCTAACAGCCTATAATACTTAAACGACGGAAAAGACTAATTGTCTTAACCAGAGTAAGGAACAACAAAGCAACAACCCAAACCCCCACTCTAAGGAGTACGGAGACCCGGCTGACCACTACTTCCGGATCACTCAGCTGCTGTTCTAACGTGCGGTAAATCTAAAAACACAACAAAACAACCATTAGCTAGTTATCTAAACATTAGGAGAATAATAATAGCACACACACACATAAAATCATAAACACTCATCATGCTTTCAAACAATCCATTTATTATCTTCATTTAAGTCATTCACTCTTACTAATGATACTTATTTTGTGACACGAGGGATTCCCAAACCTCGCCTCCACCCCGTGTACCCATCAGGAGTGGATCCGATGCATCTCACCGTGTACTTGTATGGTCTGGGTATAGAGAACCTCCCAGTCTTCTGGCAGAGCTGAGCAGTGATGTTACGACCCGTTATACATACACTTGGGCCTTAACACATAACAACGACGGTCATCCTAACAAGTTGTTATTATAACACACATGGTACACACACCACTATTATCACTCAACTAATATCCAGAAACCAGCTAAGTAAGTCGCAAGGACTTACCTGAATCAAATCACACTCTATCAAATCTCAACTCGGTCCGTACTCGTGGTACTCAAACGCCTGTCAAACAAGGCATGTGGATCAAAATCACATCCCTAAACTCTTAGAAGTTATAAACTTCTAAGATGTACAATCTCATGAAGAGAGATTACGGAAAAAGCTCTCTTAGGGTAAAAAGACTATTTTACCCCTGGTCCTGGAAATTCCCAAAAAGTCTATCAATTAGTTCTAATATTTTCTTTTAGAACTTGTTTCCATACCTTAGGAAAGATAATATCTAAGACTTCTTTGATATGCATACTAATCATAAGGCAAAGATCCTTCAAAAAAAACTCAACTAAAATCCTTATATGAATTTCCAAAGTTGGTTTACCGTCTAGTGATTTAATAAAAACTGAATTCTTCCTAAACCGTGCAACTACCATACTTTGAGACTTAATAACTTCAAATCCAACCGTTGAATTGTTCTCAAATTTTACTACCATATATTACCTATATCCACCTTTAACATATCAAAAATTTAACGGTGGATGCTAGATCTAAGGTATCTAACTATATACTCAAAATCAGCAGTTTTAATCCCAATTTCTGGAAATAAAAGGGTATACTACAGATTCCTACTTCGATTCCTGTTGGCCACACAAATCACAAATAAAACAACCTTGTAGATCACATATTCAACACTGATGAGCAGCCCACTGAGATATCTCAAAACTATTCTTGTGATTACGATTTATATAGCAACCAAGATCCGGATCGAGTCAGTCTACCTGTATCACACCTTTCTCTTCCTCTGCCTGGACCAGATCGGACTCGACCTTTTTGGACTCAACCTTGGCCGGTTCGTATTTCCCTGGGTACTTGACGTTAGTGACAGATAGGAAGGGTGACGAGGAGGGGAAGTAAGGCTACACTCACCTCTTCTAGTTGGTACTAGTGTGTTGAAGGAGGACCGGTTGATATGCTCAGCCATGCTCGAGTGTCCAAGGGAAGGATGAAGGAGCACCATCTTCTGTCCAATCTAGATGGAGGGGTGAGAAACGGTCGATCTCCATGCCCTGGATTTCACTGAAGTGCCGGAGAGAAGGGAAGAGAGTCTTGGTGCGATGGGCCGCAATACTGCTGCTTGGAGGGTATATTGGGGTGTATGTGGCTCGTACGGTGGCACCAACTCGCCTCAGGCTTACTGTACGTGACAACCCGCTCAGACTCGTGCAGCAAAGGGGAGATGGAGGAAGATCAGAGGCTTACCGGTTGGGTTTGTACGAGTGTCGCGAGAAGGGAAGCTTCGTCCGAGTTCCAGAAGAGAAGACGTCAAGCACAGAGTTGGGATCGCTGCTACCATCGATGGTACGGAAGAGAGGCGTTGCTGGTTATAGAGGAGGCTGGCATGTGCGCCTGTGTTCGTTGTGGCATGGGTAGGAGCTCCGAATGGCTGAAGAAAGGGAAGATATGCAGGATAGGTAAGAGCGAGATATGGGGCTGCAATCGTGGACGTGTGAGAGCTGCTGTAGTAGGTAGTTATGGCTGCGGTTTCATTAAGGAAGGAAGGTCAAGAGGGGAGCGTGAGGGTAACTGATGTGAGGTTGATCTTCTGCTGGGCTTCATTTACGTGGAGCAGAGAGTGCATATATGGACTGGCCCGTCTGAGAGGTAGTCATGTTGCTGGGCTTCAATTACGTGGAGCATGGACTGCATGCATGGGCTGTCACAAGGCCCAGCTGGCTCGCAAAGAGGCTAAAGAAATGGCTAAAATTGGTATGTGAGATGATCTCGTCATGGTCTGTCATGATCTCGTTCATGGCTATGAACTCATGGTTGCAATTTAGGGTTTAGTATTATTTATTTTATTATTTATATTTATTTTATTATTTATATTTATTTATTTATTTATTTTTCTATCATTTTATGTGGGAGAAAGGTCTCACATAAAATGATATAATTTGTGATGAAACCGGAAATTAGGTGACATGAAAAGATCAACGGATCGAAATCCGGTTTGACTCGGAATTGATTGAAAGAAAAAATTTCCGGATATTACATCAGTACCCCCTTAAAATAAGTTTCGTCCCGAAACTTAGAATAAGGGCATCTAATCAAACGACTTCCCTCATTAGGGGTATCTAGCTCGGTTTCTACTAACTTTTTTGTTCTAACTTTCTAACATGCGAGATCTACTCAAATATCATAGTCAGGTAACACCTAAAATCTTAAAAAACTCAAAATCAAAACATACTCATGTAGGTCACACAAACAACATCCGAGTACTAACTCGTCGATACTGAAGTAGCATCTATCCTCGCAAAGAACTCAGGGTAACTACGTCTAATACTCTCCTCTATCTCCCAGGTAGCCTCATCGGCTCCTCGTCTAGACCACTGGATCATCAACATCGGTATCTTCTTAGAACGCAGACGTCTAGTACTGCGCTCTACGACGGCTACTAGGTACTCCACAAAAGTATAGTCTGGCTCAACTACCAGATCCTCATGACTGATCACGTGTCTAGGATCTGGTAGGTACTCTCTTCACGGTTTGGTTTTTTCTAAACTTACTTCCAGCTCTTTTAGAAGTTCCCGACTATCGATTCTGAAATAATGATCTTAAACTTCTGTCGGCATTTTACTGAGTGCATAATGCTCTTTGTAATACATACCGCTTGACCCGGTTTCCTCAATGTGACCTAATCGGATCGTTCCTTAATTAATGGGTTTCACCTACTTCTTGTCAAGCTTTCAAATTTATATAACTCAAAACAAATCACACACCCAAGTGGACCTTTTCATATAGATCTCTAATTCCTTAACTTGAAATCACAATTAACCTAACATTGATTTCCTTCATTTGTGGGTTATGTGCCTACCACGCTTCTATTGTAACACCCATTAGGCACAATGGCGTCTTTACAAGGGTCAACATAATTTACCCAACTCCCACCTATACTTCCCTCCTACTACTAGCAAGATCCTCTTCAAACAGACCCTTACTCTCTTACTCAACCGTAGTCTATTCTTAACCAACCAGAAAGCAACTTCTAACCCGATTCTCTCCATATCCTTAGATCATCCCAGAAGGTTATCGTTGCCTACTTGGGGAATCCTCCAAGGCATCGATAAGGTTACCTCTTAAATCCGCAGTCATCAATGTCCCTTCTTGACAGTAACTACTCGTCAAAACCAACACTTACACGTCCTCAGCTGACGTCGGTCAGTCTATATTTGACTTATCTAAATATCCCCGACTTACTCTTCTCATACCTATACTGGCGTTAAATTCTTGGTGAGCATCATCTGCCCGATTAATCCTTTCATGCTTCGCTAATTCGTTTTATCTTCCACACTTCTGTTTTCTTAGGCTAACTCTACTTCTCGAGCCCAACTAGGTCATTTATCTTGACATAAATAGTCATTCCAAGTCTTCAACGATGGCTGGTAAGTGTCTTTGTAGTTTTGGTGACTTTAATTATCACCCCCCTAGTGGTCTCCTTGCATGGACCATCGGTGTTGATGACTTAGGTCCTGTGGTAATTGGGGTTACCTCGGACTTTCGACTCCACTAAGGCCGTTCTCATATATACATTCTTTCGCTGGTGTTACTGGCAATATTGCCTTCATGAAACTCCGTTGTTTCTGCTACAGGGTTTCAACTCTTTGATACCGGCATTGCGATTTCTTTCAAATTCCTATATCTTTGAGGAGGTCAAAACCTCTCTACACTTGTAAAGTCTACATTTTGCTTCTACACTCTATTGTAGGTATCCCTTCCATGCACCTTAGACTCTCATATCCGGGTCGACATTTTATCTTCCTTGGTCTCTCAAGCTTGTCTTGTGAATTCTTTTACTAGGTGACTCATCTTATACATTTTTCTTCTTTGCATCGGTCTCTAATTGTGTGTTGATCATTAGTACCCATTCTGTGTTGGAACTTCAGTTACTTTGTACTCTTGCATAGATTTTCCTAAGGACATCCTCATCTCAAGACTTTATTTAAAATTCAGCACGACCCGCAATTTTGATACATGACTTTCCTTCTCACCGGTTAAGTTATACGCTTGATTTACACTAAATCCATCATAGTGTCAACCGTCCGTTAGTATGATTTTTATTAAACATCTAATAGTACCATTTGTATACAACACATTAGGTGCATATGATTTTCCCACCTATCAAATTTCTCGCATCGCATTTATTATGCCTTCCTTATACTCATGTCGCTTTACCTTCTTTAAATCTTTACACCCCGTAAGATAGTTAAATCCCTTTGAGTTTTCTCGTACACGCTTTACGGACCACGTTGGTTGGTCTTATTACTTTCATCAACTCTTGTGTCATCGGTCCAGCGGGAATTTTCATTGAAGTACCTCCATTTCTCATTAAGCTTTTATATAAACACTTTTCGGTAATCATCTTATTGGGGTAATACCGGATCCATATAACAGCCTTTAGTCATTCAACTTTACTCCTTCATATGTCTGTTCTAGCCAGCATGTAGATTTCATCTACAATCACCTCACAACTCGACCACACATTTCACCAAGGCTTTAAATCGTACTCTCTATGTTTGTGCCGCCTCTACAATTCCAATTATTCTGTGTCACATCTTTACTCACAAGGGTTTCCCCTGTCAATCTAGACAGTTTAACCCCACTTTTTCTCGGAGGAGCACCATCAATCCTACTTGTGTGGAATGCTAAGACATAGGACATGTTCACAATCATTTACTTCTTCTTAGTCTTCTAGTTCTTCTTACAAGGATCCCTTCATACTAACTTTGATATGTATCTTTCCTTAGTCAGTAGTAAGTAACTACTCACAACAATTCCCTTTACACCATTGCTATCATCAATGGTCATTCCCGACCGTCAAGAGCTTCTCTTTAATTTCTTTATTAGAGTTATCATATTGGACTCATTCAATGTTACCATTAAGGCTACTAGTACTTGTATTGATTTAACTTCACCATTGTCATCGTTGATCTCTGGAAGAAATTCACCAGATGTCGGTAAATTTCCTTTATAACCTTGTGGTTATTCTTCTTATCTGTCAACCAACCATCACTAGTTAGCCAGCACGTGTAAATTCTCTGTTCTTACCATTTAGTCTATAGTTGACCTTCTATAAGATTGTAGACTTACTTTTCTTCTATCTCCTTTGAGGTTTACTATACAAGGTGAAAATATATCTCTTCCATTTATTTTCCTTTAACTCCTTCTACAATTTACCCTCTTATAAGAGTACTATACTCTTACGAGTCTAGTTGTTCCTTCGTCTCCCGTCGACGGACTTATCAATTCTTCTACGATAACTTGTAGGCCTTTCCTCACGATTCTGTTTACCCAAGTTATTGTCCACTTGCGGTTCTCTGTTATGACCCGCTAGTGTTATTAACTTAAATCCATTCGTGAGTGAGAAGTTATTAGAGACCCTCTTTTTCCCCAAGACTATTCTCCTACACCCTCCTTCTTGGGGTGTTGCTTGTACTTCCGTGTTTATAGAAATCCGGTCTTGGTTGTATCCCGATCCTTGTTCTAATTCTTGTGTGTTCCAGGGGGTCACACCACTTCCATGTTGGGTGAAATCGGTCTTCCCTTTTCTAGCAACCTGTAAGCTTTCGTTTTGCGGCTCTTTAATTCTTCGTATCGGGATGGGCAACGTATCTTATCTTGACTCCTACTCTTATGATTGTCTCGGTTTCCCCTCCTAATTGTAGTTAAAGTAGCTTGTCGAGAGTGATCATGTTCCGCTCTGCTTCTAGCTTCAAACTTTCACCTTCTGGTCCGTCGGTAAGCTTAGATTCAATACCTCTTGTCTGGATCGCTACTATACTTCACCTTGACTTTCATGCCCATGTGTGTTTCTGAAGGTATCCGTATTGTTTGTAACATTGCTTTACACCACACTTGAAAGAACCTATGGGTTGTCTCTTCCAATTCGTATATTTGTCGGTCATCAAACACTTTTCCGGAACTACTCTCATGTATTTTCTTCATTTGGTCCTATTGAGTTGACTCGGGGCTCCCTTCTTGTCTTCGTCGTTGGTGTTGTCTTTTAATCTTCACTTTTCCATCTCGACGTTCCTTAACAAGTTCGAAGGAGTTGTCCGCCGTTCGTCTACCCTAATGCACATAAGATGTGCATACTAATCCTCACGTTGACACCCTTCAAAATCTACTTAGATGTGTCAAAGGGGTGAGAAACTTATTATGTTATCTCCGTTAAGGACATAACTTAACTACAATTTCTACTAATCTTCGGCATATATTTATTTATACTACATATCTTTATAATCAACCTAATAAGTTCAACTAAAGTAAAACCTAAAGTCCATACTAAGCATACTGAGATCCGCGGTAGTAGTGGTGGTCAGCCGTACTTTTCGATCCCCAACCAGTCTATGCATGCATTTGAAAACTAAAAGTTCTTTTTAAAACTCAGATCCCTTTCTGGGATCTGCTTAAGTACTTATTCGGTCTTTCAGAAGATTTCAAGTGTCATTGCTGCCAACCTAGAGCTCTGATACCATGTTGTAACACCCCAAATTCTCAGAACTCGGGACATTACTGGTTAGGACCTCACAATGGGTCCCGACCTCAGTTTGACAACAATTTTACTAGGATATATTACCTATATCCACCTTTAACATATCAAAAATTTAACGGTGGATGCTAGATCTAAGGTATCTAACTATATACTCAAAGTCAGCAGTTTTAATCCCAATTTCTGGAAATAAAAGGGTATACTACAGATTCCTACTTCAATTCCTGTTGGCCACACAAATCACAAATAAAACAACCCTATAGATCACATATTCAACACGGATGAGCAGCCCACTGAGATATCTCAAAACTATTCTTGTGATTAAGGTTTATGTAGCAACCAAGATCCGGATCGAGTCAGTCTACCTGTATCACGTCTTTCTCTTCCTCTGCCTGGACCAGATCGGACTCGACCTTCCTGGACTCAACCTTGTCCGGTTCGTTTTTCCCTGGGTACTTGACGTTAGTGACAGATAGGAAGGGTGACGAGGAGGGGAAGTAAGGCTACACTCACCTCTTCTAGTTGGTACTGGTGTGCCGACGGAGGACCGGTTGATATGCTCAGCCATGCTCGAGTGTCCAAAGGAAGGACGAAGGAGCACCATCTTCTGTCCAGTCTAGACGGAGGGTGAGAAACGGTCGATCTCCATGCCCTGGATTTCACTGAAGTGCCGGAGAGAAGGGAAGAGAGTCCTGGTGCGATGGGCCACAATACTGCTGCTTGGAGGGTATACTGGGGTGTATGTGGCTCGTACGGTGGCACCAACTCGCCTCAGGCTTACTGTACGTGACAACCCGCTCAGACTCGTGCAACAAAGGGGAGATGGAGGAAGATCAGAGGCTTACCGGTTGGGTTTGTACGAGTGTCGCGAGAAGGGAAGCTTCGTCCGAGTTCCAGAAGAGAAGACGTCAAGCACAGAGTTGGGATCGCTGCTACCATCGATGGTACGGAAGAGAGGCGTTGCTGGTTGTAGAGGAGGTTGGCATGTGCGCCTGTGTTCGTTGTGGCATGGGTAGGAGCTCCGAATGGCTGAAGAAAGGGAAGGTATGTAGGATAGGAAAGAGCGAGATGTGGGGCTGCAATCGTGGACGTGTGAGAGCTGTTGTAGTAGGCAGTTATGGCTGCGGTTTCATTAAGGAAGGAAGGTCAAGAGGGGAGCGTGAGGGTAACTGATGTGAGGTTGATCTTCCGCTGGGCTACATTTACGTGGAGCAGGGAGTGCATATATGGACTGGCCCGTCTGAGAGGTAGTCATGTTGCTGGGCTTCAGTTACATGGAGCATGGACTGCATGTATGGGCTGTCACAAGGCCCAACTGGCTCGCAAAGAGGCTAAAGAAATGGCTAAAATTGGTATGTGAGATGATCTCGTCATGGTCTGTCATGATCTCGTTCATGGCTATGAACTCATGGTTGCAATTTAGGGTTTAGTATTATTTATTTTATTATTTATATTTATTTTATTATTTATATTTATTTATTTATTTATTTATTTATTTATTTTTCTATCATTTTATGTGGGAGAAAGGTCTCACATAAAATGATATAATTTGTGATGAAACCGAAAATTAGGTGACATGAAAAAGTCAACGGATCGAAATCCGGTTTGACTCAGAATTGATTGAAAGAAAAAATTTCCGGATATTACAAAATAGAACAATATTCCATAAGGACCGAGATCATTTTAATACTCGCATTCGTTGTAGCCTTTGTGAAAAATATTATGTCATTGGAAAAGGTTGTGAAAGAATTATTGAGCAATTCCTCGTAATAGGAAAACCTATGAATTTCGGATAATTGTTGCATATTTCTTGCCAAGATTTCAACCCCCAAATTAAAGAGAATGGGTGAGAGAGGAGGGTCGCCTTGCCCGAGTCCTCTATGTGGGAGGATTATTGAAGTTAAGGAACCGTTTCCTAGTATGGAGTAGGAGACTGTTGATATAAATTCATTGATCCATTTCCTAAAAATACTTGCAAAGCTAAACTTTAGCACGACTGCCACTAGGAATTTCCATTCAACTTTATCGTAACCTTTTTCCATATCTCGTTTTATGGCCATAGAACCTTCTCTTCCTTTTTTTTGCTCTAAATCCGTGGAAGATTTCATGTGTAACGAGGATGTTGTCATGAATTACTCTATTCTTTGTGAAAGCACTTTGTAAAGGGTGAATTAGTTTTGATAGTATTAGGTTTAGTCTATTTGCCAGGATCTTAGCTATTATTTTATATATATCGTCGAGCATACACTTATTGGTCTGTAATGGGAGGTTTAAGCTGGATTATCAATCTTTGGTCATAGGGAAATTAAGTGTGAATAATCTGTTTTAAAATTTTTTCCGGTTTTGTAGAAACTTTTTACCACTCTAATGATTGCGGGTCCAATAAAACTTGACTGTTGATTGTGTCATGTATAGGTACAAGATGTCGTTGTTGGAGATAGACGGAATCACTAGCACGAGGTCAACATCCGCAATAACATTTGTTTTCATGTCTAAGGAAAACTCGAATCACTACGAGTGAGCATCAGAGAGACTCCGACATGTGTGCGGAAACGTTACATTGGGAGTTATAGTGATGGATGTCCCCGGATGCGAAACACATGATTTGCACAATTCATATGAAGTGAAACATTCAACATAGATTTTGGATAGTGACACGATCAAAGCAAACACAAACGGTTTTTGCATCACACTACAATTTCTACTAGAAAACATGGCCAAAATTGACACCTTTTTAGGCCATTCTCAACTCTTAAAAAGTGTAGAGGAAAAAAACTTGAAGCCCAGTAAATGCGTCGAGGATTCCAGCGCCATATTTGGTCGATGCTTTTCGGCGCCGACAACCTCGACGCCTTTTGATGTCATATGTACGAATGTCGACGCCTTTTATGAGAACTTCCCCGCAATTTTTTTTGAAAAAGATGATACCTTTAAGCGTTGAGAAATGTGAGTGTAACTCGAAATTTTTGACATTACAAAGCGTCGTGATTTGTGATAGATTTCCGCTAAATTTTCTTTGAGAAAATGACGCCTTAAAGCGTCAAGAATGGAGAATGTATTAGGAAATATTCAACGCTAAAATGCGTCATGAATAGCAAATTTGTATTAAAAAAAATACATTTTTCTGAAATTTCATTTATAATTCTATAGAAAATTTGATATGTAAAAGATTATCATCAGATCTCATTTTACATATAACATTCCTATACATCTCTCAGCTTTAACTAGATTAACACAAACCCACATATTAACAACATTTGTATACAAAATGAAGTCAAATCTCATGAAGGATTCAACATAAGACACGTACAAGGACATGAGAGTCTTTAGCATTTCTCTTGGCATTAGTATTAGAAAAAACAACGTAAATAAGAATAAAAGTGCCTCCAATCTCAACAAATGTATGTGGATAACTCGAGTGTCCACAATTAGTTTCCTAACTAGTGTAAATCAGGAGGAGCATTTTTTGGCTCTGACTTTGTCTGAATTGATTAAATTGTATTTTGTTGTCAAGTTGTGCCTGTCACTATCAAGCTAAATGAATTCTCAATGGTTACTTAGCTATATCACAAGAAATTTAGACTTAAGCACATACACTATCCCTATCTAACACAAGAAAAAGAAATGACACAAACATTTAGTCTCCAATTATTTTTCGTCCCATTAACATCGCTATGTGACACAAAAAACAAAAATTGAAACAAACATTTTGTCTACTAAATGATAAGTGACCCTAAACATTAGAATCATCAAAGCAAATTTTAGCACATTATAGCAAGTGAATAACCAAGTAAGAAGATCGACGAATTGATTTTCTTGAAAAGAGAATTAAGAATTTGGAATAATAATCAATCATCAAAGCAGGGGAACGATACATGCCTCAAATATTTTACCTGGAGAACGAGAGATATATTAGGAAAGTAATTTGTGGACTTGATTTTATACTATAACCACATGAAGATTTCTAATGTAGATGGTTGCTTATAATCATATGTTTTTTATATCACCAAAAAATACAAAGAAGAATTTTGATTACCTTAGTTTTCTAATATAAGTGTTGTTTAACCTTGATGATGGCATACTTTAAATTTGTACAAGTGGTTCTCTTATTTCATTTTGTAGAAAGAAGAAAATTTTCATTTTTAAACAAGTAATGTTGCACGCGGTAAAATAAAGGCTTTAATTAACTTAATCCCATAAAAGAAGCATTGACATAAGAAAACCGGTTTTCCTGCAGTTTTTAATAAATTCTAGGGGTAGAATTCCATAAATCCTGACCCTTAATCTAAATCAATGGTTGAGATTTAATTTAAATTATATATTATTAAAAAAACTGAAAAATACCCCATTAACCTATACGGTTTTCTCACTTTCTGTTATTCCTCTGCCGGCTGCCGCTCGCTTGCACATTACTTCTTTTCTCTACTACTGCATACTCCTTATCTATTGTTAAGCTAATCTTCATCCTCCTCATTCAAAGGATTTAACGAGACAGTTTTACAAGGAGTCGTTTTCAGCCTTCTTTGGATCGAGTGTTCAATTTTGATTAGCCTACTGCTGTCTAAAACGGGTTTTGCCGCAAATCTTGAAATTTTGGTGTCTCAACAGCATCGTCATGGATGTATCTACAAAATGGATCCCACAATTAGGTATGGAATTTGATTCAATTGATGATGTATGGAATTTTTGGGTAGAATATGGAGGAAAAATGGGCTTCAATGTTCTTAAGCATTTTGAGAACAAGAGTAAGAAAACTGGACAGGTAACTTCGAAAAGGTTTTTATGTGCTAAACAGGGTCATCGTGTGATTGACAAGATAGGCAACTTAGGTAAACGTTGTCGGGCTGAAACTAGAACGGGTTGTCAAGCACGAATTGGATGCTCACTGAACACGATAACAAACAAATACAAAATACATGATTTTGTATCTGAGCACAATCATCCTCTCCATTCACCAGAGACGAGTCACCTATTGACATCACAAAGGAAAATATCAGAAGCTCAAGCTACTGAAATTGATCTTGCAGATGACTTTGGAATTAAGCCTAGAGATGCTCACGAGTATATAGGTGCACATGTTGAGGGATCAACTAATTTAGGGTACATACATCAGGATCATAGAAATTACCTACAAAGAAGCACGAAGTGGTATTGTGAGAGATGTTAGTGAAGAGCAAATGACTAATGCTCACGAGTATATAGGTGCACATGTTGAAATACTTTCATATGCAAACGGTGGGCAATCCTTCATTTCAGTATTCTATTCAGCTGCATAGTGAAGAGCAAATGACTAATGTATTTTGGGCCGATGCAAAAATGCTTATAGATTATGCATCATTCGGAGATGTAGTTATCTTTGATACTACATTTGGTACGAACAAGGAGCATAGACCTCTTGGTGTTTTTGTCGGTTTTAACCATTTCAGGGAACTTGTTATTTTTGGAGCCACATTGTTGTATGATGAAACTACAGAATCTTTTCGATGGTTGTTTGAAACCTTTCTTTCAACGCATGACAATAAGTATCCGAAGACCATTTTCACCGATCAAGACATTGCTATGGGAAAGGCTATAGGTGAGGTTATGCCAAATACTTCACACGGATTATGTACATGGCACATTATGGAGAATGCATTGAAGCACTTAATTCATGATGAGTCAAGTGTTCTTCAAGATTTTAAGGCTTGCATGTGTGAATGTAATGAAGTAGCTGAATTTGAGGAAGCTTTTAGTGCGTTGCGGAAAAAAGTGACAAAAGTTACTTGGTTGGATGATATATTATGCCTTGAGAAACAAGTGGGCTGAATGTTATATGAAGGATGTATTTTCTTTGGGAATGTGAAGCACACAACTAAGTGAGAGTTTCAATAGGGATTTGAAAGACTATTTACATTGTAAAATGGATGTAATGCAATTTTTTAAACACTTTGAGCGTGTTGTTCGGCAAAAACGCCAAAACGAGATACAATCTGAATTTGCTTATCGGGAGAAATTTCCTAAAATGAAGATGAGGAGAACACCGATACTCATACAAGCTGGCCAAATATACACTCCTAAGATTTTTGAAGCCTTCCAAGACGAGCATGATTGGTCTACAACCGCATACATCTAGCCTTCAGTTGAAGGTCAACCAAGTAATGAGTATGTAGTTGTGATTTCTAGTTTTGATGATGATAATTCTTCTGATATGCAGTATACAGTTTTTACTGATCCGGTAATTTAAACAGTCGCATGTAGTTGTAAAATGTTTGAGAGGTTGGGAATATTATGTGCTCATGCTTTAAAGGTGCTTGACACGATGAACATTAAATTAGTTCCCTAGAAGTACATTTTGAAGCGATGGACTAGGGACGCACGAAGTGGTATTGTGAGAGATGTTAGCGGGAGAGTTGTTGTTGAGGACCCTGTTAGCATGAAATATTGCGATATTCTAGGAACTTTTTCTAGTTGTTTTTCATCCATTATAGTGTTCATTGATAAGGCATTGAAGCAATTGCTAGCTAGTTTGTCTACATTGTCGATATAGAGGTCTACATAAGCTTTGTGTTGATTATAGGTGAATAAGAGCTAAAACCGAACCAATTGAGAGGGAAAAGAGAAGATTTGAGCACATCCAAGGATTGAGGACACATCAAAGAAGCCAAGGAAGATGCTAGGATGAGGAATGACACAACACAAAGGAAACCACAAGAAATTTACACTTCCACGCTCTAAAATACAGTCGTAGGGAAGTCCACGCCCAAACCACTACAAAAAATAATTCAATTAGCCACGGATGTTGGCAACGGCATAAAAGCTATTTGCCGTCGCCAACCATCAACGGCGACGGCTTGGCGACGGCAAAACAGGGCGAAGCCAGAACAGGCGACGCAAAATTTTTCGCGACGGCCTATAGCTGTCGCTAAAATTTCGCGTCGGATGTTGGCGACGGTTACTATCGGCCGCCAGTATTTCGCGTCGGCTAAAGCCGTCGCCGTCTTCGTCTTGTGTCGCAAACTTTAAAATTTGGTGCGCAATTTTAAATTTTGCATCGAAAGTATCCGTCTCATATTTAAATTTGGTAGGAAATTTTGTGTTTTTGGCAACGGCAAGGAGCCATCGCAAATTGTATATTGGTGGGAAATTTGTATTTTAGCGACAGCTTGGAGACGTCGCAAATTGTTAAATGTGTTTAAAATATTAATCTTTGGCAACGGTAACCTCCGTGACAAAAGAAAATTCTACCACAGCTGTAAAATTTAAAAACATCTAAATGGCTGCAACGGCAATTTTCATAAACCAAAAGAGCGTATTTAACATTCAAAACAATCAAGATACAACGATTCGAAGCACAAAGGAGTTCACAATCTAAAAGTACAAAACCTAGATAGCCTTCATCTTTAACAAAATGGTAATGAAGTTCACAATCACACACTTTCACGATTTAAATATCTTCTACTTGGACTTGACCATTCGAAGAAGATTCCACAAGGTCCATGTTTAAAACTTCCTCCCATCCACCAGTCATTGAGCAAGAACCGTACCTCTAAAAAGCATGATGATAACCTTTGAGAGTTGTATGCTGACAAGGAATAACATCAATGGTAAGGCAAGACCAAATGTACCATTCCAGAAATTGACATTTATGGCAGCAGGTGAGAGTGTCTAACACATACATTTGTTCGCAGCAGCTAGTATTTTGTTTCCAATATCCCGTCTATGAGACCAAACTCCATAGCCTGCACAGAAGATGAACATCATGAAAAAAAAAGGACCAAAACGATTACATCCAAGGCTACCAAAAGATTACATCCAAGACTGCATATAGATAGCAAAATAGAGAGTGAGAAACTGAAAAGTCAGTGAATGATAGTAGCATAAGAAGAGTTCTACTATATTAGTTGTCGGATTGGCCAATTGGGCCCAACTCTTTCAAAAGTGTACTCCCAGTTAATCTTTGCAGGATTGTCAAAATGTAGATAGATCACTAAAAATTCACTTCAAGCTTACTAAGAAACCGGAGATACTCATACAACTACCCACCGAGAAGTTACAAGCTCAAAACTATAGCTGAAAGTATTTCAATAAATCAGGCTGTATGCTCGGTATTTTGAAAGAAATGGTTGAAAAATATTCATAAACACTTCCTTTTAAATGCTCTCTAGAACCATAATTCATGTGAAAAAAATTGTACAGAGAGGTTACAAAAGCCCACTAGCTACTTAATGGAAAGTGTGAATAGTAATTCATTTGAAAAAAATCTTTCACCACGCCATGTTTGAACCATAATTCACATGGAATACCTAGTAGCGCATTACAAGAAAGGATTAATATTTACCTCTGAAGTAGATAGGAAGCGGTCCTTGTATGTATATTGTTGAACTTTCTCAAGAGGTTGGCCAGTAAATGCGGCAAACATATTATCAATTTTCTGCAACATATAACCCAAATGATTTAAATTTTGCAATCTGAATCCCAGCACACACTTGCATCAACATCCACTGATGCTTCAATGAGTTTAGTTGAACCAACCCTACAGCCCCCATACTATATTTAAGACAAAAGGTGAGATTTTTTTTTCCTCTCCGAGAATAGGAAATAGCAAGTCAAAGATCATAAGTAAACCCTCCGGTAGAAGTAAAACAGTAGAAAATAAAGCAAGGAAGTACAACAAGACACATAGCAATCTTAGATTAATAATGTAGTGCTTCTTGCTGGTAGAAACAGAAACAATTTGCATATTATAAAAGAGATCAATTCAGAAAGTCAGATGATCACTTTATTTCGTAAAGAAGTCACAAGCGAGTTACTCCACTAACATAATTAACAAGAGACATCGGAACAATTTAACGATAAACCGCACACAAAATGTCAACCACGCACAATTAAGTAAACTGCACACTGAGGCCTTAAGATACGAGTGAGGATCTCAATCTGTGTTTATAGAAGGGGAGGCAATTAACAACTAGTTTTGCATATATATCTAGTTTCACAATAGATAGTCATAGAAGAAGAATATCAAAACCGGATATAATGCAGTTTCACATCTATATGAAAGATCAGAAAAAGGCATAAATCATACACTCAGATTATAAAATTAAAGATATTATACTAGGGATGACAAACCACAAGCTAAAATGAAGCTGGGAAAACCAATTAAAGATCATATTGACATATAATATAATAATCAACGACAAAAAATGAAAGAAACAATCTAGGAAGCAAGCGCAAACAACTAACTCATATTGACAAATTAAGCACCAAGCAAGTCTTTTCAGGTTGGCAAATTAAGCACTAAGCATTTTTTTTTTCTGGCTGCAACATCATGTAGAACCTTAACAACTAACTCAAATTCAGAAAAGTGAAAAAGATAATGGAAGCAAGCGTAATATCAAAGGAGAAAAATAAGCAGAGACAAAGTCATCAGTTGAAGAGTATTTTTGAATTTTAACAGTGAATCACTAATTCATGTTAAAAAAACCTACGGAGGGAGAAGAAAATTAGGAGTTTTTCCTAAACCGATCAAATTGTAAAATTTCGGTGAATCAATATAACACGGTTCGAGCAAACCCGATAAGTTTTTTCCTAAGACGAATGGGGACCCATAACAAAGTAGGCGACTACACGCAATATAAGAAGGTTGTAAATATATTCTGTTATATATATCTCGTAATGACTACGTGTCTACGTGTGTTTGTTGTTATGATAAGATCAATTTATACTTTCAAAATTATGAAGTTCATCTCAGTTTAATTATTATGTGTTCAATCTTGCTATACTAATAAGTCTCGTGTTCAAGCTATAAACAACTTTGACTTCAAAATCTATCGAATGCAACTTTGACTTGAAAACAAATCAAATTATATGATAAAAACGATTGATTAGAATTCAAATCACTAACCAGATGAATCAGGCTGTTTTCGACCTCTCTTCTGCCCAACCCACGAACTCAGATCATAATCCACCCCTGCACCACCAGCGCCGCCGTGCAGCCAACCACCGAAATCCATGACAGACTGCATCTCCGGCTGATAACATCATTGCATCAACAAAATACTGTGAATGAAAGCAGACGATATAAAATACTGAGAATGACTTGACATGATTTTACAAGTGCATTTAAATCAAAACACAATACTATGAATGAAATCCATAAGATACTGCGGAAATAAGTCAACTATCCATGTGAAAAAACCATTAAGCCTAATAACATCTAATTCCACAAACCAACACTTAGATTACACTAACAACATTCAGCAATCACTAGTTAAACAAATAGACATGAAATTACACATAAACCTACGTATACACAATTCAACCCTACATACACAAAAGCCCCAAATCCCAAATTCCGCACACCTAGGGTTTACTGCACCATCTAGAATTTCAGAAATAAAATCCCAAAAACGAAATTAGGATCACATAGTTTCCAATCTCACCCAACTATGTTCGAAATCGGATCTGCGCAAGAGAGGTAAGACAGTTACTGATGTCAGGGAAGAAACGGCGTTGCTGGTGGGTAATGGAGGTGCCGGCAGCAACAACGCACGGAGGTTCCGGTCTGTCCTGGCACCGCTCGCGACTCACCGCAAGGAAGGAGAAGGAGTCGACTTTGATCCGTCCTGGCAGCACCCACGACTCGCAAGGACTGGTCCACCCTTGTTAACGCTGCCCTGGTTCGCAGGGTCTCGCGGAGGCTTGCAGGGACGGCGGCTGGACAGCCTGGACCGACGGTTTTGCGGGAGAAGGGTTGGTCTGTTCGCTGGAGAAGTAGAAGGGGGTTCCTTGTTCCAGTGGTGCGCAGCAGGAGAAGGTTTACGGGGAGGGAGAAGAAGATTAAGAGAGAGGAGGCATGATAGGGAAAATTAGGGTTAGGGAACAAAATAGAGTTAAATAGGTGAGATGAAAATCCAAATTTATGGAATTTTTCGGTATTTTACGGATTCGGCTTACCTTGATAAAATCAAATAAAAATAAATAAATAAACTAAAATACGACTTTACATAAAACTTGAGAGTTGAGATTGTGCCGGCGATTGAGGACGATAGCTGAAGGCGAAGACAACGAATGAAAACTAAAGACGAAGAACAGACCTTGCGAGTGGCAACTGAAGACGGCAACTGAGAGTTGAGATATGAAAGATGAGATATAGCGTGAGTCTGAAACCCTAAAAAAATTGAAGAAGAAGACGGGAGTCGATACATCTCATGTGAGTCTGAAACCTTGCGAGTTGAAGCCGGTCGTTGCAGTTGGATTCGGAGAAGACTTAGATGACGACACCAAAAGTAGAAGACGACTCAGACGATGTTGAACAATCGAAGAATGAAGTTTGAGACAAACGGGTGTAAGCGGGTGAAGCGGGTCGGGTTAGTGGATAGATGATGGATCGGGTGACGGATGGATGAAAGGTCCACCCGAATCCTACCCTGATTCATCACCTTCTTCACCCGTCACTCGCTTTCACCCACTTTATATCGGGTTTTCACCCTTTTACTATGGATCGGGTGATCGGATGTCCGTCGGGTTCAGATGAAATTGACATCCCTAAACGTGGTGTAAGAGAGAAACCTAATTTTTTTGCGGGAATATAATTTGGATGAGTTTTAAATTTTTATAAGAAAAAGAAAATTATTTATATAAATTTTTTTACCCTAATATATTCATATGACGCCACATAATTTGGTTATTGGCGTCAGCGTCATAAAGTCATCGCAAATGGTCCCTTTTATTAGCCACGATAAGATTAGCCGACGCCAATAACATGACTATTAGCGACGGTCGTATACCACCGACGCAAATAATTTGTATTTTTTGCCACGTTGATGTTGCCGTCGCCAAATCAAGGCCAATGGCGACGGCAAACCATCACCGTCGCCAACAAGCGTGGCTAAATGAATTATTTTTTGTAGTGCCACGGCCGTGGAACTTGGCATCATGAGCGTGGAACATTCCAGAGAGTTACACGGTCAAATGTACGGTCGTGGAAATTGTGAAGAACCGTAATCCACTTCCACGCTCTAAACCACGGCCGTGGAACTCCATGAAACCGTGATTTAGGCGATCTTTTGACGAATAAAATATTGACATATCATTTACGTATATGGGCCGGGCGGTTATTTTATCCTTTCTTATAAAAGGGCTGAAGGAGGGAGAAAACGGGTTTTCGCTTACGCTTGCTTACACGTGCTTAGGGTTGCATTGGACGTGCGGAGATTCACAAGGGTTTGAAGATTTGGAAGTTGTTTGTGGCGGAAATTGCGTCTTTTGTTCTTAGGTTTGATTAGAAGATGGATTGACATCCCGTTCTTCGTTCTTATCAAGGATCGTTACTGGTTTGTGTTTATTCCAAATCTGTTATACATTATCACCCTTGTTTGTGGATTTGAGATTGATTTGAGATTTATTGAAGGTTTTCATCTTTCTTTCTTCTTAATCTTGAATTTGATATTATAATGACTGTTATTGGCTAAAACCCTTTAGCAACTCTAAGGTGAAGGGTTGATAATTGTGGCTTAGATGATGATAGATCGATCGTAATTTGATTGGACCTTGAGAGTTAGAGAGGTTCGCCGACGAACCAAAATCACGGTATGTTCTTGAGGTTCCACGGCCGTGGAACTCAAGATCTACCCGTAACTTGTACCAGTTTACGAACTTGCTTTTACTTTGATCCAAGGTTAAAGATTAGCTTTAATCTAGTCTAGGTTTTCCCTTTTCTAGGTAGTAGTGAAGCCTCAACAACCTCTACTTCGATTTCGAGTGTCACAACCTTAATCGGTTTAATTAGTCTTGATCCATGGGTTACAAGTTTGGGTATTTGAGATTAATTCTTGTCTTTAGATCCTTTCTATACTGAAGCCTCAACAACCTTTATAGAGAGTGTCTTTAGATAAGTCATATAAAGCCTTGGAACTTCACCGTACATTGCTTTACCTTAGCATACCTTTGCAACTCTGTCCTTAGTTCTTTAGTATATCTTGAATCGATTGCCACAATTAGATACTTGGATCTTTAGGGTTGCTGTTTTCCCAATATTTGCAAAGCTCATTGTTAGCATGAAATATTGTGATATTTTAGGCACGTTTTCTAAGTGTATTTCATCCCTATCGATAGTCATTGATTAAGCATTGATGCAATTGTGAGCTAGTTTGTCTATAATGTCGAAATAGAGATCTACACAAGCTTTATGTTGATTGTAGGCAATTAAGAGCTATTTCCGAACGGATTGAGCAAGGATGGAGTTTGATCGAGCATGTCCAAGGATTGAGAACATCTCTAGGAGCTAAGGAAGGTGCTAACTTGAAGAATAGCACGAGGAAAGGAAGAATTACGGTTTACCCCTAAACCACGCTCTAAAATACGGCCGTACTACATTCCACGTTCAAGTCCACGGTCGTGGAACCTTGGCAAAGGAAGCGTGGTTCATTCTAGCAACTTCTACGGCCGTGGAAGGATTGAAATAAACCGTAACCAATTTCCACGCTCTAAATTACGGGCGTGGAACCCTTCCAGGACCGTGATCTTGGCGATCTTTTACGCAATATTTTAAGCCACGATCTCCTACGCAATTGGACCGGGCTTATATTTTATCTTACACTATAAAAGGACGGAGGAAGAGAGATTCCGTCACCTTCGCTTACGCTTAGACGCACTTTCGCTTACACTTGGATTTACCCTAATTTCCCGCCCTTTGCGGAGATTGGGATTGAGAGATTTGCGCTTTGCTATTGAGATTTCCGGATTGACGGAAGACTCGAAGATTTGGAAGATTGTTCGCAAGGAGATTACACTTCATACTTAGGTTCGATTTGAAGACGGATTGACATCCCGTTCTTCCTTCTTAATCTAAGATTGTGATTGCTTGTGTTATTCCGAAACCATTGACATTATTGTTCTTGATTGTGGATTTGAGATTAGTTTGAAGTTTATTAAAGGTTTTCGGAAGTTCTCATCTTTCATTCTTTTAAATCTTGAATTTGATATCAATATGACTGTTGTTGGCTAAAACCCTTTAACAATTCTAAGGTGAAGGGTTGATAGTTGTGGCTTAGATGATGATAGATCGATCGTAAATAGATTGGACCCTGAGAGTTAGAGAGAATCGCCGACGAACCTAATCCACGGTCTGTTCTTGAGCTTCCACGGCCGTGGAACTCAAGAACTACCCGTAATTTTGTGTCAGTTTACGAACTTGCTTTTACTTTAATCCAAAATTAAAGATTTGCTTTAATTTAGTCTTGGCTTGCCTTTTCTAGGTGGTAGTGAAGCCTCAACAACCTCTACCTCGATTCTGAGTGTCACAACCTTAATCGGTTTAGTTAGTCTTGATCATTGGATTATAAGTTTGGGTATTTGACATTAATTCTTGCCTTTAGATCTTTTCTATATTGAAGCCTCAACAACCTTTATAGAGAGTGTCTTTTAGGTGGGCCATATAGGGTTTTTGGAACTTCACCGTACGATTACCTTACATTCGTATACATTTGCATACCTCAACTCTGTCTTTAGTTCTTTATATATCTTGAATCAATTGCCACAGCTGGATTCCTGGATCTTTAGGATTGTTGTTTTCCCAATAATTTGAAAAGATTCATACATCTATAACTGGATTTAACCCCCCAAATCTCTGTGTTCGATACTCTGGAATTCTTGCTCAACTATATCGATCCGTACACTGCGGGTTCGCTTGCTTGATTTCTAGTTTTATAATTAAAGCTTATTTGCACGCACGCTAAGTGGCGAACACTCATACATTTACTTGCTTGGCAATTTACAAACTGAATCAAGGGAAGTTCCTAGGAAAACCAAATGTTTACTCATGCGGAGGAAGTTCCTAGGAATCAAGGGAAACTTCCAGGATAAACGGAGGACAACCCAAAGGGAAGGGTGATGGCAATCACAACTAGGAGCGGGGTCACAACTACCGACCCGCAGCCCAAGTTTGTAGAAGTCTCCGTTGAGAAAGAAAAAGAGAAGGGGAAGGAGAAGGAAGATGTCTACGTTCCTCCTCCAGCTTACAAACCTCCCCTACCGTTCCCACAATCTAGAGCAAGAGCGCGTCTAGATAAACAATTCGGTAAGTTTATAGAACTCATGAGTAAATTGCATATTAACATACCTTTCATTGATGCTATTATAGGTATGCCGGCTTATGACAAGTTCTTAAAGGAGCTCCTCTCCAACAAGAGGAAGCTAGAAGATTTCGGAGAGGTTAAGATGAGTTCGGATTCTTCGGATCTCATCAAGACCATGAAGGAGAAAATACCCCCAAAGCTAAAGGATCCGGGGTCATTTTGTATTCCCATAGGAGTGGGAGATGTCACATATGATGCATTATGTGACTTGGGAGCAAGTGTGAGCATCATACCACTTGCATTATGTAGGAAGATCGGTTTAGGCGACCCTAAACCGGTGAAGATGACGTTGTACATGGCGGATCGATCCATCACTCGTCCCGTCGGTATTGTAGAAGACGTCCCAGTCAAGCTAGGTAAATTCTTTGTTCCCATTGATTTTGTTGTGCTTGACATTCCTGCAGATAGTCCGGTCCCGATCATACTCGGAAGACCGTTTCTTACAACTTCCGGCTGCATAGTCGATTGCAAGAATGCTAGACTCGCCTTTGACATAGAAGAAGAGAAGGTAGAGTTCGTTCTTTCCACTCTAGTGAAGGAACCAATCTTTGATGAGGATATATTCAATATCCAAGATGAAGAAGGGTTGTCTAGAGAGGAGGTAAGTGTTATTCTCTTCAAAGATCCTTTGCAAAAGGTTATTACTATGAGTCTAATGGATGTAGGGGAAGAAGAGGAGTGCAATGAGGCAATTGAAGCCTTAGAAGCACAAGAAGAAGTATGTGAAGAGGATTTTGAGAAACTCCACGACGAAGCAGAAAACATGAGAATCCACGGCCATACACTATATTCCACGGCCGTGGATTTCACCAACCAAAGCGTGGCTCACTCTAGAGGGTTACACGGTCGTGGAGGAAACAGAGCACCCGTAACTACATTCCACGCCCAAAATCACGGCCGTGGAGCATCCAGAGAAACCGTAATTTTGGCCGTGGACGAAGGCAATTGTGCCACTTCTTCAACTTCTCTTAATTCTTCTCCAACACCTTCTACTTCCTTAGACACTTCTAAGGAAGCATCAGAAGCTCCTCAAGAGCCATTGGAGACTCCTGCAGCTATGGAGTTGAAACAACTTCCTACACATCTAAGGTACGCATTCTTAGGACCTAACTCTACTTATCCGGTAATTGTTAGTTCCGATTTAACCATAGATGAACATAGTAAGCTTATGGTTGTCCTTAGGAAACATAGGAAAGCTTTAGGTTATACTATAGAAGACTTAGTAGGAATCAAATGTTTAGCCATGCTGAAGAAGTTC
The DNA here is from genome assembly GCA_033239045.1 of Fagopyrum esculentum. Lineage (NCBI taxonomy): Eukaryota > Viridiplantae > Streptophyta > Magnoliopsida > Caryophyllales > Polygonaceae > Fagopyrum > Fagopyrum esculentum. Next base: position 133,187,121 of record BSUD01000007.1, on the reverse strand, counting down.
CTAGGAATCAGGGAAAACTTCCAGGAAAGACGGAGGATAACCTAAAAGGAAGGGTGATGGCTATCACAACTAGGAGCGGAGCAACAACCACCGACCCGCAGCCTAAGTTTATGGAAGTTCCCGTCAAGAAGGAGAAAGAGATGGGGAAGGAGAAGGAAGACATCTATGTTCCTCCTCCAGCTCTCAAACCTCCCCTACCATTCCCTCAATCTAGAGCAAGAGCGTGTCTAGACAAACAATTCGGTAAGTTTATTGAACTCATGAGCAAACTGCATATTAATATACCTTTCATTGATGCAATTGTAGGTATGCCAGCTTATGGGAAGTTCTTAAAGGAGATCCTCTCTAACAAGAGGAAATTAAAGGATTTTGGATAGGTCAAGATGAGTTCGGATTCATCGGGTCTCATCAAGACAATGAAGGAAAAGATGCCCCCAAAGCTGAAGGATCCGGGGTCGTTTTGTATTCCCATAGGAGTGGGGGATATCACATATGATGCATTATGTGATTTAGGTGCAAGTGTGAGCATCATTCCGCTTGCCTTATGCAGGAAGATCGGTTTAGGCGAACCTAAACCGGTGAAGATGACGTTATACATGGCGGATCGATCCATAACTCATCCCGTCGGCATAGTTGAAGACGTCCCGGTCAAGCTTGGTAAGTTCTATGTTCCTATAGATTTTGTTGTGCTCGACATTCCTGCAGATAGTCCGGTTCCGATCATACTCGGAAGACCGTTTCTTGCAATATCCGGTTGTATAGTCGATTGCAAGAATGCTAGACTCGCCTTCGACATAGGAGAAGAAAAGGTAGAGTTCGTTCTCTCCACTTTGGTGAAGGAACCAGCTTTTGACGATGATATATTCAACATCCATGACGAAGAGCTATCTAGAGAGGAGGTAAGTTCGATTCTCTTCAAAGATCCCTTGCAAAAGGTGATCTCTATGAGCATTATGGATATAGGGGAAGAAGAGGAATGAAATGAGGAAATTGAAGCTTTAGAGAAGCAAAAAGAAGTGTATGAAGAAGAATTTGAGAAACTCTACGATGGGTCAGAAAACGTGAGAAATTACGGCCAGTCGTGCTATTCCACGGCCGTAGAATCCATCAACATGACCGTAATCAGCTATTCAGAGGACTCCAGTAAGTTACACGGCCAAAACCACGGCCGTGGAACAAACAGAGGCACCGTAATTGATTTCCACGCCCAAAATCACGGCCGTGGAGGAAACAGAGGAGCCGTAATTTTGGGTGAATCCGAAAGCAATTATGTTCTTTCCACCACTTCTTTTGATTCTTCTCCAACCGCTTCTACACCCTTAAACACTTCTAAGGAAACATTGGACACCCCTCAAGAGCCATTAGGGAGTCCTATAGTGATGGAATTGAAGCCACTTCCCGCACATCTAAGGTACGCATTTCTAGGACCTAATTCTACCTTTCCGGTAATTGTTAGTTCCGATTTGAGTATAGATGAACATAATAAGCTTATGGTTGTTCTTAAGAAACATAGAAAAGCCTTAGGGTATACTATAGAGGATCTAGTAGGAATCAAACCTTCACTATGCATGAATAAGATCCTAATGGAGGAAGACTTTAGAACTTCGCGACAACCTCAAAGGCGGTTAAATCCGACCATGAAGGAGGTTGTCAAGAAAGAAATTCTTAAAATACTTGATGCAGGTATCATCTATCCTATCTCCGATAGCAAATGGGTGAGTCCCGTACAGGTGGTTCCAAAGAAGGGAGGAATGACGGTCATTACCAACAAGAACAATGAGCTCATTCCTACGCGAATCGTTACAGGATGGAGGATGTGCATAGACTACCGCAAGCTAAACAACGCAACGAGGAAGGATCACTTCCCACTACCCTTCATCGACCAAATGCTTGAAAGGTTAGCACAACACTCACACTTTTGCTATCTTGACGGTTATAGTGGTTTCTTTCAGATCCCGATACATCCGGACGATCAAGAGAAGATCACATTCACGTGCCCGTGGGGAACGTTTGCTTATAGGAGAATGCCGTTTGGGCTTTGCAACGCCCCAACCACCTTTCAAATGTGCATGATGGCTATCTTCTCGGAGTACATAGAGGAGATCATGGAGGTTTTTATGGATGATTTTTCTGTTTATGGTTCCTCTTTCGATAATTGTCTTTCTAACCTTGCTCTTGTGCTACAAAGGTGTGAAGACACTAACCTATTTCTTAATTGGGGGAAGTGTCAATTTATGATGAAAGAAGACATTGTATTAGGACACTTAATCTCTAGTAGAGGGATTGAAGTGGATAAGGCTAAGATAGAGACTATAGAAAAGCTTCCTCCCCCAACTTCGGTGAAAGGGATAAGAAGTTTTTTAGGACATGCTGGATTTTATAGACGTTTTATAAAGGATTTCTCTAAGATATCAAAGCCGCTTACTAATCTATTGATGAAGGATGCAGTTTTTGATTTTTCGCAAGAATGTTTAGATGCGTTTAATAAGATTCAGGGAGCTCTAATCTCATCCCCGATTATTCAACCTCCGGATTGGAATCTCCCATTTGAGGTTATGTGTGACGCAAGCGACGTAGCTATAGGAGCTGTGCTTGGGCAAAGAAAGGAAGGACGAACCCATGCTATCTACTACGCTAGCAAGACGCTAGATGAAGCGCAGCTCAACTACGCCACTACCGAGAAAGAATTTTTAGCAATTGTATATGCATTTGAAAAGTTTCGCTCTTATCTTGTAGGTGCAAAGGTGATTGTGTACACGGATCATGCTGCGATCCGGTATTTGCTTGCAAAGGAGGATGCGAAGCCAAGGCTAATTAGATGGATTCTTCTCCTACAAGAATTCGATCTAGAGATCCGTGACAAGAAGGGTTCGGAAAATTCTGTTGCAGATCATTTGAGTCGTCTACCACATCTTGAGGACGACAATCTACCCATAGATGACTCCTTTCCGGACGAGCATTTACATATCATAGAGGAGTGCATCGACGTGATCACCAAAGGTAATGAACCATGGTTTGCTGATTTTGTTAACTATTTGGTTTGTCAGGAATTACCACCCGGATTACCGTACGCACAAAGAAAGAAGTTCTTTAAGGATGTTCGGAAATACTTTTGGAATGAACCTCTCCTCTTTAAGAGAAGTCTTGACGGCATCATTCGACGATGTGTGCCGGAAGATGAGATGCAAAGTGTCATCCGTCATTGTCATTCACTACCATGTGGAGGACACGCTAGTTCGAACAAGACTAGCGCTAAGGTATTGCAATCTGGATTCTTTTGGCCTACTTTATTTAAAGATGTGCAAACCTTTGTTTCCTGCTGCGATGCTTGTCAAAGAACAGGGAACATATCTAGGAGAAACGAGATGCCTCTTAACAACATTCAAGAGGTGGAGATCTTTGACGTTTGGGGAGTAGACTTCATGGGACCTTTCCCATCATCTTGTGGAAACCAATACATACTTCTAGCCGTAGATTATGTTTCGAGATAGGTTGAAGCAATTGCCTCTCCTACTAATGATGCCTTGGTTGTAGTTAAGTTCTTTAACAAGACTATTTTCCCACGATTTGGGACACCACGGACTATCATTAGTGGTGGAGGCTCTCACTTCATTGCCTGACGATTTGAAGCTCTATTAGCTAAGTATGGGGAGACTCACAAGATCGCCACCCCTTATCATCCACAAACTAGTGGACAATTGGAGATCTCAAACCGGGAGATTAAGGGAATCATAGAGAAGACGGTTTCAAGGACAAGGAAGGATTGGTCTTTGAAGCTAGATGATGCATTATGGGCGTGCCGGACTGCATATAAGACTCCCATCGGAACAACACCATACAACCTTGTGTATAGGAAGTCTTGTCACTTGCCGGTAGAACTAGAACATAAGGCGTATTGGGCAATAAAGTGGTTGAACTTCAGCATAAAGGAAGCGGGCGAGAAGCGCCTCTTGGATCTTAATGAGCTTGAAGAACTTCGTTTAAATGCCTATGAAAAAACCAAGATATACAAAGAAAGAGCAAAGCGTTGGCATGATAAGCATATCATTCCAAAGGACCTCAAAGAAGGAGACCAAGTTCTCCTCTTCAATTCAAGACTTCGTCTCTTTCCAAGTAAGCTTAAATCTCGTTGGACTGGACCTTATCTAATCAAACGTGTTTTTCCCCATGGTGGAGTTGAAATATGGGGTGAAAAGGGCAGAAGCTTTAAGGTGAACGGTCAACGACTCAATAAATACTCACCGGAACTCCAAGCTGAAGAGTTCGCACCTACCGCACTTGAATAGGTGTAAGTACGGTCTAGCTACGGACCTTAAACAAGCGCTTCTTGGGAGGCAACCCAAGGTATTGCACTTACGTTTTTGTTTTTTTTTTTGATTCATAGATTAGAGTAGTTTAGACGTTTTGTTTTGTTTTGCCTTCGATACCTTCCGGTATGTTCGTATTTTTGGATGTAGGATCAATGGAAGAGGCAAGGGAGAAGGAAAAGTTAGAAGAAATTGACGAAACTTGGACTTTGGCACATTACAGAGAGTTCCACGGAAAAAGCCACGGCCGTGACAGCTACAATGACCGTAATTTGCAAAAGCTTGAGAAAAATCACCAAAACCACGGTTCCGTACATTTCCACGGCCGTGGAAACCCCCGAGTGACCGTAATTTTCCAAAAATTTTACGGCCACTATATAAACCACGTCTCTTCACAAAACACACCAAAACACCCAATTCCACGCCCAAATTGCCGATTTGATCCCCCCTCTCAAATCTCCGTTCGTTAATCGTTTCGAACGATTCTTTAACCCAAATCGGAGCAAATTCAACCATCTACTAGATCCAAACAACAATTCGAGTGGACAATCGCTGGAAAAGACGGAATTTGGATTTGAAAAATCCAAAACCTAGGTTTTTCTTCTCTTCTCTCACTTCGTCGATTTGATTCGGTTTTTGCAAGAATTTTTAGGAGAACTGATTAGAATTGGATTGGAATTAGTATAGGGCTGATGTCTGTTGATTTTGGTGTTGATTGAGTGGATTTTGAAAAATTACGAGCCGAACCACGGTCACTGGGTATTCCACGGCCGTGGAAACTGAAGAACATGCCGTAATTTTTGACAGAAAATGGACCTAGTTAGGAGAATGTCTAATAGGACCAAGAAGAGGAAAGGTAATGCTTCCTCCTCCTCCCAGGCACCCCCTAGTGAGCCACCATCACCCCCACCCCCTAGAATTCCTAAGATTCATGAGGATTACCTCGATGCCTTAGAGAGGATCGAGAAGAGACCGGTCATAGGACCACGATATTTGCTGCTTGAGGAGTTAGAGCCACTGAATGTGGTAGGTGACCTTACTTGGTTACTATATAGAGCTGGTTTGATCGTCTTCTCCGCTATTTGGGAAGATGCTTATGAGAAGATCACTGGAGAGTTTGTGATCTCTTTTGAGCATAGTCATGTGGATAGGACAGTTTCTTTTAGGCTGATGGAGAGGAACTATGAGTTTTCGATCCGAGAGTTTGGAGCCTTCTTTGGGTTCCATGAGACCTTCAATGGTCGTTTTCCTAGTGGCGTGTACGCCAAAGATTTTTGGGAGGACATTGCTATGATCTACGCCAGCGAGGACCGCTGGCAACCTGCTGATACCAAGGCTAAGTTGATCTATCACTTAGCCTTGAAGATAGCCCACCGAGTACTTTCTGAGTGTCTCTTCCCTAGGACTGAGACTCCTCACAAGATCAAGACTGATGAGTTATTTTTGTTGTATGCGATGCTGCATGGTAGGCCTGCTGACTGTGCCACACTCTTAGCTTCTACCATGAGTAAGCTAAAGAACAAGAGGACTGGCAATATCGGATATGGTGGGATGGTCACCCACATTGCTAGATAGGTGGGCATCGACTTCTCCGCCTGCACTAGGATAGCGGCGAGACCGTTAGGACTTCAGAGTCTCATGACTAGAGGCTTGATTTTTCCTAGACATAGAGGTCCACCTACCGCTGCCATGCCTTGGGAGGATAGAGGAGGTAGAGGTGTGGCATGGCTCCCTGAGTATTCCATTATGGCTGGACGCCATAATTGGAAGCAGACATTCGCAGCTATGCATGCGAACAAATTAGTAGCCCCTCTTTACATTCCCCCAGAGATGTCAGTTGCAGAATAGGAGGAGATGAGAGGGGATGACGGTTTTGAGGGAGGAGGTGAGGAGCACGACTTTGGCAGTTTTCCGGATCAGCCGGACACATTTCCCGACCTCCCTAGGCAGTCTCCTCGCCCTGCTAGACCTTCCGGTTCTTCCTCTCGCCGTGTCAGCGTGAGTGAGAGGCCGACATGGATGGCGACCCCTCCCGATTGGTATAGCACACAGCCGGAGTGGATGGGAGCTCCACCGACTTGGCATGCACAGCCACCACCTACACCAACACCGTCAGAGGCACCAGCTTGGTACAGTCAGGCACCGGAGTGGTACGAGCAGCTACCGGAGTGGGCTACTGACCTTTCCAGGAGAGTAGGAGCTTTGGAGATCCGACAGGATGCGAGAAATTTCCGAGCCGACGAGCACGATAGGATGATGAGGGACATCTACCGCCAGCAGTTCGGGCGAAACTTCAACTCTAGCTTCTTTCCGTTTCTACCACCACCAGCTCCTCAGTGATGACCATGGATGATCGTAGCATTAGCCACTCCACCGCCGTCTTGTGACTTCTTTTTTTTCTTTCTTTTCTTTATTTCTTTTTGAACATTAGGGGCAATGCTTGTCTCAAGTATGGGGTGGGGCGTGACTATCGTTTGTAATAACTCTACTCACTTTTGCTTGCTTTGATTGAGAACACTTTGCATGTTTCATTCCATTGTCACACGTTTCATTATCACATTTCATGAAAAAGCTTTTGAAAAACCATAAAAATTGAACAATTTTTGAAAATTTTGTGCTTCTAAGAATTGAGATGATTTCTATGATAATCACTACTTGTGAATTGAGTTTTTGATGACAATTGTATGCCTAAACAAATAATGAATTGAAAAGAAATTGAATGTGTTGATTATTCCTCTCTTGCAAGTTTCATAATGTGAAGAGTTTTATCTAAATCGTTTTGAGAAATCAAGGTTGAAATCACATGATAAGTTCCTATACTTCTTGTTGAAATGATCAAGGCAATTCGATTTTCTTTCTTCTTTCTTTGATCATTTAGCCCCTCAATGAAACAATTGCCTCCTTTACCTATCCGGAAATTTGGAGGAGTTGAATTTTGGCATGTTTGATGTGGGAGGGCCATGAAAGCAAAATTTTGCATTCAAAGAATAGAAAAAAAAAGTTGTAGGTTTGGGGAAGTCAATCATGATGATGAGTAACTCGGCACCATTCACATAGCCGGGTGCTTGTGTCTTGTCAAAGTCGGATTGAGCGATATTCCTAACGGATTATGGTATGTGCATCAAGGGTTTGAGGCATCTCGCAAAATTGAGAAACGCCAATCTCCTAGGCTTCGGTTTTTGTGCACCTCTGTCCATAACTCCAAAAGTAAAGTCGAAAAATAATGTGAAAAAAAAAAGAGAGAGCAAAGCTCTAAGTTGAAAGTGTTGCAAAACCGCAAGAGAAAAAGAAAAGAGTTAGTTGACCACTTTCCCGGATTCATGCACCACATTCCTTATAGTTTCCCCTTCCTTTCCGCATTCTAGACCTTATTTGAAAGTCCTTAAGATCAAGAGAGTGCTATATGACTTGGTGATCTAAATTGAAGTTTCTTATGATTGATTTTGATAATGTTTGAAGGTTATGATGCTTACATTGAAGTTTGATCAATTCATGATGTTTCTTTCCTCTTTATTCTTTGGTTATGTATATGACCTTCTCATGAATGAATGAAGCAAGGTTTGAGAATGATCTATTGACTAGAAGCACATTTACCTAAAGGATGTTTTGTTTTTGAGATTGCATGCATATTTCATCCTAACTTGAGTTTTAAAGCTTTTGAAAGACCTTGCTTGGGGACAAGCAAGTGGCAAGTATGGGGTATTTTGTTAGCATGAAATATTGCGATATTCTAGGAACTTTTTCTAGTTGTTTTTCATCCATTATAGTGTTCATTGATAAGGCATTGAAGCAATTGTTAGCTAGTTTGTCTACATTGTCGATATAGAGGTCTACATAAGCTTTGTGTTGATTATAGGTGAATAAGAGCTAAAACCGAACCAATTGAGAGGGAAAAGAGAAGATTTGAGCACATCCAAGGATTGAGGACACATCAAAGAAGCCAAGGAAGATGCTAGGATGAGGAATGACACAACACAAGGGAAACCACAAGAAATTTACACTTCCACGCTCTAAAATACGGTCGTAGAGAAGTCCACGCCCAAAAAATGGCCGTGGAACTTGGCATCATGAGCGTGGAGCAATCCAGAGAGTTACACGGTCAAAAGTACGGTCGTGGAAATTGTGAAGAACCGTAATCCACTTCCACGCTCTAAACCACGGCCGTGGAACTCCATGAAACCGTGATTTAGGCGATCTTTTGATGAATAAAATATTGACATATCATTACGTATATGGGCCGAGCAGTTATTTTATCCTTTCTTATAAAAGGGCTGAAGGAGGAAGAAAACGGGTTTTCGCTTACGCTTGCTTACACGTGCTTAGGGTTGCATTGGACGTGCGGAGATTCGCAAGGGTTTGAAGATTTGGAAGTTGTTTGTGGCGGAAATTGCGTCTTTTGTTCTTAGGTTTGATTAGAAGACGGATTGACATCCCGTTCTTTGTTCTTATCAAGGATCGTTACTGGTTTGTGTTTATTCCAAATCTGTTATACATTATCACCCTTGTTTGTGGATTTGAGATTGATTTGAGATTTATTGAAGGTTTTCATCTTTCTTTCTTCTTAATCTTGAATTTGATATTATAATGACTGTTATTGGCTAAAACCCTTTAGCAACTCTAAGGTGAAGGGCTGATAATTGTGGCTTAGATGATGATAGATCGATCGTAATTTGATTGGACCTTGAGAGTTAGAGAGGTTCGCCGACGAACCAAAATCACGGTATGTTCTTGAGGTTCCACGGCCGTGGAACTCAAGATCTGCCCGTAACTTGTACCAGTTTACGAACTTGCTTTTACTTTGATCCAAGGTTAAAGATTAGCTTTAATCTAGTCTAGGTTTTCCCTTTTCTAGGTAGTAGTGAAGCCTCAACAACCTCTACTTCGATTTCGAGTGTCACAACCTTAATCGGTTTAGTTAGTCTTGATCCATGGGTTACAAGTTTGGGTATTTGAGATTAATTCTTGTCTTTAGATCCTTTCTATACTGAAGCCTCAACAACCTTTATAGAGAGTGTCTTTAGATAAGTCATATAAAGCCTTGGAACTTCACCGTACATTGCTTTACCTTAGCATACCTTTGCAACTCTTAACTCTGTCCTTAGTTCTTTAGGATATCTTGAATCGATTGCCACAATTAGATACTTGGATCTTTAGGGTTGTTGTTTTCCCAATATTTGCAAAGCTCATACATTTACTTGCTTGACAATTTACAAACTGAATTTGTTTCCCCCAAATCCCTGTGTACGATACTTTGGAATTCTTGCTTAACTACGTCGATCCGTACACTGCGGGTTCGCTTGCTTGATTTCTAGTTTTATAAATTTAAGACTTATTTGCACGCACGCTAAGTGGCGAACAGACCCCCAACTGAATACTACACGGAGGTATAGGTCTTTATGTCGCAAGTTTGTCAATCTAGCTTCTCGAGCATCTATATTTGAGGAATCGACCTTTTTCCTAGAAAACAAGTTGGACACTATTATTGATGAGGTTGATAAGAAGCTGTCAAGCATGCGATTGCAAGAAGATACTGATTTGTCAGTTCCTGATCTTAATGAAAGCGCCAAACCAGGCGATGTATCAGTCCCTTGCAACGTTGTTTTGAATAAAAAAGAAGGGAGAAAACGAGGGAAACGATTAAAAAGTTGGACCAACAAATTCCGTAGAAGAAAGAGAAAGATTGTTGATCGTATTCTTAAAGATCAATTGTCCACGGCAAGTAAGAGAAAGAAGAAACAAGTTCAACAAAGCCAAAAAAATCAGCCAACGGAGGTATATACTTATACATCTAGATAGGAAAAAAGTCAACGTATTTTCATATGAGAATTATGTCATTGAAACTTCTGATTTTTTTTATTAGGAACCAAGTAGTGAAATTCAAGTGTGTCCTCTATTCATTCCACCCATGAGCTGCAACTTTTAACTTAGGTGTAACTTCAAAATAATTTATTTATGTTATGATTAAAAAATTCATATAATGTGTGCAAATATTTCTTGCTTACAAGATATCAATCCTGAGGTTGTTCGGTTCAACGAAATATTTTCTAATGATTTATCAGATCTGAACCTTGATATGTATTCCAATTGTTAAATTTTCAATTTTAGTTAGATAGTTTTCATATAATGTGGTAAGTTTGTGAATGCAGATTTATGATTGTTAATCAAAACAAAGTAGTAAAGAAGAAGTTTGCAGTTCAACAACAAGACATATAAGAAGGATGACCTAGAAGAAGAATTATTCATTTAGAAATTAGAACAGTTTTGTTTCACATGTTACTGGTTTTTTAGTTTTAGTTCAACACTGCTGTTTTTTTTTATATAATTTAAGTTGATTCAGTTTTTTATTTCAGTTTAAGATTGAATCTGTTTTTTTTATAATTTAAGTTGATTCAGTTTTTTAATTTTAGTTCAACATTGAATTTGTCTTTTTATAAGTTAAGTTGATTAGCTTGGTTGGTGATTAAGTGTGGTAAAACATTGGTTGATTTGGAGAATTGCAGGAAATTGTGTGTGTACCATCTGCACAATTATACTAAGAAGCTGCAAAGGTAGTTATGCTTGCGAGGACTTCGATTTTGTTGTTTAAAAATTTAAGTTGATTAGTTTGGTTGATGATTAAGTGTGGTAAAGTAGTGGTTTATTTGGAGAATTTCAGGCAGCTATGTTCATCTGCATGATTCTCCTAGTTGCACAAGTGCAAACACTTTTTGAGTCTGAACACTTTTTGAGAGTCAGAACACTTTTTGACATTTTGAAAGTGCAAACAGTTATCAATAATATGACTGAGGGAAATTTCTCATTAGCTGTTTTCTTCTCTTCTCTGTTTCAGCAAAGTAATGGTTCAATAAATTCAAGTTGGGAGCAAACAAAGAAACTTATAAAATAAAAGGAATCAAATAACTGAATTTTATTGATTTGACAAAATTTTACAATAGTAGAATGCCTCATTATACATATAAAGGAGGCAAAAATAACTAAGCAAAAGTTATCGACTTAATGATTTATACATAGTACACCTAACTAAATATTAGGCATTTCTCAAGTTCTTGAGCATACAACACTGTAGATTGGTCTTCATGTAATCCTGTGCACATACACATGAGGTAGTTGTAGTGTAGCTTTGTAGACGGGTCTTAATGTCATCCTTCCATGTTGCCATCAACCATCTTTAATTCTCATCTTGTCTGGCTTGAAATTCAACAACAAGTACAAGGCAATGCAAACAACACCTCTAATATTTGCCAACTACATTCCGCTTTCATTGCAAGTGTATGAATCATCATATAGCCATTTGCTTTAGAAAACCTGCCAAATTATAGAATAGAACAGATCAACAAACCAATTTGTACATTAACTGAATGACACTCTGAGTCTCTGGCTGAATATGATAATAAAAAAATGTAGAAACATAATCAAGGAACTCATTTTGCCCTACAGATTAATAATCAATAAAACCTTCAAGCTAATGGTCAACAATATTAGTAATCAACCAGTTAATTATTATAGTCGATAAACCAAATACTTGAGAAAGGGAAAATCTAAAAAAAATACGTGTATTTCACTTACTTAGTACTTCCTGTATATGAATCATCAACAACTCACAATTTTATGGATCAATAGAGATATCTACTGAATTCTTAACTTGTAGTCAAATTCAGAATTGTTAATGTACACAAGGAGGGAAAATCCACTTACTTAGTACTTCCTGTGTATGAATCATCAACAACTCACAATAACTACATGGATCAATAGAGATATCACATATTGAAAACAGCAAAATGAGTATCAATTATTAGATTATGTTTTAAGTATAAATTTCAGCAAAATAAGTCCCACTCACAATAACCAACGAATTTGACAAAGAGCCCTAATTATTGTATCAGAAAGAGGAATCGTTCAATATGTCATTACAAAATTTCAACGAGGGAGAGAGATTTACCTACGGAATGCTTGAGAGGAGCGGTGAAAGCTGCCGGAAGTTGCTCAGCGTAGAGGCCAAAGAGGAGCGGTGAAAGAGGTGCCGGAACTTTTCTCGGCGTAGAGGCCAAAGGGCAAATCAAGCAGTAAAGGGCCGTCGACGAAGAGTTTTCGCAGGGGATCTGAAAATAAAAGCGGATAGAGAGATTGGGGGTTAGTGAAGGTTAATGGGGTATTTTTCAGTTTTTTTAATAATATATAATTTAAATTAAATCTCAACCATTGATTTAGATTAAGGGTCAGGATTTATGGAATTCTACCCCTAGAATTTATTAAAAACTGCAGGGAAACTGAACCGTAAGAAAACAACCTACTAGATCATAATTTATAAGCATCCATGTCTGAAGATGGTAGTCAAAATAAAAATATCACTCAAAATAAAAAAGGGGATCTTATACTATCAAATAAAAAAAAATCTTTTGAATTAGAGAATCAAGAAGAAGAAAAAAACATAGGTCAAAAAGATCTTGCATCAGATGCCCAAAACCGAGGAACCCCCAATCTGTTCTCTCAAACTGACAAAAATTTATGGAAGAACTTTATACGAAATCAGATATGAAAATGGGTAGAAACTCGTGCATGATTTGGTTAATTAGCTAGTTTGTATAAAGTTTGGAGTATTGTTATCAACAAATAAATAAAAGGCAAGGAAAGAAAACAACGATCTCTTTCAATAAATAATGCACATAGTAACGCATGTCATATGACTCATATAGAAGAAAACTATGACAATTATGCAGCAGATGGCGTAACACCCCAAATCTGCGGAATTCGGGATGCCACATTGGGCTAGGATCTCACAATGGATTTTAATCCTAGCCTGACAACAAGTTCACTGAACCTTACAACATGACACTGACATATATAAAACAAATACATAAAACTGTATAAAATTGTATAACCAAAAGGTATACAAGATCATAGCCGAGTATAAATCACAATCCTCACACAGGAGGTAAACAAAACATCATCCTTACACATGAGGGAAACATAAACATCCCCAAAACCATAACCACCTAATGTACGAGAGTCCTCGGCCTGTCACCCTGCCAGATCACTCAACAGCACGCCCATCATCCAAGGCATCTACAATACGGTATAAAACCTTTAGCTAAGCATACATATATAAGGTAATGCATCAGCACAAACACACGTTATGAAAGATAAACACATAATCATGTTGTCAAACATTTACCCATTTTATTATCTTTATATAATAGTCATTCACTCAGATCATATGTATATAGGTAGATGAAATTATGTGACACAAGGACCGTATCATCCCCGCCTCTAGGCCTGCTAGCCAGCTGTAAGTAGTATCATTCACACAACCCGTTTACCCTATGGGAGTGGATTGCGCCCTTCCTTTAAACCAGTCTGGCTTGAAGTCAGAGAACCCCCCAGACTCCTTACAGGATGAAAGGGAAAGTTTATCACTGCCACGTAATGGGGCTATAAATAAAGCATAAGTCGGTGATAACCAACATCGCATGTTATCATATCAAGCATATAATGCACACACTGCTCATACAAACACCCAATATAAGGATGGTAGCTAAGTAAGTCCTACGGACTTACCTCAACTTCTTACAACCTCAACCACGATCAACCTCCAGTCTTGAGAGGTGCACTGCCTAATAATAAGGCATGAAGATATATCAATCTCCTATTAATCAAAGGGGTCACACCTAGACTCAAGAGATCCATAGGATCATCCTCAACATAAGCCTCACATCCTAATAAACCTCAAAGCCGTAACCGACGTAACATGATCATTACATCATCATCACACACTCTACTATACCTAGCATGATACTACACACTCACACTAGGAAGGGAAGGGACAATGTCATCCTTAGGCAAGCCCATAAGCAAGAAAAACCTGCAAACCAAGAGCAAAGCAAGGCTGGAGTGTAGGGAGGCGCAGGGCCGGCAGCACCACACGTAGGGGCGGTTAGACACCAGGCGCAAGGGTGGCCCTGAGGTGGCGTAAGGGCGCTAGACAACAGAGACTCGACCTCGACTTCTCTTCGATCCTTCACTTGCCTTTCTTCACTTCTTCAGCGTCCAACAACCAAGCACATACATATACATACATATATACATCAAACCAAGCCTAAGAAGGTTGCCACAAGATCAAACTTGTGGAATCTAAGCTAAGAAAGGAAGAAGAGAAGAAAAGAAGAAACAAAGAGGAAAGGAAGAGAGATCTCATCAAGCTGAACCTAAACATAGGAAGAATCCTCACCACAACTTGAAGGCTGGCTCAACACAAGCACAACAATGTCCTCAATCATCATCAACATCAACCAAGCATCAACTCTCTTCCAAAACTCTCACAAGATCAAAGGGTAACAAGGAGAAGATTCAAAGGAGGAAGGAGAAGAAAGAAGAACGTGAGGGAGAAGATGAAGCTGTAACAGAGGCGAAACCCTCATCAAGAGAGAGAGAAGAAACTTATAGAGGAAGGAAGAGGTAAAGCACGGGTCAAGATTCAACAAAACCGGCTGCAGCACACCACAAACCGTAGGGGCGGATCATGGTGGCCGCAGGGGTGGACCAAACAGCCGTAGGGGCGGCCTCTGCAAGCCGCAGGGGCGATTGTAATAACCGGTGTTATTTGGAGTATTTGAGAGCTCCAATAAATAAAGTTGCAGTTGAGAGAAATGATCGGTACATCGGATATGTCCTAGATGTGAAATAATATAAAAAGACGTAACGGACAAAAGAGTCGCTAACCCGATTCTTAGCGGTTAAGAAATTAGGAATGCCCATTTTACGAGATAGTTATGAATTAATTATCCCGATAATATTCCGGATTTGATATTCCAATTTGGTAAAGTTTGAAGACCGGAAATTATAACCACGTTTCAATTAAATAGTTTAGCTCCATATTATATATATATATATATATATATATATAAATGAAATTGAAGGCGGTTGATTCAAGCCTATCTACCTTCTCTACATATACACGTGTTATACAATGCAGCAACATACTTTTCACTTACCAATTTACATTTCACTTTCAATTTATACAGAGGAACTGAGATCAAAGTTTACGACCATCTTCAACCTTTCCTGTATTATCCGTCTTTGATCCATTTTCAAATCTGTTTGTACCATGGAGTCCCTTATCTTGTTCTCTTCATCCTGGTACAAATCTACTTTCCGTTTGTTAGCTTTTTGGTAAAGCTTCTGTTTACCGCTATCGGAACGCCGAAGGACCACCGCAAGTCATCAAACGTAAGGTTTCACACCGCGCTCTCACTCCCCATATCGCTAGGAGTTTGGATCTTCTTCCGGTTCGTATATCGGGTTAGTAACGAATAAGTTATGAATTTATTCGTTTTCCGTTTTGCGGGTTAGTATAAATTGACCTTAAGTTGGTTAAAATGGATAATTGGAATTTCCATTATGCTCGTTAAATTATTCTAGTAATTATGGGTTTTTTAGTTTGATGATAATATCATGAGTTGGATATATGCCCTTATGTGGCTTTAAGGTTTAGCATATTATTCGAGGTTATAGGATGTATATGATCCCTATGGATCCCTTTGGGTCTAGGTGTGACCCTTTGCTTAATAAGAGATGTGACATGTCTTTATGCCTTGTCTATAGGTTGTGTTGTTCCTCCAGTGTTGAGGTGATCGAGTTGTGATTGAGCTTTATACGAGGTTGAGGTAAGTCCATAGGACTTACTTAGCTACCATCCTTATATTGGGTGTTTGCATGAGTGGTGTGTGCTTTATATGTTTGCTATGATAGCATGAGATATCGTTTATACTGACCTATGTTTTATTGACTGCCCCGTTGCATGGATGTGATAACCTTTCCCTTTCATCCCGTAGTGGAGTCTGGGAGGTTCTCTGACGTCAGGCTAGTCTGGTTTATAAGAAGGGCACAATCCACTCCCCTAGGGTACACGGATTGTGTGACCGATACTCGTACAGCTGGATATAGCACTCAGAGGCGAGGATGTATCGGTCCTCGTGTTACATACTTTCATTTAAATATATATATATATATATATATACACACACACATATATATATATATACATACGACTTGAGTGAATGACTATTTTATAAAGATGATAAACTGGGTAAATGTGTGATATCATGCTGATGTGTTTATCTTTACATGATTGTGTTTGTGCTTATGCATTACTCTATATATGTATGGTTAGCTAATGGTTTATTACCATATTATAGATGCCCCATAAGATAGGCGTGTTGTTGGGTGATCTAGTAGAGTGGCAGACCGATGACCTCTCGTACATAGGATGTTGGGCTTTTGAGGGTTGGTTACTTTTCCCTCCTGCGTGAGGATGAACTTTGTTACCTCCTGTGTGAGACGTTGTGTTTATACTCGGCTATATTGTTTTACCTTTTGATTGTACAGTCTATACGGTTTTATGCATTTGTTTTTATATCTGTCAGTGTCATGTTGTAACGTCCAGTGAACTTGTTGTCAGGCTAGGGTCAGGATCCATTGTGAGATCCTAGCCCAATGTGACACTCTGAGTCCTGCGGATTCGGGGTGTTACAGAGTTGGTATCAGAGCCTTAGGTTGACAACAATGGCACTTACTACCTGCAATGAGGTTTGATAGGTAAAATAAACAGAACCCGACGGGGGTCTGACATTTTCAAAAGGTTTTTGGTTTTAAGAGTGGTTTTGGGTTAGAATGTACGAGAAGTCGCCACCTCTGCTATGGATCTCTACAGTATAGACATGTGTATATATGTATTGGTTTTATGTTTGTATATGTGTTAAGTATATATATCTATATATATGGCCTATATTGAGCCTTATAAGTTAGGTGTGCATACCCCGCAGATGGCTCGGACTAGAGGTGCTTCTATTGTAGGCCAGGGTAGAGGTAGACCACCTCTTCCTCCGGATGTGGTAGGTGACGGACCAGTTCCCGCTGCTGATCCACCAGTGGTGGAAGAGGTACATGAGGAGGTTGTTGTGAGTGTCGTCCCAGAGACAAGGAGTGGTGGATCGAGGGGACATCATTCACATCGAGCCCAGTCTGATGATTCAAATCGTGTCTCCATGGGGTGCAGAGTTTAGAGAGTATCTCAGATATTTTGAGGAGGCTGTCTGAGCTGGAAGACGAGCCCCAGATCTACCAGGGCATGAGGGATCTTCCGAGATATATCAGGAAGCCACACAAGTGCCAGCTATGCCAGCACGTGCTGCTATGACTGTTCGAGCTGTAGAGGAGACCAGAGAGACTCGACTAGATATTTGGTTGAAGGCATTCCATCAGCAGGGAGTACCACCCTTATCAGGAGAGATTGGTTTACAGACTGAGGTATGGATAGGACATGTAGACTCAGCTTTAGAGTATATCAAATGTCTTGAGGACAAACGGATATAGCTAGTTCAATCTCTATTCCGTGACCTTGCACATCAGTGGTGGAGGATTGTACGAGCTAGAGCCACCAACTATGATCGCAAGAGGAGTATGATCCGAGAGCAGTTCTGCCCTGCCTCACTGAGGAGGGAGAAGCTACAGGATTTTGTGGAGGCCGGTTTTGAGGATGTACCTATTGTAGACGCCATCCGCCGCTTCCAGACTGAGTTAGCTTTGTTGGGTCCAGCTACACCATCTGAGGACCAACATGTGTACTTGTTCTCCCGTCGTCTGAGGGAGATCACACGTTCATATATGGCGGGATTCCATTGCGAGTCCCTAGCTGACTACCAGGACCGAGCTTTTGCTTATGAGAGGGAGCGAGGCAATCGGAGGAGAGCTTCTCAGACCGTCTGGTCTGAGAAGAGGCAGCGCACTGGGCAGACCAGTGGAGTTGAAGGAGTATTTGGTTCTAGACGATACCAGAGACGTCAGAGTTACCCCTCGTCTGCACTGATTGCAGACAAGGGACGACAGTCTTACAACTATAGTGATCTTGGTCATCTGAAGCCAGATTGTCCCAGACCAGTTGTGACTTGTTACACTTGTGGTAGACCAGGACATCGAGCTTCCTTTTGTAGGCAGGGTGGAGTTGCGTCTCAGCAGGGTTCTTCCCCTGCTAGTGTAGCGGGAGGTGGTTAGAGGACACCTCAGCAGCAGACAAAGGGACAACGGAGAGTCCCAGATCGTCCATCTACTCAGGGATCTGCTCCCGGGGTGAGTAGAGGTAGAGGTCATGGTGGGAGTACCACAGATGCCAGAGGAGCTCAGGGTAGAGCTTTTGAGTTGAGGAGTGCACAGGATCCACCTGCACCGACTGCTACAGGTACAATTCTCCTTCATGGTTTACTTGTTAGAGTTTTGTTTGATACTGGTGCTACGTATTCATTTATTTATGATACATGTGTTGAGCGTCTGAGTTTAGCTACCATAGAGGGGATACCCTTTACTATAGGGTTACCTAATGGTAGTCGGGTCAGAGGTACCCGTGAGATACGTAGTTGTCCCCTTCATTTAGGGACTCGTGTTTTACTTGTTGACTTCTTAGTCATGCCATTAATGCATGAAGAAGTCATATCAGGTATGGATTGGATGCGTAGACACCGTGCAGTTTTGGATTTTGGTAGACGGACTGTTACAGTCTCTACCGAGGTTGGTCAGATTGAGGTCTTCCGAGGTTGGGACCTTGGAAAGACAGGTTTTGTCATCAGTGTCGTACGAGCAGCTAGACTGATTGCACAGGGATGTGATGCCTTCTGGTTCTATGCCATGAAGGATGGAGAGAGTCCAACTTTGGAGGACATACTAGTGGTCTGTGAGTTTATAGACGTCTTTGCTGAGCCGTCGAGTTTGTCGCCTCAGAGGAGTGTGGACTTCAGCATAGAATTAGAGGCTGACACGAGACCTATCTCGAAGGCCCCATATCGTATGGCACCTGTCGAGATGTTGGAGTTGAAGAAGCAACTCGAGGAGTTGGATGAGAAGGGCTTCATGTGCCCTAGTGTTTCACCATGGGGAGCTCCTGTCCTCTTCGTGCGGAAGAAGGACGGATCATTTTTTAAGTTTAAGTCCAATTTTTTTAAGTTTAAGTCCTCTTTTTATTAGTTTATTTTGTTCTTTTTTAAGTTTAAGTCCAATTTTTTATTAGTTTATTTTCTTCTTCTTTTTTAAGTTTAAGTCCAATTTTTCTCTTCTATTTATTTTCTTATTTTTTTAAGTTTATTTCCTTTTTTTTAATGGTGAGGTGGCCGACTCGTCGGGTCTGACCCGTGACCCGTCGGGTCTGACCCGTGACCCGGCGGGTCGGCCACATATACGGGTCCGGGTCCAGGTCACCCTCCCCGGACCCCTGACCCGGCGGGTCGGACCCGTCGACCCGGCGGGTCTAACCCGTAGACATGCTTACCGTACACCTTTATGCTGGGATGAGCCTAGCAGTATCAGTGGGATAGCGCCAAAGCAGATTCAGGATGATATGGCTCGAGTAGCGCTGATTATAGAGAGGATGTTGACTGCACAGAGTCGCCAGAAGTCATATGCAGACAAGAGGCGTCGGCCTCTAGAGTTCAGGGTAGGAGCTCATGTATGGTTGAGAGTATCTCCGACACGAGGCGTCGGACGTTTTGGCATAAACGGAAGCTCAATCCCCGATATGTCGGTCCTTTCAAGATACTAGATAGAGTTGGGAGGGCAGCCTACAGATTAGCATTGCCTCCGAGATTAGAGGGTGTTCACCCTGTGTTTCATGTGTCTCAGCTAAGAGAGTACATACTAGATCCGAGGCACATTGTGAGTTATGATGATTTTTGGTGGAGCCAGACCACACATTTGTTGAGCATCCTATTGTAGTCCTAGAGCGAGGTGTGAGACGCTTGTGTTCAAAGGACATTCCTATGCTGAGGATACAGTGGTCTAGACGTGGACCTGAGAAGGCTACATGAGAGACTGAGGATAGTATCCAGAGGAACTATCCGGAGTTTTATGCTGAGATAGATGCACCTGTATGATCACCGAGTAGATCTTAGTGCTATCTTGGTGAGTGTTGTGATTATGTGATTATGTGCTTATATCCTTTGATGTGTCTATTCCATGCTAGCTATGATATACTTTATGATCTTGTTTGATCTTGTTGTGCTAGTATGATGTATGTTATAGCTGGAGATGATTATTCCCTCCATGCTATTTGAGTATGATGTATGTCTATAGCTGGAGATGGTTCTTCCTCCATGCTATTTGAGTGTGATTAGGATTCAGTTGGAGATGGTTCTTTTCTCCATGCTACCTTGATGGACATAGTTTCAGTGGAGATGTTATTCCTCCATGCGATGTTTATGATTATGTTTAGGGCTAGAGATGTACTTCCTCTATGCTGTGTTTTGTGGTATGGCGATAGATGTGATTCCTCTATGCCTTTGGGATAGCGTTGTGATCCTGTTTTCTGGAATTGATGATGCCTCCATGCTTGTGTTTGAGGTTATAGAATGATATAGGTTGTGACCTATTTGAGCGAAGATGTGATACATCTGATAGATAGAGTTATACATCGCATATGGGTCCGAGAGGATTTGGGTTTGTTCAAGTTTCGGGACGAAACTTGTTTTTAGGGGGATATGATGTAATAACCGGTGTTATTTAGAGTATTTGAGAGCTCCAATAAATAAAGTTGCAGTTGAGAGAAATGATCGGGACATCGGATATGTCCTAGATGTGAAATAATATAAAAAGACGTAACGGACAAAAGAGTCGCTAACCCGATTCTTAGCGGTTAAGAAATGTGGCTTAGGAATGCCCATTTTACGAGATAGTTATGAATTAATTATCCCGATAATATTCCGGATTTGATATTCCAATTTGGTAAAGTTTGAAGACCGGAAATTATAGCCACGTTTCAATTAAATAGCTTAGCTCCATATTATATATATATATATATATATATATATATATATATATATATATATATATATATATATATATATGAAATTGAAGGCGGTTGATTCAAGCCTATCTACCTTCTCTACATATACACGTGTTATACAATGCAGCAACATACTTTTCCCTTACCAATTTACATTTCACTTTCAATTTATACAGAGGAACTGAGATCAAAGTTTACGACCATCTTCAACCTTTCCTGTATCATCCGTCTTTGATCCATTTTCAAATCCGTTTGTACCATCGAGTCCCTTATCTTGTTCTCTTCATCCTGGTACAAATCTACTTTCCGTTTGTTAGCTTTTTGGTAAAGCTTCCGTTTACCGCTATCGGAACGCCGACGGACCACCGCAAGTCATCAAACGTAAGGTTTCATACCGCGCTCTTACTCCCCGTATCGCTAGGAGTCTAGATCTTCTTCCGGTTCGTATATCGGGTTAGTGACGAATAAATTATGAATTTATTCGTTTTCCGTTTTGCGGTTAGTATAAATTGACCTTAAGTTGGTTAAAATGGATGATTGGAATTTCCATTATGCTCGTTACATTATTCTAGTAATTATGGGTTTTTTAGTTTGATGATGATATCATGAGTTGGATATATCCCTTGATGTGGCCTTAAGGTTTAGCATATTATTCGAGGTTATAGGATGTATATGATCCCTATGGATCCCTTTGGGTCTAGGTGTGACCCTTTGCTTAATAAGAGATGTGACATCTCTTTATACCTTGTTTATAAGATGTGTTGTTCCTCCAGTGTTGAGGTGATCGAGTTGTGGTTGAGCATTATACGAGTTTGAGGTAAGTCCGTAGCACTTACTTAGCTACCATCCTTCTATTGGGTGTTTGCATGAGTGGTGTGTGCTTTATATGTTTGCTATGATAGCATGAGATATTGTTTATACTGACCTATGTTTTATTGACTGCCCCGTTGCGTGGCTGTGATAACCTTTCCCTTTCATCCCGTAGTGGAGTCTGGGAGGTTCTCTGACGTCAGGCCAGTCTGGTTTACAGGAAGGGCACAATCCACTCCCCTAGGGTACACGGATTGTGTGACCGATACTCGTACAGCTGAATATAGCACTCAGAGGCGGGGATGTATCGGTCCTCGTGTCACATACTTTCATTTACATATATATACATACAACTTGAGTGAATGATTATTATATAAAGATGATAAACTAGGTAAATGTGTGATATCATGCTGATGTGTTTATCTTTACATGATTGTGTTTGTGCTTATGCATTACTCTATATATGTATGGTTAGCTAATGGTTTATTACCATGTTATAGATGCCCCACAGGATAGGCGTGTTGTTGGGTGATCTAGCAGAGTGGCAGGCCGAAGACCTCTCGTACATAGGATGTTGGGCTTTTGAGGGTTGGCTACTTTTCCCTCCTGCGTGAGGATGAACTTTTGTTACCTCTTGTGTGATGCGTTGTGTTTATACTCGGCTATGTTGTTTTACCTTTTGATTGTACAGTCTATACGGTTTGATGCATTTGTTTTATATTTGTCAGTGTCATGCTGTAAGGTCCAGTGAACTTGTTGTCAGGCTAGGGTCAGGATCCATTGTGAGATCCTAACCCAATGTGACACTCCGAGTCCCGCGGATTCGGGGTGTTACAACGATTAAGGCCAATCCTGCACACTCAACACTCTCTCTCAACTCCTCAAGACTTAGACTCTTACAGATGGTTCTCTTGGTTCATTTTTTTCATTTTCTTGTTCTCAATTCCCACCAATACACCTTAAACAAGGCTTTGACACTTCTTGGATTACCATTTACTAATGTTGGCACAAATTCATTAGGTTAATAGTCTTTAAATTGAACTATATTTCAGGTGGTTTGGTTTTACCATTAGACATCTATTAGTGTATGTTCAAGAGAAAACTTTATGAAGTTTCCTCTTCTCACACCTCTAAAATTGTAACACCCCAAATCCGCGAGACTCGGAGTGCTACGGGTTGGGACCTCACAATGGGTCCCGACCCTTAGCTTGACAACAATTTCACCGGATCTTGCAACAAGGCACAAATAAAGGCCAAAACCGAAATACATTTTTATGCAATGAAAGGAAACCCAAAAGAAACAATAAAAGACTTCAGCCGATATGCAACACCAAGGGTCAAATGACACTACGCGATATACAATATACATGAATAATATGCAAACTCGACTCTAACCAAAAACCCACTCCTAAAATGTACGGAACCTCGGCTGCCCACTCTTCCGGATCTCTCAGTCGCATTCCTTAACGTGCAAGACAATCTACAACCATCGGTATAAAACCGTTAGCTAATATTCGAAGCATTAGAATCAAGGTGAAAGGCACAAACACAAGTAAATCAACATAACACACAAAGTACACCAAATCACACAAGTCCGGTTTATTATCTTTTTTATTATTAAGTCGTATCCCGTTCTAATTCAACTTCTTTTGTGACACGAGAATCTCCCAAAACTCGCCTCGGTCCCCACTTACCGCATGGAACGGTACGGATGCCTCCGACCGTCTAACCACACGGGCTAGTCGCCAAGAACCTCCTAACTCTACGCAAGAGCTAGGCAGTGATGTTACCACCCGTTATCATACACTTGGGCCAAATAATATAAAGGTCGGTGGTCCTATTTCCGATTTAGTTGTTATAAACAATAAAGAATAAACACACACCACCAAACACACATCAATGCTAATACAAGGAATACGAGCTAAGTAAGTCCGGGGACTTACCTCGTCACCACACTCAACTCACAACACTCTCGCTTCCTTAAGGAGAAAACTCATAACCTGCTCACAAGAAAAAAGCTATATCAACAACAACCCACTCACAATAGAAGTCTTAGACTTCTATGCAAATGATCTACGCAAGACCATTTGACTCTCAATTCTAGGACCGCATCCTAGAATCCCCCATGCTCACATCACACTCAACAGAAGCTAGAAGTCCTAAGACTTCTAAACCCTCGGATCTCGCAAGATCATAACTCACAACACCACTAGGATAACATGCCTAGTCCAAACAAACTCAACGTGAACAACACCATGCTAGGATAAGCATATCCTAGCTCATAATCTCAACAACCATATAACCAGAACCTCAAGCCTCAAATACTCACAAGATCATCCAAACACTCAACGTCTTACAAAAGTCGACAATTCTCAAAACTCACCTAAGGTCCAAACCACTACTTGGTATTAACTCTAAGTTATGCTAGATTCATCCTAGCATGATACTACTATTAAACTTAACTAGGTCGAGGAAAAGAATACTCACACAACGTCAAAAGACGGAAGCCGATCTACGGATGTCGAGTTTGGAATCGTTGGCCTTTATCGGCGCGCTTCCGGTCCTAACACCAAAGCTAAACAAATTTAGCTTATACGCTAAATCTGAACGGAATATATAACTTATATAAACTAAGGAAAACCCACTTTTAAAACTCAAGCTAAAACCGTAAATGTATATTCGGGGCAAATTGTATAACATTATAAACCCAAGGTAAAACTCATTTTAAAAGCCAACGTTAAAATCCCGTATTTTAATCTTTGACTCATAACCCGAAATTAATCCAACATGGGCATAACATATATGGTATATATAAATAAGAATATAATTCATGTAACTCCCAAATTTAAAACCCATAAATACATTTTCCAAAAATAAAACCTTAGGCCATAATATGTAATTAAATTCATACAGGGGCACAAATATCAAATTCCAGAAATTGTGGGTCCAAAACTAAGATTATATAGAATATGGATACGTTTTGTAATTATACCAAATATTAGGGTAAAATTTGTAATTAACCACAATTAAAGGGGCCCGATTTGGAATTAGGTTAAAGACCCTCTTTAACCTAATTCAACACGCGCAGGAGGAGGAACGTAGGTTGCGGCGGCTGCTCTGGCTCTGGCAAGTGACGCAGGCGAGCGCCGAGGTTGGAAGCGGCGGCGAACGCAGGGGCTGGACCCGGCGGTTCCGATGGGCTGTTATCGGCGACGACGAAGGCACAAAGATTCCTTCCTGGTGGTGGTGTGCGTTCCAAGGGTGAGGGCTCGACAGAGAAGGGCTAATCTCCATTGGAGCTCGACGGCGACGGCAGTGGGGACGACATCGAAGGGTGGAAGGCTCGCCGGCTTCGGTCGTGTGAGAAACAGAGAGGGCGAGCTCGAGTTGGCTTCCGGGCACAGGAAAAGAAACAGAGGTGGCGGTGATGACGGAACCGGGGCGGAGTAGGTTTGGGCAGCGAGTTCCGGGGTGGTTTCTTGGGTTCCTGGTGGGAGTCGTACCAGCAAGGGTGACAAGTGTCTCCGGCGAGGACTCATTCATTGACTGTGGTGGTTCGAAGGCGGCGGCAGCAGTGCCCTTTCCTGGCGGCTCAAAAAGCTACACAGAGGGAAAACGGGAAGGAAAGGGAAGAGTGAGGTTTACAGCCCAAAGGGATGAACGAGGGCAGACTACAGAGGAGGTACGGGAGATGAGTGCAACGAGGGGTCGGGTAGGGGGTGCAGGGCTAGGGGGCGGCATAACCTGAGGGGCAGAGCGTGTTTGCACAGATCGAAAGGTCGGAAAGAGGTGCAGGTCATCAACCATCAGAGAGAGGAAGACAAAACAAAAAAAGGAATATAAATATAATAATACAAAGGAAAAGAGTAATAATCGAACTCGATCCAAGAGTGTTCGGAATGGAATTTTCGAATCGGAAAAACTTTCCGAAAATAATATACGGAATATTTATGTATAAATATATATTAATATACTCGAAAATTTTAATTTAAGATCTCAAAATACTCGCGAATATATTTAAGCTATTAAAATATCGATAAAAATCGGGAAAAATAAAAATCAAAATCGTGCCTAAAAAGTGGGGCGTTACAAAAATGATCAATTATACTAGATTTTTGTAGATCATTTAATATAAAAAAACATATAGCAACAAATACATCCTCATTACACCATACCCAATCAAACTTGAAACCCCAAAGCTGAACAAGCAAAAAACCCTTGGTTGTAAAAATCTAAATAAATTCCTCCAAAATAGTCACCTAGAAAATTATAAATAAAGCTAGAAATATATTTTATTTAAAAAATATAAGAAAAAGAAGTTATGGAGTAGAAAAAAGGTGTTTGTTTGACTAGATTTAGCTTGATTTTTTATTCCTTGCGAACTCAACAAGGAAGAAAGGGTAATTGCAACTTTATAAACATGAGAACAAAAATAATCTAATTAACAGTCATCATAACAATTCATTTAGCTAGTCATGATACCTAAAAGGAAAAAGATTTGACCGGATTGGATCTATAACCTTGGAGATACCAATCGGTCAATGTCAGCTCAAAGGTTAGTAACCATGAACGTTGTAGTCAATCTCCGATTGAAGTCATAGTTCATACCAACAATCCGGCCAATATTGTGCAACATGACTAATGTTCCTTGCAAGTTTAATATGTAAATTCAACATGTATCACTCAATATACATAAATTGGTGCAACACCAATAGTGAAATTCCAAGAAATATAAGAAGATACTTATATGATCAATGCTGAAAGATTTTCCAACAACAATAATGTAACACCCCAAATTCTAGGAATTTGGGGAGCTACTGGTTAGGACCTCACAATGGGTCCCGACCTTGGTTTGATAACAACTTTACTAGGATCTTACAACAAGACGCAAATGTTTAATACGGAAATTTAAAATAAGAATATGAAATGTCAAGCTGACAATAGACTTCCAGCCGGGGTAAAATTAATATCCAACTACGCTACTCATGTCAACAAAAAGGGAAACAAAGAAAAGCCAACACCATCCTACAAGTACGAGAACCCGACTGACCACACCGTCCGGATCACTCGACAACTACCCTATCCTGCAAAACATCTAACAACACGGATAAACCGTTTGCTAACTATTCATATATAAGAAAACATATAAGCACAAACACACGTAAATGCAGAAATTAAACACGCAACATGCTTTCACACAAAACCGTTTTATTATCTTTATTAACGTTATTCACTCATAATCCGATTACAGTTGTGGCACGAGAAGTCTATGACTCTCGCCTCCGTCCCTTTATCCAGCTAGAATGGTTTGACGCATCGACCCGTATACTACATGGAGTGAATCGGTACTCTCCCCGTCTACCACATCTAGCCTTGTTGCGGAGAACCTCCCAGACTCTTGCAAGAGCTGAGCAGATGATGTCACCGCCCTTATACTTGGGCCAATAATACATCGGTAATCAATATAATAAACATACTATAATGCATATAGTACACATCACTCATATGATCAACTCATATATAAAAGCCGCTAAGTAAGCTCAAAGGACTTACCTGAATTAGGTCACGAATCTCGTTAAAGCTAATACTCGAGTCCGAAAGAGTAAGGTCTCACACGCCTGATATAAAAAGAAAATCCAGATTATCAATGTATCCCAAAAACTTTGGATTTTCCAGCTTCTAAGTTTACTAGGATCAACCTCGACAAGCTAAGAGACCAAACTAATCTTATAAGCACGAAAAACTCTCTAACCCCTGGATCTGAAGGACCCTAAAAGGTTTAACCACACACCTCTACTAAATCCCAAGAGTTCATCTCTCTACCTCATCGAAACTCACGTCGGTCCCACTTTGACCTCGAATAAAATCCTTCCACTAAATTCCCAAAAGATACCGAGAAAATTATAGGACGTACACTACTATGTCCATTCTTACCTAGAACAATAATAATACATAAACAACCAACCACAAATTCTATACACAAATCACAAGTTGTCATAAGGACTTACAATCCCAATCCCATATTTAGCCAAAAATTTCAACTCTATATCAAACTGCATTACTACCCTACTTCGGGACATCATAACTCCAAATCCGACCGTTGCATCGTTACCAAATTTTAATACCTTAAACTACTCTATCCACCTACAAAATATAAAAAAAACTCAATGGTGAATGATCATTTTAAAGTATCGAACTTAAACCTCAAAGTCTGTAGATCCAAGCCTAAATTATGATACTTAAAAGGGAGTCAATAGATCTTCACTTCGATTCTTCATTGGCAGCAACATCTATGACCTATGCTACCTAAAAGTCACGACTTCGACTCTCTAAGAGGACAACCACACTACTCAGCCTATCCTAACCCATCGACTTGCAGGCTTCTTCACTGACCAACCCTCCGACCCTCTTTTCCTTAACATAACTAGCCTACAACCTCACCACTGGCTACTCGCGCTTAAGCTACAAAAAAAACCCAGCACACATGATAGGAAGGGGGAGGAGCAACTCACGGTACTGGGGCTTGATCGACACGCGGGCTAAGTAACACAGGGAGGTAAGTCGGTCTGGTTCGATGTCGGAAACCAGACCGACTTACCTCCCTGTGTTACTTCGCCTGCGGTACACTAGATAAGAAGTCCGGTGAGTATACTTTGTCATCAGGTCACGTAGGTTAGGTTCGACGAGAGAGAGAGAGACACAAGGCTTACCTCGGCGTTGTTGATAGCGTTCCGGATAGGACGGTCTCCTCCGGCGACTGGTGTATGGCTGGACAGGTAATGGTGGAAGGAGATCGTCGACGAGGACAACGTATAGGCCCTATAGGGTTGGGTGTTTCCGTCATTGACGCTTCTTGAAGGAGGGCCGATGTGTGTACGTAGGGCTGGGTTTGACGAGAGAGATGATGGTTGCTGCGTGTACGTAGGTATCGAAGGGTTGCAGCACGATCTCGTCCTCATTCGTTGCGAGAATCTCGGTTATTGATTTCTTTGTGAAGAGGCGTGCGTGGGAGATGTGAAGAAAGGGAAGCAGGAGCCAGCTTATGGGCCTAAGTCATGTGCTGTTGAAGATAGGAGGAGAGTAACCATTTGGGCCTCTCAGGATCAAATATTGGGCCCACCAGCAATGCCCTTAATGGGCCTGTCATGTTTTGTATAAAGGGACTAGAGATCTAGTGATATTAAATCCGGTCCGATAAATTTATCAAACTCGATCGGATCTCGGAGGAAACAAATATTTATTTTTATTTATATTTTTCGGGTTTGACATCAGTTCCCCTTTAAAATAAGTTTCGTCCCGAAACTTAAATAAGGAAAGTCACTAGGTAGCCGTCTATAACATAATTACAATATCTATATTTTATTTTCGAGAAACATCGTTCTACTCTTCTAATCGTAAAAGTTACACTCAAGAACCATGGGAATGCAACACATAAAAGGCTAAACACTCAAACATGCAACACATAAAAGACCAACCCGTAGTCAAAGTCACACGAATATGGGTCTGGGTACTAACCCGACGGTCCAATCCCCTTAGTTGATGACCTATATCGGGTTTGGTATGTATACTCCCAACTAAAATCTGTGGAAAACAAGAGATACATTCTCTAGTATGGGTAGGAGCGCTAGTCGCTAAATGATTTCCTACTATGCTCTAAGATCTCAACTAGTCGCCCTTCTCGACCCACTTCTCGGTCCTTTGCGGCTCTATCGATAATGAACTGTAAAAAAAAAAAAACTTTATCCATTTCGTTTAATCCACTTAATTCCGACCTTCCGGAAGATCCCGACTATCAAATCTGGAACAATGATCTTAGACATCTCCCGACACTTGACTAAGTGTTTACTGCTCTTCGTAATATAACCCGCTTGGTCTTGTACTTTTTAATATCACCCAATTTAATCGTTCATCAATTAATGAATCATCACCTACATTTCCATTAACTTAACATTGAGCTTTTTATTTAGCTTTAAAGATCTTAAAGTGATGTAGTTACCCTTTCCTCATCATTCTTACACTAGTACTCCGGAGATAAGGCTAACTTTTAATACCGGGTGTTCTCTCCTTGCCTAATAATTTCTCCATCAGAAACCTATATTTTGGTCATGTTAGATATATCAATCCGATATCCTATCCCTTTCTCCAAACACATCCTCTAATTATGATAGTCACTCCCTTGGAATTTTCTCGTATCACCCTCTCTCGATAAGTTCTTTCTATATACACTGTAATGTATCTAAGGACCACTTCTCTACTTATGCATTCGAAATAAATGGATGCATAGCACCCGTATCACATAACATTTTAACAGCTAAGCTAACATGATGAATTGTACATGTAGTCGCCGGTAAGGCTGGCTCATCAACTTCCTTCATCTCGAGTACTCGCGCCTGAGCCCTTCTCGTATCCGTCGTACCTCCACCTCGTCCTCTACCTTGACTCGATCCTCGGGTGGAATCCTGTGGAAAATTATGCCCCGGAGCTCTCGGCGTCTGGCCTTGGGCCTGGTACTGTGATGGTCTCTGTCCACCACTATGAGCTCCTAGCCTCTTGCGGGTGAAGATCCCTGCTTAGATGGGGCCTTGCCCTGACGGCAGAAGATAACTCTGTGTGCCAACTGGCCGCAAGTGAAACAAGTCACAATCGGTCTCCTACAAGCTAGCCTCATATGTCCGCAATCCCCACAGTTGAAACATTGTTAACTCCCCTCGGAAGGTGGAGCTACCGGTTGTGAACCCGGTTGACTATATGACTGACCACGACCATAACGTGACGCTCCCGGACCTCAAGTGACATGTCCTGTCCTTTGTCTCTTGTCCGGCCTATCTAACTGAGCAGCTCTCCTAGGACTTGGTCTGTCTCTCTCGTAGGCAGAAGCCCTGTCCTGATAATCTGCAAGAGACTCACAAAGAAATCCTGCCAGATACGAACGAGTGCTCTCTCTCAACCTCCGGGAGAAGAGATATACGTGCTGCTCTTCCGGAGGTGCATCTGGGCCAAATAGTGTCAACTCCTTCTGAAACTTCTTGACTGCCTCAGCAATAGGAATATCCTCAAATCCCGCCTCAATGAAGTGCTGAAATCTCTCTCTCCTCAACGAGACAAGGCACTACCTCTCTCTAATAATGCTCCTCATCTGATCCCAAATGGTGACTCGACTACGAATGGTCCGCCACCAGTAATGTGCCTGCTCTCTGAATAAGGTTTGTACTAGCTCCACATGTCGATCCTTTGGGCAACGTATAGTGCCTACTCTTTGAGTAAGGCAGGGTAGTAACTCTCTCTAATAATGCTCCTCAAAGGTTAGTAACCATGAACGTTGTAGTCAATCTCCGATTGAAGTCATAGTTCATACCAACAATCTGGCCAATATTGTGCAACATGACTAATGTTCCTTGCAAGTTTAATATGTAAATTCAACATGTATCACTCAATATCCATAAATTGGTGCAACACCAATAATGAAATTCCAAGAAATATAAGAAGATACTTATATGATCAATGTTGAAAGATTTTCCAACAACAATAACACATGTCTCTTTATCATAAGAATTTAGAAGTTAATACTAGAATTTAGCAGCAAACAAATGAGTGTATGATGAAAGTAAGCAAAATAAAGAAAGAAGTACACAATAAATAAATAAATCTAGTCCTGTGGAAATTGAACAACTATAAGATTAAAATGAAATCAGGTACACATTCTAGATTGAATCAACCATGGTGCCTACGCTTGACATTATACAACTAATTGCATGAGTTATGTATAATTATTTGTCAATTGTCACCATATGGTACCATAACATTCAAACCTTTCACTTTCTCAGTAAATCCACTAAAATAGGTAGGCATGTGTTCCAATTTAATTGGAAATATTAAACCCTTATAATAAGGATTGATTCATGAGAAGTACTAAGCTTCAACACCCCATCCTTCATAGCATTTGCAGTCTTCAACTTAGATTTCATTTCCTTTCTATAAACCTCCATGTGAACATAAACAACATCTACAACAGTTTTC
Organism: Fagopyrum esculentum; assembly: GCA_033239045.1. Lineage (NCBI taxonomy): Eukaryota > Viridiplantae > Streptophyta > Magnoliopsida > Caryophyllales > Polygonaceae > Fagopyrum > Fagopyrum esculentum. The sequence continues at coordinate 133,155,168 of BSUD01000007.1, read as the reverse complement.
TTAGCCAATTAAACCAAAATACCAAAACACATGTTAATAGACTAAAAACAAAATCGAACAAAATCAAAGGGAAACGAAAACCTTTACCAATTAACAATAGTAACCAATACTTTAGATCAAAAGGGTTGAATCAAAATCTTAATAGCAGTTGCACCACCGATAACCTCTTGCATATCAACAACACTTAAAACCGAGCTCAAATATAACCCAAAGAAGAAGTTGTGTCCAGTTAGAGTACTCAATTTGACAAAAATGCGCCGAGTGATAAATAGGGGCGAAACCGGTACGAGCGACAAGAAGTTGAATAAGAAAGTACATAGCAGTGACCTACATGAGTGTCCATAACAAAGAGTATCCGGCGGGATCATTGGATTGAAGACCGCTTTGTTGGCGTCTAAGAGCATTATGCTAGTTAGGAACCCTAGGCCAATATATAGCCAAAGCTTCTTCCATGAAAATGGTAGCCTGTCGTCGAAGATGTGTCGTTATTGAAGAGATAGTAAACATAGTTTGGGTAGAGAAGAGATTTAGATCGATGAGGATGATTGAGAGTGGCATAAGAGATGCACAAGGGGTTGGGGTTTGATGAAACAAGCGAAAGGAGGAATAAAGCAGACTCACTAATTTACTTTTGCTTTTTATTCTTTCTTTCTTTTTATAAATTCGACCCTTTTAGTCATCGAATATGCATTTTTACATATTCGACAATAAAATGCGTCGAATATTAATTTATTCCGGACACGTCTTCAAATTCGTTCTCGACGTGTTTTAAAGCGCCGAAGGAAAACATTGATTTAGGCTATGCTTTCTAGTAGTAAATGTCTTGTTTGAATCTAGATCTTATGAGAGTTATGAGAGGCGCTTGGTAGAGATGTAATTTAATTGAAAAAATATGATCACTTCAAAGTATCAATCTCGTTCTTGGCTGAATCATTTCATCCTTTTATGATACTAGATTCCTTCCAACATCTCTTGATGCATTTTATCCTCATCTTTTTTTGTCAGAGGTGGCCTCAAATTTGGCTTATGACGAATTTGAGCAAGCAACTGTAGAAGATATGACCCCAGAGGTAAGAAAGTACTCGGTGATGTTGTTTGGGCTTCACTAGCAAATAGTTTCTGGCGTGTTTTATGGCTTCTATGAATTCTAGGTGCTCACGAGAGTGAAGAAGATGATGGATGAGTCTGGGCAACCAATTTATTCTGAACATAATATATTGTTTCAACTTACCTTGTATCAGTCCCTGGTAACTTTGTTGTAAGTTGTAACAGGCTATATTATAATTGGGTGTGTGCGTGACGTTGAATAAAAAATGAAGTGTGTGAAGAATTTGAGTTCCGAGTTTGCTTTGATGATCGGAATTACTCATCAACTCAATAACCATGCGATTGACATCAAAATGCGATTGACAGGAAATTAATGGATGGTCGCCACTCCCATCACGCCTGCCTGCAGTTGTTGGTTACTTTCTAATAAACTTTAGTCGTTGATTTTAAATTCAAATATAATCCAATCCGAGAGAATAGCATAGAAAGATGAATATTTAATGCAAAAGTCAAATATAATCCAATCCAAGAGAATACCATAGAAAGATGAATACTTAATGCAAAGTCTATGTACGTTCGCAATTAAGCGAAGCCTATATAGGATGATTATCGTTATCTGGAGGTGGTTGGTTTTTACAAAGCGGTTCATCTATGGTGAGGTCATGGATTCTTTTTCTCTTCTTCCTCGTGGTTTCCGTGGTGTAGTCGAGCACCTTCTTTTGACGGTCGAAATATTTCTGAGCATGACTCGCAATTTGACTTGGGGTTCGTGTAATGACAAATTCTTTTGACATCCTCTTCCATTTTTCTTTCTTGCACACCTTGAGTCCCTTCAAAAAGAGTCTGCACATATATATAGGAAACGAGGTCAGCATTAAAACACACATACGTTTGGTTTTGATGACAGTAATGAGAATAGTCACATGATCATAAATATAACTTATTTAAGTTTACTTACTCTTGCTCTTCCTCAGACCAGCGAATCACTTTCTTCCCTTTGGGGGGACGTTCATGGTTGACGATCGGAGAAATTTCAGACGAGGGAAATTGAACCCCAGAGATGGGCATCACAACAGAATAAAGCAAATCATTATAAGAAGCATTGTTATGGATCACAGGCGGTGGTAATGGTGGCAGCTCGCGCCCGTAGTGATATTCCTGCAATCGCTAGTTTCCAATATGCAAAGCTTGAAAGTTCGACACAAAGTTAGCCATGGACCAATGGTTCACGTTGCCAGCAGGAGGCGGATTAGTGTTTCCGACTGGTGGCAGCTCGATGCGGTTGAAGGTTGAATGTTGATTAGGGTTTTCAAAATGCAAAGCTTGATTGTGCGGTTGAAGGTTCGACACGAAGTTGTCGTTGGGTTCACTGCATAGAGAAATATTGAGTTAATATATTAAAACAATTAGGTACGTAGCCATACGTATGACGAAGCATTATTGGAATCACATGTGTGCTTACTTATTCACTTCCATGGAACAACAAGGAATCACGTTGCCGCCGGTCGGAGAAAATTCCAGAGGGTGATGTACTTGGGCGGCAGAGATGGTCGGTTTACTATTGTCGAGGAGACCTCGACTGGTGGGATTGCTCATGGGATTGTCTTTAGCGGATGAGTTGTCCGAGACCTCGATGACTGGTGGTGGCTGGACATTGATTCCAGTGTCTGGGGCAGGATATTTCGGTGATTGATGTGGATCGGAAATGCAAGAATGAGCCCATGCTATGAGTTCAGCTTCAAAGTTGAAGTCGAAGTCGATGAAACTGTAGAACAAGAAAATCGATTTGAGGGATTATTTATAAAGCTCAAAACTTACTGCAGAAAAATATTGATTGAACACAAAAATCAACATATATCCCTAAATATAATCAAATCTAGGAAAATATCATAAATAGAAAAAATATTTATTGAAAAAGAGACAGAAGGTAGCCAAAGAAGATAACACAACAATCAACATATATCCCTAAGAACGAATGGAGATCTTCTGAAAGAACGTTGCTCTTCTGGTATCAATACAAAGACGTTCCACTGTTGAATCGGTTTCCATTGACGTTGCTAGGCTGCAATCATCATCAAGAGATCAACGAATGACAAAAGTGTTTTCTTTTTTTGATTCCAATTCTCATGAATCAATGTTAGATTAATAAAAAAGATGTATTGACACTAAAAGGTTGTAATTTGTACGTAATGATTTCTTATGTGTTGAAACTTAGTTCTTATTATGTTGACTTCTTGATTGCGTATTGGAGATTGCTCAAATCCAGAAGAATGTAATCATACTGATGAATGTTTAATGACTATGTAATATGTATCCTAAAGCTAGCAGAAACTCGAAAAAATATTTGATTGAACCCCAAGAGAAGAGACAAAAGGACAACATAACAATCAATATATATATCCCTACAGCTAGTATAAACTCAATACTTACTCGTTCTCTTCTTCCATGAGAACAACTTCAAATTTCGACAATCTGCAGAACAAAAAAACAAATATGTTAATAAAAAACAAAATTTGGCACTGTTAATTTTTCTAGATTTCCATCATAAACCTGAATTATCCTAGGACTTATATTTAACAACCTAAACTAGTTTATATTCCGTACCCTACACAAGTAAGTGGCTCAACAACGTTGGGGAGGAGGTCTTTCTTGATTACATCAATCCTTTACGTGATTTGAATTAATTATCTTCTTTTATAGACCTCCTAATCCTAGTCGATCTTTACCCACAAATTATTAAGTAAATAAGTTTTCAAAGATATTACAAAAGTTGGTTCAGTTGAATAAAAAACTATTTATCTTTGTAGAATTTTATCTGAAATATATTTTTCTTCAAACAAAAATATACTTAGATTAAGCTTTCGACCCTGTAATCCGCTTTAAGATAGAATTTTCCCTTTTCAATTCTTTTTTATAATGTATGCTCGGTAATTTAATTGATTTTATGTATATTTTGATTTTTTTGGGGTGAAATTTACGTATTTTTGATTTTAGAATATTACATGTGCATTCAACATATGTACGTGTATTTTGATTCTTGATTTGTTCGTATGTTTTAAATTTTAACGAAAATATAGCTGATATTATAATTCTATTGTTTCTTTAATTATGTTATGTAATTTATTGTTTTTAATAGACTACTTTTTACGTATCCTGTAAACTAAATTATTTTTATTTAAAATTGTATAAACTACTTTTACTATTACTTTTAACGAAAATATACCTAATATTATAAATATTTGAGAAATTTGGTTTAACTCCAACATTTGTTTCAAAGTTGATTTATTTGGGTAGTGCGACTGAATCCAATATTGAATTTCTTACGTGGTTAAAAAAGGAGCATCAAGTCATAGCGTATCTCTGAAAAATTATTTTTTATCTTGTATGCGATTTTATTTATATTTTAAATTCAATTTAATATGTGCGATTGAACTCGACAATTTATAAGTGGATATTCATACATAGTCTTTTTTAAAACATCAAATCACGCGTAGTTCTTTTATGTATTTTTTTTGTTTAAGTCCAAGATTTATCTCAAAGTTTACTTTACTTGGACGGGTCGATTAAATCCAATTAAGTTGATATTGAATTTTCTATATAGCTCAAAAAAGTATCAAGTCATAACGTAGTTATTGTGCGAAAAAATATAATATTTTGACTTTATACTTTATTTTCTACATAGCCCAATTAAGTTAAATCTGCCGACAAATTTAGCGTATAAGCTTAATTTGCTTAGCTTTGGTTTAGGTCCGGAAGCGCCCGGATAAAGGACAACGAATCCGTACTCGACATTTGTAGACCGTCTTCCGCCTTGAACCTCATGTGAGTACCTTCTTCCTTGATCTCATTATGTTTAGTGGTAGTATCATTCTAGGTTGGATCTAGCATAACTTAGAGTGAATGTCAAGTAGTGGCTTTGGACCATAGGTGAGTGTTTAAGGATGGTGTTCGTTCTAAGGCTTGAAGTGTTGATGATATCTTGTGAGGATTGTAAGACGTTGAGTGTTTGGTTGATCTTGTGAGATCGTGAGGACTAGGAGTTTGTTATCCTAACATGGTTATAATTTATGATACTTGCGAGATCATTGGGACTAGAAGTCTAAGGACTTCTAGCATGTGAGAGATGTTGATAGTGTGCCTTGTTTGACCAGACATTGAGTGCGTTCCTACGGGAAGCTGAGAGCGGAATATAGCGAGTTTATCTTTGAGACTTGTAATTCCCAGGACTTACTTAGCTAGCTTATAAGTTTTTATTTTAATCCCATACAAGGAGATAATTGTTCGAGCATGGTTTGACTTGTATCATTATTCTGACACGAGGACAATAAACGAGTAAGAACTCAATTCTACCTTGCTTATAAGTTTTTATTTTAAATTTATAAATGTATATTCATTCGATAATGATTCTTAGTTGTGAGTCTGCACTCTCTTTAATGAAGAATACAATGTGTTCCAGTGTGCAAGGATTTCAATTGTTGGTGAGAAACATCGACTTGAAGATAATTGATCAAATTGGAAAGATCCAAGCATCAATAGAGACTTCATCCAAAGGATGTTATTGGATGTGTGAGCTCGAATATTTGATTTGCTCCGAAACTAAGTAAGCAACAAGTGTTTCACGATATTGTTGGAGATCCACAATAAGATGAAGAAATTTAGGTGTATAACATGTCAAGATTCATATTGGAGGGAAACTTATAGATTGCCATGTGTGCATGTTCTTGCTTGCTGTTAGGGCTTGGGTGTCAATACGTTTGGATCAGATCCATCCATATTGGAGGCAACTGTGATGGAAAAGAGTGGATCCGACCATAGAAGACGATGTGGTTCACATTCATCAATACATTGTGTCACCAAACAACTTTAGGGATATAATGTATCTTAATTTGTTGAGTAAATATCAAATCGAGTGAATGACTTTTACATATAAGGAAATGATACATCTAGAGAATATAACTATGGGAAATTGGAACAACATGTAAGACTAAAGGAAGACCACCAAAAAATTATATTCATTCAATAAGGAGAGCACCAAGTGGGTTCAAGCATGATTTAAGGTCGGCCCGTCCACGTCCTCAGGGTCGCCCACCAAAATTAGGTCAATATGCTAAAGTTAAGGTGAAAGAGGCCGAACTAAGTCAATATGCTAAAGTTAAGGTTGAAGAGCCCGAACCAGAGGAACAAACTTCCTTGTAGTAAACCACGTGACAAGAAAACTATCTTGCGGCTGTTTAAGGTGTATCGTTTCACGGCTGGTCAGATCCATGAGTTAATGAATCCGTTCATCTCATCGGCTTTGAATGTAAAAGCCGATGGACATTGTGGATTTAGAGTCCTCGTTGTGGTTTCTAGGTATTCTAGGAAAATTATTTGATCATATTGAGGGAATTGGTCACAAATTATACATGAGGCAGGACATCTATGCAACAATGAATATCTCTTTCATTTCTTAACCATTGTTTGTTCATTAAATTGCTCATCTATTTCATTACACAACCTTTGTTTGTTTTATGGCCTCATGCGTCTTATTTTAAGTCTATTCATGAAGTCATTAAGTTTGTTTTTTGGACCGATGATGAATCTTTCCCCCACAACACTGGATGTAGTTACCAATCGTTTGTTTGGCAACAACAACATATTATGTTGCGTTGTGGTTATACTTTGACGGGGTTCTAAGACATGTTTACATATGATGACAACAGTTGAGAACCAAGATCCACCAACAAATATTCGTACAATAACATTAGTTGGCGGTAATCACTTCATATATATGGCTAAAAAAGTGATACATGTACAAGAGTTGTACAACCGCCAATGTTCTTCACTTAAGAAGTGAAGTGTCACCCATCATCGTATTATATATATATATATATATATATATATATATATATATATATATATATATATATATATATATATATATATATATATATATATTATAAATCATATGATAACAGGCTTATCGTGTAATCATGAGAACAAGTTCGTAATTATTATTAGTTTTGTTACGAAGATGCCTTATCGTTTAATGTATTATTTGTAGTTATTATTGGTTGAGTGGATTATTTGTAGTTATTGTTGGTTGAATGGATTATTCCTAATTATTATTCGTAGTTATTATTAATTATGATATCTACTCTAAATCTCGACCCTTAATATTCACCATCCGACGGTCTAAGATTGTTCTCATGATTACACGATAAACCTGTTCTCATGGGAACCGCACCCTATATATATATATGCCAAGAAGTCAGTGCCTCATGCATATGATCTCGTGCACCCGTGATTTCGAACTAGTTCAATCAACCAAGGACGTTATGGTCGTCAACTTGTCGACGAATAAAGAGGACCTCAAGAAAAATAAAAGGAATACAAAAGCAATAAAGTCAGCTGGGGTGGGTGTGTCACGACATAACGGGGTGAATGTCGTCCTCATCTCATCAAGAAATAATGCGGACTAGTGTACGAGCCCTTGAGCCTCAATGATGCTAAAGGTCTCGCACAACCAAGATACATTGTCATGTGAGGTGAGCGGTGTCAATAGAGCATCCTCATCAATCCTCAAGCCATGATAATAACAACATCATGGAGAGTAATGGTCATCTCACCTATTGAAGATGAAAGTTATTGGTCTCTAGAAGTCATCTCTCTACAAATGCATGGATAAGTGCATGATCAACACCGGGGAACAAGACATTAAGTAGATCGGTCAAACCACTCTATGATGCAAGCCCAAACCATGACGTGGGATCCTCCATATCCCTATCTGATATCCAATGGCTTAGAGAACTGATATGGTCCAACCGCTTGAGTGAAGTAATCAGCTTATTGAAATCCCCCTTCATAAATAAATTTAGAATCATTTAAACATTTCATTAATTTATACTATAAAAAAGACATACAAGTATGATTCATTTATATACCTTTCCCATCCATATACCACTAGCATGGTGACCAGAATAGCATGTCAACACGCCTCCAATTAAGGGAGTCCCCGTGTCAGGAACAACACGACCTCGATCGGCAACCAAATTTGTCGGGGTAAAAGCATCCTCCACATGCTCGTGAGTTGGGATTCCTACATGCTCATCAGTTGGAATATTTGCATGCTCGTCAACTGGAATATCTACATGCTCGTTAGTTGGGATATCTCCTTGAGCTTCAGTTGGGATCTCTACATGCTGAGTGGCATGAGCAACATCCTCAAGTGGGACATATAGTTGTCTGTAAAGTCCAACTCATATCCTCAACCTCGTCATCATACTCAGTCCGATATAATGAGTCGGGTAACACCTCTACTCGAACAACCGGAGATGACTCAAAATATGATTGTTCAAGTGTCCGAGAAGATTGAACAAATGTTTGAACCGGTCCGGACGTCGGGTCTACAACTTGAGACGCACTATCTCGACCGCTCTAACTTGAGACACACTATCTCGACCCCTCTATCTTTGTGAGCTCTACGAACCGAGGCGTATGACGCCTCCTTTTGTATCACCTCTAATATTTGATACTGAGGTAAATATATATAATTTTATATTATATACAATATTTTTTGCTACCTAATTAAATTCAATATCATTAATTTTATGCATTTAATTAAATTTAAGTTTAATTAATTTTATACATATAACTAAATTTAATTAGTTATGTTAGTTAAGTTTAATATAATTAGTTTTGTAGATTTATTATACTAACTTTAATATAATTAAATTAAATATAATTCAAGATAACTAAATATAATTGCGGATGTGCTAACAGTGGCTGGCGCGCATCCGAAATGTGTGTTCGTGTCTGACGCACATTCGGGATGCGCACCAGACATTGTTCATCTTCCCCGAATCCACCATTGCACATTATGCATCAATTCCTGATTTCGATCCTAACTACCTAACAACTCGATTCCAATCTAATCTGTATATACTACTAAAATAGAACTCTCTTAGTCCACATGTCAACACATTAGGTATATATGCCACCTAGGATTTGTTGACAAATGTTTACAATTTTGCCATATATTAATTACCATTATGCCATAATTTAATAACTGTTTTAAATTAAAATTAAAATATTTTTCATCTCATCGTGCCAATTCAACATTAAGAATTCAATCTCATCATGTTCAGTATCTTTCGGTTATAACAATACCATTTTGTTTTTGTCACCAAATCTACAACCATCTATAACAACTCAATATTGAAAATATTATTAATTTGTATTGGTTATCTTTTACAAATGTTCTATAGCTAAAAAAATAAAAAATATTTTTAGGAAAAATCTATATACATATGGCTAAATAACTCCCATTTTTCTTACGTGCCAATCTCTAATGCCGTCCACATCAACATTTTTAGATTTATTTACAAATTTGCCATAATATATTTACAAATTTGCCATTTATATTTTATAAGATTTTTTAATCAAAATTAGTATACATTCAATAAGCCCCGTCATTTATTAAAAAATATAAAAAAAACAAATCTACAATCGACCATCAATATCAACAAATTGATCTTCTATAATTGATTTTGCTCAGAAAATCTCACGCAAATATTCTAACCAGATTTTAAACATTTTTAAATTTAAAACTAAATTAAACTTTGCTCCTATAACTTTATATAGTTAAAAAATGATAATATATCGAGGTATAAATATAATACTCTAACAATAGTCTTTGTAACAAAATTTTAATTATATCTTTTCGTTTATTATTTTTTTATAATTTAATCCTCACATATATTAGTCATATCAATTAATATTTTTTATTTAGACAAAATGTGCTCAAGGTGCGGGCATTAAACTACTCTAACCTAAACAAACTCAATTCAAACACGAAGATAATATAACCTGAACAAAACAAGCCGTAAAAACTTGTAATTGAATTATCGATTTACCTCCTTCGCATTGTGTTTTCGCCTGTGGAAGGGTCATCCATCATCACCACCTTCATCCGTCCTCGGAATGATCTCGATCTCGCACGCTCTCGCGCACTTTGTAGGGTTTTTAAAATTGACGCGCATACACAATGCGCAGCCGTCGTACATACACATTGCATATTCGTGTAAGTTCTGATACACATCTATAACACTAAAAAGTAACGCATTCGAAATACGGCTCCGTTTTATAAATCCATCACCATTTCCCAATTTTTTTTTAATTCGAATATAATAGTACATATTTTCTTAAATCAAAATTGACGCGCATACACAATGCGCAGCAGTCGTACATACACATTGCTTATTCGTGTAAGTTCTGATACACATCTATAACACTAAAAAGTAACTCATTCGTATTATAAATCCATCACCATTTCCCGATTTTTTTTAATTCGAATATAATAGTACATATTTTCTTAAATCATTTTTTTCTTTTCAAATTCTCTTTCGCGTGTCCTTTTTCCGTATCCTCACTGGGTAGCTTTACAAGGCATTCCGAGGGTACCGTTATCCCACAGCCACAGGAAACAAAACGCAAGAGGAAATGCAACCCCTCCAAATCCCAAACCTATCCGCCTTATCCAAAACCCTCCTTAAACCCTGCAAGACGAACAATCCTCACCAATTTGTATTCCCCATCCAAGTTCAGCCCTCCAAATGCAAAACCCAAATCCCCAAATTCCTTCCCAAAGCCTACGCTCCAGACGAGGTCCCCGTCGACGAGGAGTTCCTAGCGAAATTCGGGCCCAAGGAGAAGGAATCCGAGGAGGAAGCTCGTCGTCGCAACTGGGTCGAGCGTGGATGGGCCCCATGGGAGGAGATTCTCACTCCTGAGGCCGAATTCGCCCGCACATCCCTCAATGAAGGCGAAGAGGTTGCCCTCAAATCACCTGAGGCCATCGAAGCTTTCAAGATGCTCAGGCCCACCTACGTCAAGAAGAAGATTGAGGAGATGGGTATTTCCGAGGACGAGTATTACGCCAGGCAATTTGAGATTAGGGGCGAGAAACTGGAGCCTCTGGAGACCGTTTGGGATGGTCCACTGGTGGTTCGACACGTGGCCCCTAGAGATTGGCCTCCCAGGGGTTGGCACGTGAACAGGCAGGACTTGGAGTTTATAAGGGAAGGGCATAAGATGATGGCTGAAAGGATCTCACTGGAGGAGTTGGAAGGTGATAATGTGGTGGTGGTTACTGGTGAAGGACAAGCGGAAGGGATGTGTTTGGATAGGTATAAGCTCTTCTTGAGTCAGTATCAGGAATGGGTTGAACATAATAAGGATAGGCTGGAAGAAGAGTCTTATAAGGTTTGACATTGAATTTATTCTCTCTTTGTTCATACGTATATTATATATCTTAGATATAACAAATTTTATGGGATGTGTTGTTCTGAACTCCAACTTGTTGCTATTACTTCAAATGTCGTAATGATTTTTTTTTTTTTTTTTTTTTTTTTTTTTT
>BSUD01000007.1:133129445-133143715 GCA_033239045.1 Fagopyrum esculentum | reverse complement strand
TTTTTTTTTTTTTTTTTTTTTTTTTTTGTGTTTCAAGCAGCACATGAATTATGTTTTCAAAAGATCAGCTTTTTTTAGGAGTTAGTATAATTTTAGTCCCTAAAGAAGGCTATTTGGTTACAGTTTCTAGATGCGTAATTTGCTCATATGTTGGAGATGACGTACAACTTTGTAAGTATTGTAATTTGCTCATGTGTCGACCATGCAATCAAATTTGAAGTTTAGTAATTTGAAGTAGAAATTACCTTACAAATTAATATTCCCTGCATTGTAGTTCTAGGAGTTATTATCCTTTCTCTCATCATTGTTAACCGGTAAAGATGATCACCTCTTGATGCTGATCCTGACTTGTGGTTATTGAATGCTGTTTGGACAGTATGATCAAGACTATCATCCAGGTAGGCGGAAAAGAGGGAAGGACTACAAAGAGGGAATGGTAGGAGGTGCTACTTTGCTGCCTTGTTTTTGAGTTTCCTAAGATATTTTATTATTGTGTAAAGATGGAAAATGTACTAATATATTGCTTCGTTTTCTCTGTATGCAGTATGAGCTTCCCTTCTATTATCCTGGACAGGTAAGCAATTTACGCCCCTTTCAGTTATTGTTGTATATCTCAATTATTCCCCAACTTAATGCTATGCTCCATTCGAATCCAAATGAGGTCCTAAATCATTATTGTTTGTCACATCTGAGTCTATAACTTTGTATCAAGGTCCTTAGCCTTTCGAATAGTATTCTCACATAACATAAGGCCATTACCGGTTTTAGCTAAACAACAACATATAGGCTGTTAGTAGGCCATTTGCCTCACGAGGTTAAGGATTTCATTAATACAAAATATGCGTTAGCCCCATAAGTATACTATAGACATGAAAGTGAAGTTTAGAGACTTGATTATAACATAGGGACATTCTGGGAGACATAACTGTGGTTTTTCTTTTTCCACAGGGTGCCAAAAGTTTTTCAATTTTTAACTGGTATCCTTAAAATTCGGGATTTGTACACTCAGCGTTACATGCTGTATTTTGGATCACACAGTCCTATACTTTAACTAGTGTATTACCCGCACTTTGTGCGGGTTGAGTTTGAATAAATATTTAATACTTTGAAATTTATATGTATATTTTTGTAAAATAAAAATCTGGAGAATGAAATTATAATCATTATTATGATTTTTAATTCTCTTTTAAGTATTTATCTCCTCTAATTAATTATATTTTTGAATTGATTTGTTAAGATATGCTTGTTGGTAAAAAAAAAATCCGTAAAAGTGTAAATACTAATTCTATAAAAATATTTATTTTAAAAATTTTAAAAAAAATTTAGAAACCAATTTCCAATTTATATTAACATTTAAAAATCAAATTTTAAAATAATTTTTTAGGCTTCAAAAAAACATGGCGTTGACACGTGGCAATAGAGTCTTCTGCTTTAATAGATATAAGATAAGATGGTTGCAGGTCAATTTAAGTTATAAGTTAACAAACTACCCGTACACATTATTTGTTTTGAAGTCTACGGATTGTAGAATAGTCATAAAGTCTATCATATATTGGATCCCACAATGATCTACTTCCCAAAATTTGTTGAAAGCGTTCAGTGACCACTTTTCAGTAAGCCCTTACTGCACTCTTTTGAACTATGCAGCTATGTTCGGGTAAAGTGACTACTTTACACCTGTATCAAGGAGCATTTGTTGACATTGGAGGAGTTTATGATGGGTAAGTTTCATTAATTTATGTTTTTGTGATGTCATGGACATTGATATTACTTAAAGAAATATAAGTGATGGTAAATTAAATCTCATTGGAATCATTAGCTGGAAAGTTGAACCCATTCAAACCACCGATTAGGAATTGACAATGTCAAAAACTAACCCACAACATACGGTAAACACTCACAAGGGAATACATGGAGTTCAGTTTTGGTAGACGAGACAAGAGTCTGTGTGAGTTGTAACCTGGAGCAGCGGTGGAGGGAGAAGCTTGAATTGAAGGGTTTTCACTTGAGTAGGACAAAGATCGAATACATGGAGTTCAATTTGGGGAGGGAGGGAACCAGCATGGAAGTGCGGCTCGCCGCGGACATCATTAGAAGAAAGGAAAATTTCAAATATCTGGGGTCTATTATTTTTATTATTATTGTTATGCAGAGTGACAGAGGTAAGACACAGATGTTAATCGCAGGATTCAGCTGAGATGGATCTGGAGAGGAGCTTCAGGTGTGTTATGTGACATTAAAGTGCCACCAAACTCAAGGGTAAATCCTGTAAGGTGGTAACAAGGCCAGCTTCGATGTACAGCGTGGAGGTGTTGGCTGATTTTGAGGGTTCAGGAGCAGAAGTTATGGTGGCAGAGATGAGGATACTCCGCTGGATATGTGGTCACTCAATGCTGGACGTGAATAAAAATGAACTCATCAGAGACAAGGTTGGAGGGGATAGTATAAGGGATAAGACATGAGAATCGAGACTCTTTTGGTTTGAACATGTGCAGAGGAGGCGGCCGAAGCCCCACTGAGAACTTGAGTTTTCTACGTGGGCTTGGAGTATGGTTGTGTACATCTCGACCCCCATACTTGCTTATTTATGCGGGATTATAATAGGAAGATGAACATTTAGTTGGTGAACATTGAAGTAATATATTCCTTAAGAACTGTGTCGAAAAACTGATACAACTTATATTACGTATCACGGATCAGAGAGAGTGTTAGTTAAATGTTTTTTTTTCTTCTACTTTCCCTAAAGTTGCTTTATACAGTTTTAGTCTTTTAGCTAATTGACAATTGATTGTATTATCATTATCTACCCAACTGCCCTTATGTGTCATGCTATATTCATGTGGTTTGCTCTCTTTCAGATGGGTCCCTATCAAGGATAATGATTGGTACTGGATCCGCCAGTATATTAAAGTTGGTATGCATGTGGTTGTTGAGGTTTTGGTAAGTTATGATGAATTAAAAAGTTGTAGTTTCTGTTTTGTTTTATAAATACTTCGATTTGTTGAGGCTTGGATCTACTATGCAGTCTGTGCTATCACACACGATTTAAACCAATTACAGCAAGAGAGTTTTGACTTCATATCGTTTATCAGTATCTGTTCACTTTGTTATGTAAAAGAAGTAAACCTGAAAAGCATGCACCCAAGTCCAAAAATGTTATCAAACTCTAGTAAAACAGCAGCTTGTTATCTGTAGATTTTGCGCACTATAACATCTTAATCGGTGTTTGTTATTGTATTTTTTTTTTTCATGGATAATTAGTGTGCTTGTCGAGTGAGTACCTATGTATTTTGCAGGCTAAAAGAGATCCTTATCGGTTCCGGTTCCCAATTGAACTGCGTTTTGTTGATCCTAATATCGACCACCTGATGTATGTACATCCAAAATTTTCGCTCATCTTAACCTTTACTACTATTCTACTGAATATTCCATCTGAACGGTTTCATTTGTTAATCTTCATGCTGCAGCTTTAACAGGTTCGAATATCCTCCAATATTTCACCGGGATGAGGATACTAATCCAGATGAATTACGTGTACGCACATACACTACCATTCTTTATACTGAGCCTTTGAACACAATGACCTACTATGGATCTTCACTTTCATCTTTTGACGTTGCAGCGTGATTGTAGAAGACCACCACTTCCTAGGAGAGATCCAGGAATTAAATGGGAAGAGGAGCCTTTGTTGTCAAATCACCCTTATGTTGACAAGGTATTTCTAACCTCGAAGTCTCTTCCCGAATTTTTGCTTGATTTTCTCCTTTTTAAAATCAGTCTAGAAACATTCCCATGTCAAACTTGCAAGTAGGAGGGTTTGTTTGGTGTGATGTGCTGATTGCTTAACAGCTACTCATTTCTGCCAATTAAGTATTATTTGTGCAGATAGGGTTGTTAAAACTCATAATATATTATGTGTTGCTCCAAGCAAACCTTTGTAATGCTGATACAACTTTAAGCCACACCATGTTAACTTAAAATAGGTTTGGAGGATTTTTAGTGTGGGCAAGCGACTTGTAGCTTTGCAAACTTTTGCCCAGTACAGCAACTTTAGGCCACACCATGTTAACTTAATATAGGTTGGAGGATTTTTAGTGTGGGCAAGCGACTTGTAGCTTTGCAAACTTTTGCCAGTACAGGGACACATCTGTGAGGCAATGTGCTTGAGAGGGACACCATGTTAACTAAAAATAGGTTTGGAGGGTTTTTAGTGTGGGTAAGCGACTTCTAGCTTTGCAAACTTTTGCCAGTACAGGGACACATCTGTGAGGTAATGTGCTTGAGAGGGTGACGGAAACCTGTATGGGTTGCGCTAATTAACAATCTGCGAGGTAATATTGTAGCTTTGCAATCTAATGCGAAGTATTCCCGTTCTTCCATGCTAAAGGTTCAATGTTCATATATGAGTATCTAGCTGTCATGTGAGTGCCAAAGCATCGAGATGTCACATCAATTGAATGTTAGATTGTTAGGTTTGTAGTATTACTAAATCTGTCGAAGTTTACAAGGCTGCAAAAGGGATTGATGTATAGCCGTATAGGAAGCATCTATTGTCACTCATTAGACACGTAATTGTATTATACGTAGAGAAGATTACAAAAAAAATTCAAAAAAGAAGTGAATTTACAAATCAAGCATGGACTAATCCATCACTTAGAAAATAAAGGGGAATTCTTAATTATGGGCTGTATTGTGATTCTTATGGGAAGTGAGATTTGATATGGTCACAGTTAGGGATGACAATGGGTCGGGATGAGTGGGTGATTCCGGATTATTACCCACCTGTTAAGGGAAGTGAGCTTTGATATGGTCACAGTTAGGGATGGAAATGAGTACTTGCATCACCCACCCGTTAACCTTACCGGGTCGGTGGTTCTGGTTCATCCGTGGTGTTGTTAATCTATAATGCATTTTAAAGTTTTTAAAACGCACACGTAGTACAACATTTATATTTTTAAAACCAATAATATCATTAAATAAGATATGGAACTATTTATAACATAATATTATAACATAAAAACAATAAAATTGTCATATTTTGTAGTTTTAGAACTAAATAAACAAAATTCAAGATATTTCGGGTGTATTGAGCCGGTTTTTTCGGGTCGGATGATTCGGGCATCGGGTGCCGGTGAAAATTGCCATCCCCAGTCACGGTCGATGGCCTAAGGTAATGATGTGTATAGGCAAGGCTGAGCTCTCGAGAACAGGTATCTTGCCATTGCCTTATAGTTTTGTAAAGACTTTGCCTTGTAGGCCGTTTAGAGCTTCTTTTCATCTGGAGTTGGTGAAAAACCAACTGACCAAGGGACTTGTGCCCTTCAATTCCGAATTATACATTGTTGCTCTTGTTGATACTGTTCACTTCATAACCAAGATGGAGGTGAACATGGAGTCGTTGGACGTGGTGAAGATGGTTTCATCAACCCATATGAAAATTTAGGGTTCTCAAGGCATTTACAACATTGTATTTGACCACCCCTGATGATGTTTTGTGATGACCTACTGGCCTATTCCCTCCCTGTCGGAGTAAGAGCTGATTGCTAAGCACTTCCTTGGGGGGCCTTGGGCCATTGGAATCTGACCCAGTTGAACAAGACCACCAATTGATATAGTAGAAAGTCGGGAGACTCACACAAGGACAGGTTATCACGCACAAAGTCAGGTTAACGCACAATCTTAGGGAAACCCCAAGGAAACCCATTAAAGCCACCTAGAGAGACCATAAATATGCAAACACCTTGTGCAAGATATTTTCTGGATAACTAGAAAAGAGGCCTAATGTATTTTTTATAGCATGCTAATATTGCTCTCAGGTCACAGTAGGAGACATCAGCTTATTTCACAATCTAGCGACACACAACTTAGTTATAATGCCTTCTCTTGTTATTTTTACATTATAATGCTGTTCAAATTGTACATTCTATGGTCACGTTACTGATTCAGTAAGAGCAAAGTATATTGTTCATAGCAGTCATTTTGGTTCGTGCTTATGCTTTCTTGTCTTTGATTACAAATAAGTTACATCTTTACACTTGTTACTTGTTTCACAGCTGTGGCAGATACATGTTGCTGAGCAAATGATTTTGGACGATTTGGAAGCAAACCCTGACAAATACAAGGGGAAGAAGTTGTCAGAGTTGACTGACGACGAAGAGTTTGATGAAGAGCGTAGTGTTGAATACACAGAAGCATATTACAAGAAGACTTTACTGCCCAAAATGGTTCTGGTAAGTTTTCCTATGATATGGATTTTTATATATTTATAACAAAATATAGACATCTTTCCTTTTATCAAACACAGGTTCTAAATCTCGCATTGACCAGTTTGTCCATTGTTTGAGTGTGGATAACACCTATCAGCTGGAAAACCGCAATTATTAAGTTCAACCCTAAATCCAAAAAATTTCAACCCATGAAATCCAAAAAATTTCAACCCATGAAATCCAAAAAATTTCAACCCATGAAATCTAAAATTCTTTACCATATTTTGTGTTCAATTGTACATTCTATGGTCGCGCTACTGTATCACAAAAAATATCAAAATCATACAGATGTTCAATTATCCACAAACTTGAGCACCAAATTTGACCAGTTGGTGTGAAATTCGTCCCCTAGTGCTTTTTTTTTTCTTTTCTAAATAAAAAATTCCTTCTATATGAATGCTTATGTGAAATTGAGAAATTTAGCCTTATTTATTGTGTTAACGATACCTGAATTTGCATCTGTATTACCTTGCAGAAACAAAGTGTTCGAGAACTTGACCTGGAGTCTGCTTTGGCAGAGCGTGAGGTTAGATATCCCCCTCTGCTGTAATTGTTTATAGTTAAGAGGCTTCTGAAGGAAGGTTTTAAGGTGTAAAATTGCTCTTAATGCAGCTCAATAATAAACTTGAGAAAGAAGCGGAAGAAAGAGGCGAGGAATTTAGGATTCATAAGCTAAAAAGAAACATAGAAATGGATGAGTATGACCTAATCCATTGGCGCCGCTCGTTCGAGGAAAGAGAAGCTTTTATCCGAGACATCAGCAAGTATGATTTAACTTAAGTTGATAGTACTAATGATGTGTTGTCATTACTCGTTAAGTCCTAAAAAACCTCTTTTGACTTAATTTCAGCCGTCGAGCTGTTGGGCTACCCTTGGAAGAGCCCGGAAGATATGCGGATGCGAGTGAGTTTGGGGATGAGTATGATCCTACGAACCCCCTGTATCGGTACGACTATTGGGGAGAACCTAAGAATTCAGAGAAGAGCAAACAAGAGCGAATGACAGACGCCCACAACAAGTCCATTGTGGGAAAAGGTACTGTTTGGTACGAAATGTCCTACGAAGAAGCCATCAAACAACAAGAACGTAGGGCAGCTCAGTCCCCAAAGGAGCGTGTACAACAAGAGGCAAGTCCAGGGGAGGAAAGCGACAGCGATGATGACTTTGATTACAGCATTCTCGGGGACTTGAGTGCCGATTATGCAAACCAGCCCCATGTTAATGGGACTGAATCAATTATGTCGGATGAAGGCCTATTCGAGGATTAAGTTTTTTTGAATCTCTTTAGCAGTCTGTATTGTAAAGTGGATGTAGGCACGGCACGATGAATTGTCAATCACATCTGTTAATTTAGGCGTAGATCGTGTGGGAAGAGTTTTTTGATCATAGAGAGATGTAACTTTGAGGTGTATGTTGTCATATCTGTAAGAATAGTATTGGGTCATCAGAGAATTTGGTTAAGAAGTATAAAGCTTCTAAGGAAACGTGTTGACAGCAAGTTATCCTTTGTTCCATATGTTGTTTTAGTACACAAAGCAGATCCTCAGTTCATTGCTTCTGTATGAATTTTGTCAGTCACGGCAGCTACACCAGCGCTCAGAGTAACACAATTAGCCGTTAAAGTTGGAACATTAAGCCCCGTTTGGTTATAACTCCGGAAACGGAATGAAAATGAATTTAGTCCATATGTTTACCTAATTCATGAATATTTTTGAAATCATTGTGGTTGCATCTAAAATGTGTTTGTTTTCCTTATTTTGTTTCCCTATAGGGTATTAAAAGTAATTAAATTCTACTACAATTACTTTAAACAAACCACTAGGAATGATTCCATGATATTTCATGAATAATTATACACATACGGACTAGATCCGTTTCCGTTTCCGTTTCCGGTGTTAGAACCAAACGGACCCTAAATCTAACCGCGTAAAGTAGGCGGAAGTTATCTGTGTTATGAGGCAAGAGAAAGCTATTGAAGAAGCTCTAGACAGCAAAGTTCAGTATGTAAATAGATTGTTGAATTCATCATAACATTCCAACACAACAATGTTTCCACTCTTGTAGACACTCATTCTAGTGTTGTTTAAGTAGTTGTAACAACTAGTAGTGTTTAAAACTCGAAATGCTAGGCCTTGGTGGTTTTATTCTTATCTTACATGGTAAGTTGTAACAATCTAGCATTTGAAACTTATACTGTCTTCGAAGGAAGAACAGTTGATCGGTTAAAAGGGTGCATGAATCGATCAGGAGATCGCAGTTGAGGGATCATAGGAGCCACCAACGGAAAGATGATTGGATCTTGAGAGTTCCCATTGGTAAGTGATGACATATAATGCCCCTGCAAACACTGTTACCATACCAAAATGAGTTACTGCAGTTCATTCAACTTATATGCTGTTCGGTTTAATGGCTAGATTATTTTGGGATTCTTGTGTTCAGAGAATAATCTATTTCAAGTGTTTGAAAAAACCAGTTGGTCAAGTTTGAGATGATTACGTGTGACTGGAATCGCAGCGTCTTGATGTAGTTGACGGCTTCCTCAAGGATGGATATTGTGTCATTCTGGAACAAAAACTCACAAATCACGACAAAAACTAAGGCACGGTGAAACGAGATTTTTTTAGTAGAGTTTCAAGAGCTTCGTAAATGTACAAATTGTTAAAGATGTAAAAAAATTATAAATTTTTTGATAATCTATCTAAAAATCTATCCTACATACCTTTTACAAATCACACAAAAAAGCTCTTCAAAAAGTTATTTAAGAATCTAATCAATCCTAAAAAAATTTATTATACCAAACATCACATACCTTTCAAAAATTATTTAGTTGTACACTAATCTACACAATAATCTCCAAAATACAGTAGAAGCTTAAAGCTGAGACCCTATATCTAAGAAAGGAAAAAACCTTGTGATGGTGAGGCATGAGTTCCTGCAGAATTCTGATCTTGCCCTTTAGCTTATGCCTCCGTTTCTGTCACACGAAGCATTTGAATTCAATTACTACTATAATTCAACTGTAATTTCATGCTTAAGCTCTATACCTTTTCTGCGATGCTGTGTTTTTTCACAGTAGATCTAAGTTGCAGTTCTTCCTCGCCGTCTCTTGATGTCTCTATCGGTATCGTCATTCTTTCTACACTTTCGTCGAGGACACCTCCTTCTACTTCTACTTCTAGTGTCGGTCTTAATGTGCATACAAGACTCTGAGTTTTGACATGCTTTATCGTACGATGATTTATATTACTTTAGTTTTGTTTTAATCAAGGCTATCGAATTGTGTGGATACAACCCATTACACTATAATACTATTGCATGTCAGACATATTTATCCATTTGCCTCATTTTTTACTATTGCAGGTCAGACATATTTATCCATTTGCCTCATTTTTTTTTCCTTTTTAATGTTTATATTATATTTCATGACATCACTCTAGGATCATGAAAAATTGCTCCACAAAACATATAAGCAAGAACAGAAATGAAGACAACTAATTAATAGTCATAATTAGCGTACTCCCAACATTGATAGTCATAATTAGCGTCCATAATTACATTGTTAATAGTCATTAACAGGTCATAATTGTACCGTCAAGAAGCGTTAACGGTCCATAATCAATACTTTAGTGGATTTTTTAAAATATTTTTATATTATTAAGAAGGGCACATAGACTACTACTAAAAGTATAAAAATGGCGGTGATAAATAATATTATAATAAAAAATAAAGATAATTTATATTATTAAGACAGCTTCACATTGACTAGATTCACCAAAAGTTCAGAACCGAACTCCAATAAATCAAACCGAATTTAAAACCAACTTTTCTAAAATCTTGGACCGAAAACCGAACTTACAAAAGAAGGCTCGGTTTCGGTTTGGACCTAAAACTGAAAATTAGAAATGTTATAAATGAAAACCGAACATGGGCCAATTTTGAAACTAAACGGACCTAAAAAGATAAAAGCTACAAACATTTAAATAATTTTAGAAAAGACAAAAAAACAATTCCCGGTAAAAATAATAAATACGAAATATCCAAATCTAAATCTATCTCAATAAAAAAAAAAGCCGCTTTTCTTTTTATTAAAAAAGGTTTTCGGATCAATTTTGCAGTTATTACCCTAAAACCGAACTAATTGTAGGTTCGGTCTAGACCTAAATCACTCAGGTCGGTAAACCGAACCTATCAAGCTCAACCCTAGTTCGACTTCCATTTCCAACCTGCGTATTCCGGTGTCCCATGCCAGATATAATTCCCATAACCATTGGAACTGAACAACTATTCATTTTAAAGCTAAAGCCTTTAAGAGCATCCCAATAGCTTCCCCATTTTAGAAAATTTGGAGAATTTTAAAGATTTTTTGGTCCAACAGATTCTTCATTTCATTCTCCAAAATGGAGAATAATGGAATAAAGTGGGACTCTTCCCTAAATTTGAAGACATTTTCCAAATAAATGAAGAATTCTCCAAGATAGAAAATCTGTTGGATTTGACAAAAATATAAAGGGTAAATTTTTACTTTTTAATTCTCCATTTTGGAGAAGCTGTTAGGGATGCTCTAAGGGGTAAATTTTTACTTTTAACTAGTTCAATGCCCGCACCTTGTGCGGGTTTTGTATATATATATATATATATATATATATATATATATATATATATATATATATATATATATATATATATATATATATATATATATATATATATAGGGTCCAGTTCCGGCGAGGAGGACCCTTGCAGATAGGAATGAGGAGAGCAGGGGTGGTGACATGTGGCATGCCACCTCAATAGTTTTTTTTTTCCAGATTTTCTTTTTGAAATAAAAATTGGTGTTCATATTTTTATAAGTATGTGTTCATTTTTAAAAGAGTCATTGTTCATATTTTATCAATAAATGTTCATTTTTTCTCAACACAACTTTCATTTTTTTAACATCAATTGTTATTTTTGTATTTTTTAAAACATTTTTTCGGATTTTTTTTTTTGAAAATTATGCTATTATTTCAAACCCTGTTAATAAAATATGATGTTCATTTTTTTATAAGTACGTATTTTTTTTTTTTACAACTATGGTGTTTATAATATGATGTTCATTTTTTTTTGAAAATTATACTTTTCTTTAAAATCGTGTTTATAATATTTAGTGATCGATTACATAAAAAATTGTGAAATCAAAGAGAATACAAGACGATTCAGGTTTTGTTTCTTCGAATTTCTACTCTCACTATTTAGATTTTCATTCTTAAGGTTTCGGTTTCATTATGATTGATGTTTGTGTTCGAAATCAAATTTGTTTGAATCATTTTGTGTTTGATAAGTTTGATTGATAAAATACATGTATATACATATGTTGATATTGTCTAATAGCTCCAATTGAATAATCTATATGCTTCTTTTAGTGCGCACACAAACTATTCGACAAAATGCCTTATAAAAAAATAGTGTATAATTTTACATGAACAATGACATAAAAAGTATGAACACTGACGAATAAAAACATGAACAATGACGTATAAAAGTATGAACACCGATGAGTTATCTATAACTTTGACACATACATAACATATTATGATCATCTTTTAACGTTTTGTGATGAGTTTTTTTATTTTTTGTGGTTATATATTGTAAATGAACATCTATGCTTTATAAAATGAACACAAAAGAATAAATGGACATGACACTTTGATGAATAAAAATACTATGAACACCGATGTATAAAAACATGAACAATGACATATAAAAGTATGAACACCGATAACTATTTTGAACGTAAGGGTATTTTTCCAGATTTTAAGTCAATTTACAAAAATGCCATTAATGATGAGTGTGTGAGAGCCCTTGATTTAAATCCATCCAATGACTTACATCTCTCCTAATTCCTATCTACAAGCTCTCTCCTCACTTGAACTAAAATCTATATATAGTGAGGAGAGAGCTTATAGATAGGAATTAGGAGGGTTGTAAGCCATTTGATGAATTCGAAATCAAGGGCTCTCACACGCTCATCATTAATGACATTTTTGTAAATTAACTTAAAATCTGGAAAAATACTATTACGTTAAAAAATAGTCATCAGTGTTCATACTTTTATATGTCATTGTTCATATTTTTATACATCAGTGTTCATAATATTTTTATTCATCAAAGTTTCATGTTCATTTATTCTTTTGTGTACATTTTATAATGCATAGATGTTCATTTACAATATATAACCACAAAAAAATAGAAAAATCATCACAAAACCTTAAAAGATGATCATAACATGTTATGTATGTGTAAAAGTTATAGATAAGACATCGGTGTTCATACTTTTATACGTCATTGTTCATATTTTTATTCATCGGTGTTCATACTTTTATGTCAATATTCTTGTGAATAATATAAACTAGTTTTCTATGAGATATTTTGTCGAACAGTTGGCGTGTAAACTAAAAAAAGGATATAGATTATTCAATTGGAGCTATTAGACCAAGTCAACATATGTATATACATGTATTTTCTCAATCAAACCTATCAAACACAAAAAATGATTCAAACAAATTGATTTTATAAACAAACATCAATCATAATGAAACCTAAACCATAAGAATGAAAACCTAAACCATGAGAGTATAAATTCGAAGAAACAATACATAAATCGTCTTGTATTCTCTTTGATTTCACCATTTTTATGTAATCATTTTCTGATTTGGTTGAAAATCGGGCAAATATGAAACTTGTGGGATGAAGCACGTGGGATGAAGAATGTGAGGGAAGGATGTGAGTCGTTGAAGTCGAAAAAAACTAAACCTGATTTTCTTCTTCTTTTTTTTTTATCAAATTAATATAATTACCAAATGCCATTAATGACGAGTGTATGGGAACCGTTGATTTAAATCTCATCTAATGGCTCACAATCCTCCTAATTCCTATCTACAAGACTTCTCCTCACCGGAACTGGCACACACACACATATATATATATATATCAAATTTTATATATATATAAAGTTTAAAATTTAAAAATCAATTAAAACAAATTTTCAAAAATTTAAATTAAGAAAACAAAATTTGATATATAAAATTTGCAATAATAAAACTAATTTAAAATTTAATTTCTGTAAATTAAAATGTGCCTACATTATTTTTTTGAAAATTATAAAAACAATATCTAGATGTGTTTTTATTATACTTATGTTTTAATTAATATTTGAGTAAAATTGATGTGGCATAATAATTTATTATATTAAAGATGATTTGGCTTGCTTACTGTTTATTAGTTTTAATGATTTTTTTATTATAAAATATATTTATGGCAAATCCGTAAATATCTTGTGGCAATATTGCTTACTGTTTATTAGTTTCACATTATGAATGTAAGTCAAGCAAGAATTCAAATCCTGCAATAACAATCGGGAAAGAGGATTTTAGGACAATATCCTTTGAGATACACGAATGCCGAGTTATTATCAATCCTAGAAAAAATTCGGGTTTTATTATATAAGATAGATAAGAAGTCACGTGTAAAACATATACTAACAAAAAAAGAAGGGTAAAACAAATCATTAGATTTAAATTAACAATATTAAATAATAATATATTAAAATGTAAATGTAAGAAGTTTATATAATATAAGTAGCATGTATAAGTCAAAATTTACAATATCAAATAGTTAAATTTAAATAGTGAATTATCTAACCATTAATAAGACTAATACCATATGTCAAGTTACTAAAATGATAAATTTTACTAAATACTTTTTTTAAAAAAATTTAAATTAATAACAACTATCAATTAAACTCAAAATAATACAAATTTTAAAAATTATAGAATGATACATACTATTTCAGGAGTTTTTTTTCTTATTTTTTAAATATTTTTGTATTATTTTTTTCTAAAAAATAAATTAACATGTAAAAAGTCATAAATTAAGTAAAATATTTTAATATAAAAAAATTTTTGAAACATTTTTTCTGATTTTTTAAATACTTTTGTGTAAATGACAAAAACTTTTTTTAAAAAA
>BSUD01000007.1:133069386-133127751 GCA_033239045.1 Fagopyrum esculentum | reverse complement strand
GGAACCGGGATCAATAAAAAAAAAAAAAAAAAAATTGACACATGATTCCTCGATTTCGAGTCTCTCCATTGCGATACCTAAGTTTTTAGCTTGAATAGAAATGAAGACAACACTGTTAGAATCAGCAAGAAATTAACGGGAAGAACAGAGGAAAGAAGTCCGATCCTTCACCCCTTATTGTTGGGGGTAGAAATCGATGATTTCATCAACCTCGATTTCGTCCTTCATTTCATCAACTTTGATCTCCTCCTTCAACCTGAAGCCGAACACCAAAAATAAAGGCAAAGTTTTACATGAAAGAAAACACAAATCTAAACATCCAAAAAGGCAAAGTTTGACGTGGTGAGATGGTTTCACCAACTTACCATGGTACTCGTGCCCTTCAATTCCAAATTATAGTCGTGTTTTGCCTCGATCATTGTTGCTCTTTTTGATACTGTTCACTTCATAACCAAGACGGAGGTGAACATGGAGTCGTTGGACGTGGTGAGATGGTTTCATCAACCCATATGAGAATTTAGGGTTCACAAGGCAATCACAACATTGTATTTGACAACCCCAGATGATGTTTTGTGATGACCTACTGGCCTATTCCCTCCCTGTCTGAGTAAGAGTTGATTGCTAAGCACTTCCTTGGGCCATTGGAATCTGACCCAGTTGAACAAGACCACCAATTGATATAGTTGAAAATCAGGTTAACGCACAATCTTAGGGAAACCCCAAGGGAATCCATTAAAGCCACCTAGAGAGCAACTCTGGCCATTAATGCAAACACCTTGTACAAGATATTATCTGGATAACTAGAAATATTGCTCTCAGGTCACAGTAGGCGACTTCAGCTTATTTTACAATCTAACGACACACAACTTAGTTATAATGCCTTTTCTTGTTATTTTTACATTATAATGCTGTTCAAATTGTACATTCTATGGTCAAGTTACTGATTCAGTATGAGCAAAGTATATTGTTAATAGCAGTCATTTTGGTTCGTGCTTATGCTTTCTTGTCTTTGATTACAAATAAGTTACTGTTTGGTACGAAATGTCCATTGTGGGAGAACCTAAGAATTCAGAGAAGAGCAAACAAGAGCGAATGACAGACGCCCACAACAAGTCCATTGTGGGAAAAGGTACTGTTTGGTACGAAATGTCCTACGAAGAAGCCATCAAACAACAAGAACGTAGGGCAGCTCAGTCCCCAAAGGAGCGTGTACAACAAGAGGCAAGTCCAGGGGAGGAAAGCGACAGCGATGATGACTTTGATTACAGCATTCTCGGGGACTTGAGTGCCGATTATGCAAACCAGCTCCATGTTAATGGGACTGAATCAATTATGTCAGATGAAGGCCTATTCGAGGATTAAGTTATTTGAATCTCTTTAGCCGTCTGTATTGTAAAGTGGATGTAGACACGGCACGATGAATTGCCAATCACATCTGTTAATTTAGGCGTAGATCTTGTGGGAAGAGTTTTTTTGATCATAGAGAGATGTAACTTTGAGGTGTATGTTGTCATATTTTGGGTCATCAGAGACTCTGGTTATGAA
The DNA here is from genome assembly GCA_033239045.1 of Fagopyrum esculentum. Lineage (NCBI taxonomy): Eukaryota > Viridiplantae > Streptophyta > Magnoliopsida > Caryophyllales > Polygonaceae > Fagopyrum > Fagopyrum esculentum. Next base: position 133,126,206 of record BSUD01000007.1, on the reverse strand, counting down.
GTATAAAGCTTCTGAGGAAACGTGTAAGCAGCAAGTTCAAGAGAAAGTTATTCAAGAAACTCTAGACAGCAAAATTCAGAATATGGATAGGTTGCTGAACTGTATTCGTCTTTTCAAGCAAACAACTGAAAGATTATTACAAATAAGTTACAACAACTTGTAATGTCTAAACATAGAAATGCTAGGCCTTCGTGGTTTTATTCTTATCTTACATGGCAAGCTGCAACAATCTAGCGTTTGAAACTTATATTGTCTTTGAAGGAAAAACAGTTGATGTGTTAAATCGAGCAGGAGATCGCAATTGAGGGATCATAGGAGCCACCAACGGAAAGATGATTGGATCTTGAGAGTTCCCATTGGTAAGTGATGACATATAATGCCCCTGCAAACACTGTTACCATACCAAAATGAGTTACTGCAATTCATTCAACTTGTATGCCGTTCGGTTTCATGGCTAGATTATTTTGGAATTCTTGTGTTGAGAGAATAATCTATTTCAAGTGTTTGAAAAAACCAATTGGTCAAGTTTGAGATGATTACCTGTGCCTGGAATCGCAGCGTCTTGATGTAGTTGACGGCTTCCTCAAGGATGGATATTGTGTCATTCTGGAACAAAAACTCACAAATCACGACAAAAACTAAGGCACGTTCGGTGAAACGAGATTTTTTTAGTAGAGTTTCAAGAGCTTCGTAAATGTACAAATAGTTAAAGATGTAAAAAAATTATAAATTTTTTGATAATCTCTCTAAAAATCTATCCTACAGACCTTTTACAAATCACACAAAAAAGCTCTTCAAAAAGTTATTTAAGAATCTAATCAATCCTAAAAAAATTTATTATACCAAATATCACATACCTTTCAAAAATTATTTAGTTGTACACTAATCTACACAATAATCTCCAAAATACAGTAGACGTTTAAAGCTGAGACCCTATATCTAAGAAAGGATAAAACCTTGTGATGGTGAGGCATGAGTTCCTGCAGAGTTCTGATCTTGCCCTTTAGCTTATGCCTCCGTTTCTGTTATAGGAAGCATTTGAATTCAATTACTGCTCTAATTCAACTAGAGTTTCATGCATAAGCTATATACCTTTTCTGCGATGCTATGTTTCTTGACAGCAGATCTAAGTTGTTGTTCTTCCTCACCATCTCTCGATCTCTCTATCGGTATCGTCATTCTTTCTGCACTTTCGTCGAGGACTCCTCCTTCTACTTCTACTTGTAGCGTCGGTCTTAACGTGCATACAGACGAGACTCTGAGTTTTGGCGACTCTGAGTTTTGGCATGTTTCATCGTATACGATGATTTATATTACTTTAGTTTTGTTTGAATCAAGGCTATGGAATTGTGTGGATACAGCCCACAACACGTTCACACTACACTATAATACTATTGCAGATCAGACATATTTATCCATTTGCCTGACATCAACTCTCGATAAGGATCATGAAAAATTGCTCCAGAAAATATATAAGAAAGAATTAACCAATAGAGGAGTGGCATCTTCAAGGCATGCATGACAACCACCTAAGTTTTGCTCCACGTCCTGTTAACGGTCCATAATGACAGTATTAACAGTTATTAACACTCCAATTACACTATTAATAAGTTATTAACACTCTAATTGTGTCGCCATTAACAGTCCATAATTAATAGTTTACTGTACTTCCTAACATCACACTAAATTTTTTTCCACAAATTAGCCCCTTTTTGAGATTTCTCTAATGCTAAACACATAATATAAATATATTTAGTAAATGTACACCTAATCAATCCGTCTTACCTTCCAACTTTAATTTAATGGAAATAAAAAAGGGCCTATTTAATTAAATTCTTTTATTTTTTTTTAAAAAGTTGTAGTTTCTGTTTTGTTTTATAAATACTTCGATTTGTTGAGGCTTGAATCTACTATGCAGTCTGTGCTATCACACACAGTTTAAACCAATTGCAGCAAGAGAGTTTTGACTTCATATCATTTATTACTATCTCTTCACTTTGTTATGTAAAGGAAGTAAACCTGAAAAGCATGCACCCAAGTCCAAAAAAATGCTATCAAACTCTAGTAAAACAGCAGCTTTTATCTGTAGGTTTTTTGCACTATAATATCTTTATCTGTGTTTGTTATTGTATTTTTTTTCATGGATAATTAGTGTATTTTGCAGGCTAAAAGAGATCCTTATCGGTTCCGGTTCCCAATTGAACTGCGTTTTGTTGATCCTAATATCGACCACCTGATGTATGTACATCCAAAATTTTCACTCATCTTAACCTTTGCTACTATTCTACTGCAGTCTTTTCAGCAAGTGATTTAAAAGTCATCATCATAATGTTAAATTATTCCATCTGAACAGTTTCATTTGTCTATCTTCATGCTGCAGCTTTAATAGGTTCGAATATCCTCCAATATTTCACCGGGATGAGGATACTAATCCAGATGAATTACGTGTACGTACATATACTGCCATTCTTCATACTAAGCCTTTGAACACAATGACCTACTATGGATCTTCACTTTCATCTTTTGACGTTGCAGCGTGATTGTAGAAGACCACCACTTCCTAGGAGAGATCCAGGAATTAAATGGGAAGAGGAGCCTTTGTTGTCAAATCACCCTTATGTTGACAAGGTATTTCTAATCTCGAAGTCTCTTCCAGAATTTTTGCTTGATCTTCTCCTTTTTAAAATCAGTCTAGAACCATTCCCATGTCAAACTTGCAAGTAGGAGGGTTCGTTTGGTGTGATGTGCTGATTTCTTAACAGCTACTCATTTCTGCTAATTAAGTATTATTTGTGCAGATAGGGCTGTAAAAACTAATAATATATTATATGTGTTGCTCCAAGCAAACCTTTTTAATGTTGATACAACTTTAAGCCACACCATGTTAACTTAAAATAGGTTTGGAGGATCTTTAGTGTGGGCAAGCGACTTGTAGCTTTGCAAACTTTTGCCAGTACAGGGACACATCTGTGAGGCAATGTGCTTGAGAGGGACACCATGTTAACTAAAAATAGGTTTGGAGGATTTTTAGTGTGGGTAAGCGACTTCTAGCTTTGCAAACTTTTGCCAGTATAGGGACACATCTGTGGGTAATGTGCTTGAGAGGGTGATAGAAACCTGTGTGGGTTGCTTTAATTAACAATCTGCAAGGTAATATTGTAGCTTTGCAATCTAATGAGAAGTATTCCCTTTCTTCCATGCTAAAGGTTCCATGTTCATATTTGAGTATCTAGCTGTCATGTGAGTGCCAAAGCATCGAGATGTCACAGCAATTGAATGTTAGATTGTTAGGTTTGTAGTATTGCTAAATCTGTCGAAGTTTACAAGGCTGCAAAAGGGATTGATGTATTATACGTAGAGAAGATTGAATGTTAGATTGTTAGGTTTGTAGTATTGCTAAATCTGTCGAAGTTTGTCCATTGTCACTCATTAGACACGTAATTGTATTATACGTAGAGAAGATTACAAAAAGAATTCAAAAAAGAAGTGAATTTACAAATCAAGCATGGACTAATCCATCACTTAGAAAATAAAGTGAATTCTTAATTATGGGCTCTATTGTGATTCTTATGGGAAGTGAGATTTGATATGGTCACAGTTAGGGATGACAATGGGTCGGGATGAGTGGGTGATTCCGGATTATTACCCACCCGTTAAGGGAAGTGAGCTTTGATATGGTCACAGTTAGGGATGGAAATGAGTACTTGCATCACCCACCCGTTAACCTTACCGGGTCGGTGGTTCTGGTTCATCCGTGGTGTTGTTAATCTATAACGCATTTTAAAGTATTTAAAACGCACACGTAGTACAACATTTATATTTTTAAAACCAATAATATCATTAAATAAGATATGGAACTATTTATAACATAATATTATAACATAAAAACAATAAAATTGTCATATTTTGTAGTTTTAGAACTAAATAAACAAAATTCAAGATATTTCGGGTGTATTGAGCCGGTTTTTTCGGGTCGGATGATTCGGGCATCGGGTGCCGGTGAAATTGCCATCCCCAGTCACGTTCGATGGCCTAAGGCAATGATGTGTATAGGCAAGGCTGAGCTCTCGAGAACAGGTATCTTGCCATTGCCTTATAGTTTTGTAAAGACTTTGCCTTGTAGGCCGTTTAGAGCTTCTTTTCATCTGGAGTTGGTGAAAAACCAACTAACCAAGGGACTTGTGCCCTTCAATTCCGAATTATACATTGTTGCTCTTGTTGATACTGTTCACTTCATAACCAAGATGGAGGTGAACATGGAGTTGTTGGACGTGGTGAGATGGTTTCATCAACCCATATGAGAATTTAGGGTTCACAAGGCAATCACAACATTGTATTTGACCACCCCAGATGATGTTTTGTGATGACCTACTGGCCTATTCCCTCCCTGTCTGAGTAAGAGCTGATTGCTAAGCACTTCCTTGGGGGGCCTTGGGCCATTGGAATCTGACCCAGTTGAACAAGACCACAAATTGATATAGTAGAAAGTCGGGAGACTCACACAAGGACAGGCTATCTGGCCATAAATATGCAAACACCTTGTACAAGATATTTTCTGGATAACTAGAAAAGAGGCCTAATATTGCTCTCAGGTCACAGTAGGAGACATCAGCTTATTTCACAATCTAGCGACACACAACTTAGTTATAATGCCTTCTCTTGTTATTTTTACATTATAATGCTGTTCAAATTGTACATTCTATGGTCACGTTACTGATTCAGTAAGAGCAAAGTATATTGTTCATAGCAGTCATTTTGGTTCGTGCTTATGCTTTCTTGTCTTTGATTACAAATAAGTTACATCTTTACACTTGTTACTTGTTTCACAGCTGTGGCAGATACATGTTGCTGAGCAAATGATTTTGGACGATTTGGAAGCAAACCCTGACAAATACAAGGGGAAGAAGTTGTCAGAGTTGACTGATGACGAAGAGTTTGATGAAGAGCGTAGTGTTGAATACACAGAAGCATATTACAAGAAGACTTTACTGCCCAAAATGGTTCTGGTAAGTTTTCCTATGATATGGATTTGTATATATTTATAACAAAACATAGACACCTTTCCTTCTTATCAAACACAGGTTCTAAATCTCGCATTGACCAGTTTGTCCATTGTTTGAGTGTGGATAACACCTTTCAGCTGGAAAACCGCAATTATTAAGTTCAACCCTAAATCCAAAAAATTTCAACCCATGAAATCCAAAAAATTTCAACCCATGAAATCCAAAATTCTTTACCATATTTTGTGTTCAATTGTACATTCTATGGTCGCGCTACTGTATCACAAAAAATATCAAAATCATACAGATGTTCAATTATTTACAAACTTGAGCACCAAATTTGACCAGTTTGTGTGAAATTCGTCCCCTAGTGCTTTTCTTTTCTTTTCTAAATATAAAATTCCTTCTATATGAATGCTTATGTGAAATTGAGAAATTTAGCCTTATTTATTGTGTTAACGATACCTGAATTTGCATCTGTATTACCTTGCAGAAACAAAGTGTTCGAGAACTTGACCTGGAGTCTGCTTTGGCAGAGCGTGAGGTTAGATATCCCCCCTCTGCTGTAATTGTTTATAGTTAAGAGGCTTCTGAAGGAAGGTTCTAAGGTGTAAAATTGCTCTTAATGCAGCTCAATAATAAACTTGAGAAAGAAGCGGAAGAAAGAGGAGAGGAATTTAGGATTCATAAGCTAAAAAGAAACATAGAAATGGATGAGTACGACCTAATCCATTGGCGCCGATCGTTCGAGGAAAGAGAAGCTTTTATCCGAGACATCAGCAAGTATGATTTAACTTAAGTTGATAGTACTAATGATGTGTTGTCATTACTCGTTAAGTCCTAAAAAACCTCTTTTGACTTAATTTCAGCCGTCGAGCTGTTGGGCTACCCTTGGAAGAGCCCGGAAGATATGCGCATGCGAGTGAGTTTGGGGATGAGTATGATCCTACAAACCCCCTGTATCGGTACGACTATTGGGGAGAACCTAAGAATTCAGAGAAGAGCAAACAAGAGCGAATGACAGACGCCCACAACAAGTCCATTGTGGGAAAAGGTACTGTTTGGTACGAAATGTCCTACGAAGAAGCCATCAAACAACAAGAACGTAGGGCAGCTCAGTCCCCAAAGGAGCGTGTACAACAAGAGGCAAGTCCAGGGGAGGAAAGCGACAGCGATGATGACTTTGATTACAGCATTCTCGGGGACTTGAGTGCCGATTATGCAAACCAGCCCCATGTTAATGGGACTGAATCGATTATGTCGGATGAAGGCCTATTCGAGGATTAAGTTTTTGACTCTTTAGCCGTCTGTATTGTAAAGTGGATGTAGCCACGGCGCGATGAAGTGTCAATCACATCTGTTAATTTAGGCGTAGATCGTGTGGGAAGAGTTTTTTGATCGGAGAGAGATGTAACTTTGAGGTGTATGTTGTCATATCTGTAAGAATAGTATTGGGTCATCAGAGAATTTGGTTAAGAAGTATAAAGCTTCTAAGGAAACGTGTTGGCAGCAAGTTATCCTTTGTTCCATATATTGTTTTAGTACACAAAGCATCAGTTCATTGCTTCTGTATGAATTTTGTCAGTCACGGCAGCTACACCAGCGCTCAGAGTAACACATATTAGCCGTTAAGTTGGAACATTAAGCTCCCGTTTGGTTATAACTTCGAAAACGAAAACGGAAACGGAATGTTAATGAATTTAGTCCATATGTTTACCTAATTCATGAATATTTTTGATTCCTTGTGGTTGCATATGTAAAATGTATTTGTTTTCCTCATTTTGTTTCCCTATCGGTATTAAAATTAATCAAATTCTACTACAATTACTTTAAACCACTAAAATAATTCCATAAAATTTGATGAATAATTATACACATACGGACTATATTCGTTTCCATTCCGTTTCCGTTTCCGGTGTTAGAACGAAACGGACCCTAAATCTAAATGCGTAAAGTCGGCGGAAGTTATCTGTGTTATGAGGCAAGAGAAAGCTATTGAAGAAGCACTAGACAGCAAAATTCAGTATTTAGATAGCTTGCTGAATTCATCATAACATTCCAACACAACAATGTTTCCACTCTTGTAGACACTCATTCTAGTGTTGTTTAAGTAATTGTAACAACTAGTAATGTTTAAAACTCGAAAATGCTAGGCCTTGGTGGTTTTATTCTTATCTTACATGGCAAGTTGCAACAATCTAGCCTTTGAAACTTATATTTTCTTTGAAGGAAAAACAGTTGATCTGCTAAATCGAGCAGGAGATCGCAGTTGAGGGATCATAGGAGCCACCATCGGAAAGATGATTGGATTTTGAAAATTCCCAATGGCAAGTGATGACATATAATGCCCCTGCAAACACTGTTACCATACCAAAATGAGTTACTGCAATTCATTCAACTTATATGTTGTTCGGTTTCATGGCTAGATTATTTTGGGATTCTTGTGTTATGAGAATAATCTATTTCAAGTGTTTGAAAAAACAGTTAGTCAAGTTTGAGATGATTACCTGTGCCTGGAATCGCAGCGTCTGGATGTAGTTGACGGCTTCCTCAAGGATGGATATTGTGTCATTCTGGAACAAAAACTCACAAATCACGACAAAAACTAAGGCATGTTCGGTGAAACGAGATTTTTTTAGTAGAGTTTCAAGATCTTCGTAAATGTACAAATTGTTAAAGATGTAAAAAAATTATAAATTTTTTGATAATCTATCTAAAAATCTATCGTACAGACCCTTTTACAAATCACACATAAAAGCTCTTCAAAAAGTTATTTAAGAATCTAATCAATCCTAAAAAAATTTATTATACCAAACATCACATACCTTTCAAAAATTATTTAGTTGTACACTAATCTACACAATAATCTCCAAAATACAGTAGAAGCTTAAAGCTGAGACCCTATATCTAAGAAAGGAAAAAACCTTGTGATGGTGAGGCATGAGTTCCTGTAGAGTTCTGATCTTGCCCTTTAGCTTATGCCTCCGTTTCTGTCACACGAAGCATTTGAATTCAATTACTGCTATAATTCAACTGTAATTTCATGCTTAAGCTCTATACCTTTTCTGCGATGCTGTGTTTTTTCACAGTAGATCTAAGTTGCTGTTCTTCCTCGCCGTCTCTTGATGTCTCTATCGGTATCGTCATTCTTTCTACACTTTCGTCGAGGACGCCTCCTTCTACTTCTACTTCTAATGTCGGTCTTAATGTGCATACAAGACTCTGAGTTTTGGCATGCTTCATCGTATACGATGATTTATATTACTTTAGTTTTGTTTTAGTCAAGGCTATCGAATTGTGTGGATACAACCCATTACACTATAATACTATTGCAGGTCAGACATATTTATCCATTTGCCTCATTTTTTACTATTGCAGGGTCAGACATATTTATCCATTTGCCTCATTTTTTCCTTTTTAATGTTTATATTACATTTCATGACATCACTCTAGGATCATGAAAAATTGCTCCACAAAACATATAAGCAAGAATAGAAATGAAGACAACTAATTAATAGTCATAATTAACGTACTCCCAACATTGATAGTCATAATTAGCGTCCATAATTACATTGTTAATAGTCATTAACAGGCCATAATTGTACCGTCAAGAAGCGTTAACGGTCCATAATCAATACTTTAGTGGATTTTTTTTAAATTTTTTTATATTACAAGAAGGGCACATAGACTACTACTAAAAGTATAAAAATGGCGGTGATAAATAATATTATAATAAAAAATAAAGATAATTTATATTATTAAGACAGATTCACATTGACTAGATTCACCAAAAGTTCATAACCGAACTCCAATAAATCAAACCGAATTTAAAACCAACTTTCCTTAAATCTTGGACTGAAAACCGAACTTATAAAAGAAGGCTCCATTTCGGTTTGGACCTAAAACTGAAAATTAGAAATGCTATAAATGAAAACCGAACCTGGACCAATTTTGAAACTAAACGGACCTAAAAAAAATAAAAGCTACAAACATTTAAAAAATTTTAGAAAAGACAAAAAAAACAATTCCCGATAAAAATAATAAATACGAAATATCCAAATCTAAATCTATCTCAATAAAAAAAAAGCCGCTTTTCTTTTATTAAAAAAGGTTTTCGGATCAATTTTGCAGTTATTACCCTAAAACCGAACTAATTGTAGGTTCGGTCTAGACCTAAATCACTCAGGTCGGTAAACCGAACCTATCAAGCTCAACCCTAGTTCGACTTCCATTTCCAACCTGCGTATTCCGGTGTCCCATGCCAGATATAATTCCCATAACCATTGGAACTGAACAACTATTCATTTTAAAGCTAAAGCCTTTAAGAGCATTGTAACACCCCGAATCCGTGGGACTCGGAGCGCTACGGGTTGGGACCTCACAATGGGTCCCGACCCTTAGCTTGACAACAATTTCACCGGATCTTTCAACATGGCACAAATAAAGGCAAAACCAAAATTCCTTTTAATGCAAATGATAAGAAACCCGAAGGAAAACAACAAAAGACTTCAGCCGATAAACAACACCAAAGACCAAAACGCCATACACGCGGCATACCAACATAATAAACGCAGAATAAAACACAACCCGACTCCAACCAAAACCAACTCCTAAAATGTACGGAACCCCGGCTGCCCACTCTTCCGGATCTCTCGGCCGCAATCCTAACCTGCAAGGCAATCTACAACAATCGGTATAGAACCGTTAGCTAATATTCGAAGCATTAGAATCAAGGTGAAAGGCACAAACACAAGTAAATCAACATAACAAACAATGTACACCAAATCACACAAGTCCGGTTTATTATCTTTTTATTATTAAGTCGTATCCCGTTCTAATTCAATTTCTTTTGTGACACGAGAATCTCCCGAAACTCGCCTCGGTCCCCACTTACCGCATGGAACGGTGGATGCCTTCGACCGTCTAACCACACGGGCTAGTCGCCAAGAACCTCCTAACTCTACGCAAGAGCTAGACAAGTTGTCACCGCCCGTTATCATACACTTGGGCCAAATAATATATAAAGGTCGGTAATCCTAATTCCGGTTTTATAAGTTATAATGAAAGCGATAAAACACACACCACCAAACACGCATCGAATCTAATACATAGAATACGAGCTAAGTAAGTCCGGAGACTTACCTCGTCACCACACTCAACTCACAACACTCTCGCTTCCTTAGGGAGAAAGCCCGTAACCTGCTCACAAGAAGATAACTATATCAATAACAACCCACTCACAATAGAAGTTTTAGACTTCTATACAAATGATCTACGCAAGACCATTTGACTCTCAATTCTAGGACCGCATCCTAGAATCCCTCATGCTCACATCACACTCAACACCAGCTAGAAGTCCTTAGACTTCTAGACCCAATGATCTCGCAAGATCATAACCCATAACACATACTAGGATAAACATGCCTAGCCCAAACATACTCAAAGGTAACAACACCATGCTAGGATAAGTCAATCCTAAGCTCCAAAATCTCACAAGATCATACAATCCCACCTCGAGCCTCAAAACGCTCACAACATCAACCATATAACTTAAAGCCTTATATCAACCTCACAAGATAACCAACACCTCAAGCTTAGAATCAACATCAATCCATCAAACAAGATCAAATCCTCGAAACTCACCTAAGGTTCAAAGCCACTACTTGGCATTAACTCTAAGTTATGCTAGATCCGTCCTAACATGATACTAAAACTTAACATAACTAGATCGAGGGGAAAGAATACTCACACAACGTCAAAAGACGGAAGCGTTCAACTGATGTCGACTTGGACTCGTTAGGCCTTTATCGAGGCGCTTCCGAACCTAGCACCAAACTAAACAAATTTAGCTTATAAGCTAAATTTGAACAGAATAATGAACATATATAATCTAAGGAAAACCCCACTTCTAAAACCCAAATTAAAAATCGTAATTATAATATTCCGGGCAAATTGTATAACATCATAAACTCAAGGTAAAACTCGTTTTCAAAGCCAACGTTAAAACCCGTAATTGAATCTTTGAGTCATAACCCGAAATTAATCCACACGAGCATAATATATATGGTATATATATCAATAAGAATATAACCCAACGTGAAGCCCAATTTTAAAAACCGTAAAAACACGTTATGGGCAAATATGACAATTTCATAAAGTCTGTGTTATTTTCCATAATTAGAACGTTGGTCCCTTTTTGTAATTATTTCAATAGAGGGCAGTTTTGAAATATTCTAGAATTAGGGTCATAAACACAAATCAAAAATATGGGTAAGATTTTGTAATTTGTCCACAATCAGTCAAACCCCCCTTTTGACCTACTCTAGGGTTTCCTGAAGGGTGGGGCTGCCGGCGGCTCGTCTTTCCGGAGAGGCGGCGGCAGCAGTGAGGCGGCGGCAGCAGTGTTTCTTCCCAGTGGTTGGCGAGGCGACCTGGCGGCCAAGAGGCGAGGATGGCGGGGCTGCGTAAAGGAGAGGAAGGATGTAGTGGCCCGGTCTGCACAACAGCGGCATCTGCGATCCAGCCCGGTGGTGGCTCTAGGGTGAGGTGACGAGATTCCGGCGAAGCAAAGGAGAGGGAAATCTCCTTCCCTCCGGCGTCGATCTTGGCAGCACAAGGTGAAGGTGGCGTTTCTCCCTAGCGGCAGATGCACATAAGAAACAAATCAAGGGAGAGAAGCAGAGGGCGTAAGGGAAGCGAGGACAACACTGGGGCAGCAGGTGGCGGTCTCTCGGCGGATGCAGGGTCTCCTCGGCGGCCCGTAGATGCTACAAGAGTACAAGAGGAAAAAAGGAGCAATGGAGAGAGGCGGACCTACTCGGTTGCTCCTGGGGTGCAAAGAGATGTTGGTGGTTGTAGTTGGCTCCGGTGAGGGGCCAGGAGGGAGAAGAGGGGAGCTTTGAGATGTGAATGAGGTGATACCACGGAGGAGGAAGGATGAGAGGTGAGGGTAGCGTGAGGGAGGTGGGAAGAAGGTGAAGTCGAGGGGTCCGATTCTGCAGAGGAATCATCACGCTTGGACAACAAAGGGGGAAAGAAAAGGAGAATAAAGGAAAAAGGAATAAAATAAAAAATAAAAAAATGAAACTAATTAATTAAAACATGAAAACGGGAATTAAAAATAAACTCGACCAAATTAACCGCACAGGATTTCCGGTATGGAAATTCTCGAACTTTCCGTGAAATAGATTACGGAATATATATATATATATATATATATATATATATATATATATATATATATATATATATATATATATATATACAAATATATAAACTCATAAAACTTTAATTTACAACGTGAAAGTACCCGTAAAAATATTTAAATTATTAAAATATCGATAAAAGCCGAAAAATAATAAATGTCAAAAACGCGCCAAAATTTTGGGCGTTACATCAGATCCCCCTAAAAAACGTTTCGTCCCGAAACTTGCCACACACCGAACTTCTCGGTCCCTAAGGCCGAGGTATGAACTCTCACGCTAAGAAGGTTGAAACCTTCTAATCTATATACACAAACTATTCGAACTACCATTGCAAGATATATCAAGTCATATAACACATTCCCACACAAGGCACAAACTACACATAACATTACACATGCATATAACTCAAACAAGAGAAGAACTAGGTCTAACCCATCGATTCTATCGATGCTACTAGATCAACGTAAAACTCAACCAAAGATACTATCCTCCGTCTTCCCGTTAGCCTCATCGGTTCCTCGTTTGTCGCTAGATCATCATTACTGACAACATGTCTCGAGTCATGTAAGTACTCTTTCGATTGATACACATGAAACACCGGGTGAACACTCTCTACTTTAGGCGGCGACGCCAACTTATAAGACACTTCTCCAACTCGCGCTAAGACCTCAAAAAGGTCCGATATATCGGAAACTCACTTCATTCTCGGGTCTTTCTCACTGCAGCATTTCCATTATGTTTCTCTTTGATTGTCTCTAACAAATAAAGTCGAACTTCCAATTTACACAGTTGGCTTTGGCTCTAGCCAAACTTAACTTCGATGTTGCATTTCCTTAGTTCTTACATTCCACGAAATGAAGGAAGTATTTTACTTCACACTACTTCTATTATCAAGACACGTATGTTGTTTCTCCCTTTGCATCAATACTTAACAAAGACCTTGTTTGAGAGAATCACTTGTAAACTCCAAATCAATCACATCTCGAGGCAATGTCAAAACAGTTGCCTAACGACTCTTCTCTTAACTCTTAACAACTCTTATGATATTTGTTCCGCTAAAATTTTCTTTGTCTTCCGAAGTAGGTTAGCCCTAGACGGTGTTACTTTGGAGAATCTCTCCGCAAAGCGGGGAATGATCAGCACAACGAAGAAAATTTTAACTTCTTTCACATCCTTCGGGGGTTGCCATTCCAAGACCACTTTCCATACAATCTCTCTCTTTTTTTTCTTTTTTCTTTTTTTTCTTTTTTTTTTTTCAAAGTAGATCAAAATATCTTATCCGGACATATTAGTAAGCTCATATGGAATCACTAAACTCGTAGTGACCATGGTTGTCCGAAATGCCGTAATTGCAATATCCGAGTCTCGAATTCTCAAACGGTGACAATCAAATCTTAGCTAATCTTTGAAGAAACTATCGACCCTTGCAACTGATTGAGTAGGTCCCCCATTCGTTGTAAGGGATACTTGTCCTTCATTGTCATCTTGCTCAACTTATAGTAATCGATGTACAAACGGAGATAAATGTCTATCTCTTCCCAAGCTGGTGTCCTCTATAACAACTTCAAATCAAGAATTCAAGATACACTTCCAACATGAACTTCAAATCAACTTAATGGTGAATCCACCTTCTGATGCATTGTAATCCTTTCTATCTCGGGTTCCAGCCTTTCTCCTCCCATCACATATCGTAAGATATCGACACAATCTTGTCTTAACATTTGTCAAGCGGTCTACCCCGACCTGTTGAGGTGGCGTCCATCGAACACGTGGTTTAATACTTCTTTAGCTGCAATGTTCACCGTCCTCTTTCAAAGATCCTTCATCTCCGGAACGCGGGAGACTTGCTCTAATAATCTTTTTAGGGTTTTACACTTACGTGAAGTCATGAAGGTCCTAACTGCAGGACTTAACCGTGCTTTAAAACAATTGACCTTATCTTCTTCACTTTCCGCGACATCTGACATAAGGGTGGAACTCTTCGTATTCTACGTAAGCTTTCACCATAGACATCCTTTCTTCAAGTAGGTAAAAAAAAAAATTTACTTCATTTCCTTATGTAACGTCAAACCGACCGTAGAGGCTCTAACCTTAATCTTTCATGTACTCCTTATATATATCCCATATCGATATCAAACTTCAAAACCTCAGTCTTCTCTTATTGTCGTTGGTCACCTTATGCATCTCTCGGTATTCCAAGAACAACTTCATAACCGTACAAGTACGCCTTCAGGCGAAATTTCCCAACCACGATCACTGAAAGATCCACTCATTACTCCACCAAGCACTAACATCATAACTCTACGCTTGCCGCGTTGCCCTAATCTAGGTCCTCTCTTTCTCGCCATAGCCACAATGTCTCTTCCGTGTGAGTCTAGAGACTTGACTTATCTCTTGCCTGCGGTAACATATCATCCATTTCATACCCTACATCCTCTATATACTCCCGTTTACGTACCATCTTCATGACACCTTACCTTCTTCTTGATTCACTACTTCCCCTTTACCGCGGTCAAACTTTAAAACCTCTAATTCGTGTCGTTCTCCCATATGCTAATTCTGTGACCTACAAAGGTCACATAAGGTCATCCAAATTCCTCTGTATGCCCATAATCTTGTTTACTCATCCCCTTCTACACTCACCAATAGACAACCCGCACCTGTGCGCTCTCAGTTGTCACCGATTAACTTGTATCTGACATTCTCCAAAGTCAACAACTTATTATTCTACTACACTTCCATGTTACCATACTCCTGAAGGATACCCTCTCGGGGTACTCTGTCTTAAACTTCACTAGCTCATTTTACTCTTCTTCAAACTCCGTTAGCTTTTTCGACGCTCCTCTCTTTCTTCCGCTTCTGCAAGATAACTATACCTTCCCGACTCTTTCGTGTCCTATGACCCATCTTCATGGGTTTAACCGTTCTTCATAATGTTTTGCAAAAGTACTTCTCAAATTTTCTGACATTAATTAGCATTAACTCATATTCTTCTAGGTCAGTAACTTTAAGTCTTTCGATCTAAGCTCATTGTTTCATCTTTCATCTTCCGAAGATCATTCTCCTCACACACTTCCCCCTTCTTAGCGTTGCTCAGTCTCATCTCAATGACGGAAAACGATTGACTCCACAAGTTAACTCTGCTATGTGAACTTTCTCCATGTAGTCCTCCTCGTAACCCTCGTATTTATTTATTTATTTTTATTTTTATTTTTATTTTTATTTATTTATTTTTTTAATTTTTTTATTATTATTATTTTTTTTTCTCTTCACTCCTTAGTACCTTGCAAGTTTAACCTACGGTATTTTAAATCCTTCACACATGTTTCGTTCACTTCTCTCATCTTAACTCCAATGCCTAGAAGCGTCTAAGGAAAGCTTTGCATCTTAATGGAACGTCACTTTTAAACTTGTTAGAATGTACCCCTCTCCTCCTCGATTTGCATCGTTAATTGTCCACGCGTCTTCTTGAAGAACTTAAGTTCGTCATCTTCATTGGTTTCGTCATCGTTCGATCATGGCTTCTTTGGAACCACTTCCACACATTAACGTTACTCTTTTTTTTTTCTTGTATGGTCTCTATCTTGATTTCCTTTAAGTTGTCTCGAGTTTTCTTTTACTTGTTTGTCCTTCGTTTATGTCATCTCTAACCCTCCTCTTCGACACCCTCTTAAAAGAGTACGAGAAACTCCAAGGTATTCGTCCGATCTTAATGCTCAAACTCGATACTTGATCTTATTCCTCCTCGTATGAACATTATTCTATGCCAACAATATCGTCATAAAGGTGATGATATCTTACTATCATCTTTTCTATAAGGTCCTACATCTCCATATACTACTATATATAATAAGAATACGTATATTAGTCCTATGTTCATATCACTACTAATATGCCAAATCCAGAAAATACATTACAACAATACAATGTTCAAAAGCTAATAAAATCCTATCATACAACATATATAAGCATATATCAATATAAAGCCATGCCACTATTATACATAACAAGTCCATCATACATGGGTACAATCCACAAGGATACCTAACAACTCCATCATGCATAATGTTCGCTCAAAAGGGTGTGCGTCAAAGTCTTAAATTTATATCTAGAACTCAAAAGCAAAGCGAACCCGCAGTGTACGGATCGGCTGTAGAAAGGTAAGAATTCCAGAGTCGAACTCAGGGATTTGGTGAGAAAATTTCCAATTTCAATTATCTAGCAAAAAGTGCGAAAAGCTTTGTGATCAAATAAGAGTGAAATGATTCCAAGGATTCAAATATCCGATTTAGGCTTTCGATTCAAGACACTTCTATAGATATAGGACAGAATTCATATTGCCAAGATTTAATGTTCAAAGGTAGGATTCGTACGATAAAGTTCCGAAACCTATATGACTAATCTATAGGTTCTCTCTATAAGGGTTGTTGAGGCTGCAATATAGAAAGATCTAAAGACAAGAATTATGTTCAAACTAACTATCTAAAACTCCGGGATATGACTCTCCAAAGTAAGAACGGAAAGCACACTTAGAATCTTAATAAAGGATGTTGAGTCTCTTTATTACCCAAATCTTGAATTCTTAATCTATTAAATGTAGAAACAGGTTTAAAGTGCATTCATACATTCAATTAGAGGGTAAAAAGGTAAATCAAGATTGGGATTTAGACAAAGATTAGTTTTGGTTAAAGATTGATTCAATTAAAGTTCGTCAGAAGGATAAATCGCCCTGTTCATAAAAAAAATCGGCCGATTTTCCTCAAGAACAGCCCGATTTTCCTGTTTGTCGCAAAACTAAAATCTAAATTCTCAGGGTCCTAATGTTTGAATGAGTTCAGTCTATCATCATCTAAGCCTTAATCATCAACTATTCTCCCCAGAATCACAAGGTTTTTAGCCAACCATTTTCAAAATCGAATCAAATTAATTATTGAAGAAGATATCGCAAAGAAACCAATTTTTGAAACGAAAAATTCTATAACTTTCAAATCTGTAAAACAATCGTCAAATCTGTTCAAAGTATCTCTCAACAACTTAATTTCGTGTTCACAAACCACAAACAAGACAATGGAATGAAGAAATCTCACAATCAAAGATCAAGAATGACTTTCCGGCAAAAGCTCTTCAATCTCTCTCCAAGAATCGTTGATTTCTCTAAAACGTGTAAAGATTATCTGGTGCGACCTCCTCATCTTCGTTCGTAGGGTTCTCTTCTATAGTTTCTTGCAGATGGGCCGTTTGGCAAAACTCTCCTCCAGCCCAAATTAATTGGGCTTTATGTCGTCTTTTCATTTGGCCGAATCGTGAAGAAAATCGACCTAGTCGATTTAGGTGCAAAACCGTTCGATTTCAGGGTATGAAAATCGTCCGATTTATATATATATATTGGCACGATTTTCTTCAACAGAAAGTGCTCTTCCTTTGCTTCGTCTTCTATGCTTCTCCTTTGCAATTCCTTAGCCCTTTGTGATCCTTCTAAGACTCCTTTAGCTTCCTTAACATCCTTAGATGCTTCTTGCTCCATTTTTGCTTCCAATTCAACTCTATTTACCTGTAATTCATCAAAATCTCGTGTAGACCTCTATTTCTGACAATTGATTGAATAGAACATAAAAGGTATGCAAAATCCCTCTAAATGCAAGGTAAATAGAGATAATGTGCTGCAATATGCATGAATATGATGATACATAATTCATGTCATCAAAATACCCCATACTTGCTCCTTGCTTGTCCCTAAGCAAGACTCAAATTCAGAATATAAGATGTCATGGATCATGCATGTATGAAACTCAAAAACTTTTCTTTTGGTAGTGCTTCTTTTCATTGGATCGCTCTCAAAGTGATATTTCAAGGTATAAAAGGGCAAAGCATGTATCAATGATGGCTATAAGATGAACAAACTCCCTTTTCTTTCTTGAAAGCTTAAATAAAGAACATGATAAAGGTGTAGAGGTAATCGAATTCAAACAAATCTAAGCCATTAAGTCTTAAACACATGCATAAAAGTCTCAAGGTCTTCAAATCAAAGGAAAGGTTCAAGAAACGTATTAAGAGAAGGAGTTCTTTTTGGCTATTGTGGTGCTAATCCGGGAAAGAGGAACACATAACACCTTCAAGAATTTTCTTCACCGCACATGCTTCGCATGTAGAAAGCTTTGCTTTCATTATACTTTACTTTTTGAGAGTATGGACAGCGGTGCACAAAAACCGAAGCCTAGGAAATCAGCGTTTCTCAATTTCGAGATGCTTCAAACCCTTGATGCACATACCATATCCCGTTAGGACTTGTCGTTCAATCGGACTTTGGCAAGACACAAACACCCGGCTATGTGAATGGTGCCGAGTTACTCATCCTCATGTTCAACGTCCCCAAACTTATGAAATTTTGCACTTTTTCAATACATTTTCCTTGGCCCTCCCACATCAAACATGCCTTTTTCAATCACCTATCCTAATTCCCGGATGGTAAGAGGAGGGTTACATATTTCATTGAGGAGCTAGCATGATCAAGATATGAGAAAAGAAAAGAAGTGAATTGCCTTAGTCATCCTTAAATGATGTAAAAGAACTTGCAATATAGCTTCGACTATTATTTCATTTTCTCATCAAAACAACTAAATCATATAACTTATTCATGTATTCAAGTAACAAAAGCAATTTCATTCATGCTATAATCAAAATCTCAACACAACTAGCATCTTTTTGCCTATCCATATACACAAATTTCATCATAGAGGTCATTTCCATATAAGAAGCACTTAAAATTCTTGAAAATTCATAGGTTTTGAAAAAGTTCATGCAAATGCGAGTGTCATAATAGAAAGCAAGCCGTGCAAGAGTTATTACAAGCCAAATTGTCAAGAGTAGTGGAAAGTACATAGAGTGCTAGAATGAAACATAAGGTATTGTAAGTACCCCCACCCTATACTTGACATCCACATTGTCCCCAATGTGAAAATCAAGCATAAGAAGGAGAAAAATACTTACAATGTAAAAGAAGTGGAAGCTCAATCCTCTGTCGGTGGTGGAGGTGGTGGATATGGATACATCGGTGCGGAGGGATCGTAGAAGTGCCCGAACTGGTGGTAGTACATGTCCCTCATCTGGCCATCATAGGATGAATGCCTAGCGTCCGTCTCCTCCCTGTAGTTCCTGAACTGTGTGTTCAGGGTGTCATAATCAGTGCGGAGGACACGGTAGTCGGTGCTGAGGCTCTGGAAGCTAGTGACTAGCTCCCTGAAGTGGCGTGGAGCTCGGCGTCCTCGTCTAGGGCCTGGAGCATGTGCATAAGAGTGTCGAGGTGGCTGCATGTCATCCTCCGTCTCCTCATCCTGCCTGCTAGTCCTGCTCGGTCATGCTCCATGAGTGTCAGTGTCCATGGCATCCGTAGCATGCCCGCTATGGGTATCGCTCTCAAACTCGAGCATAGTCTCCTGTCCTCCATCCTCCTCCTCCTCTGAGTCACCTGCATCATCATCATAATAAGTAGGAGGTGAGAACTCCTCAAGCATCGCCTCAAAGGTCTCCTTCCAGTTCCTCTTATTCCGAATGGTGTATTCGGATTTCCATATGATCTCGGATGGCTTCTTCTTCGGATCCCTGTGCCATGGCATCGGCACATGAAGAGTTCCTCTCCCACGAGGAATCAAGACCTGTCGAACCACCAACCTCTGCGAGCCTAAAGGAAGGGCACTCTCAGCTAGAGTGCATCCCGAGAAGTCATAACCTAGAGTCCTAGCCACATGAGTGACCATGCCTCCTGCGCAGAAGTCACCCTTGGCTTTGTTGGCTATCTTTCCTAGATAGTCAGCAAGCATGGTGGGGATGTCGGGAGTGGTGGTGGATGTCATGTAGTAGAGGATAAAAAGCTCATCAGCCTTGAGCTTCTGCGGAGTCTCAGTCCGGGAAAACAAACTCTCACTGAGTATCCTATGCACTACCTTGAAGGAAAGGTTGTACATACTTGTTTCCTTGGAGTTTCCGGGTCTCCACTTATCCCCTCCGTATTCTCCTACGGAAATAGCTTCCCAAAAATCACTAGCATTGAGGCCTCTAGCAAATGTGCCTGCATCTGAATAAGAAAAGCCAAACAAGTCGCCAAAAGCATCAATAGACAAAGTGTGGTCTTGGCTCATGAGGCGGAAAGTGACCATCCTTTCCCTAGGATCGTGCTCAAACGTGCTAAGGAATTCTAGGGTGATCTCCCTATAAGCATCTTCCCTGATCGTAGCAAACTGTCTCAACCCTACCCTATCAAGCATCATATCAACATCCTCTCGAACATATAACGAATCTAAGTCATCAAGTACTATGTAGCGAGGAGGGGTGAATGGGCGATCTATAATGCGTTCATAGCGTTTCTTATGCTTGGATAGGGGAGGAGGAAGCTTAGGGATGTTGGTAGGTGGTGGTGGAGGTGGGGCAGGGGCTTTTGAAGAAGATCCCTTCTTCTTCCCCGTGTTTCTAGTTATCCTCTTGACAAGATCCATTCTAAGTCCTAAAAATCGACCTGTTCTTCACAAAAATCGGCCGATTTTTCTGGGCTGGGTCGATTTTTATCTCGATTTCAACGATTCTCACAATTCTGTAAAGTTCTGTTCAATCTATCACCACACACAGTTCTCTACAATGAATTCTAAGCAAATTCCTCTATCAATTCCAACAACAAAGCACTTCCTAAGCAAACTCAATTTCAAGTGAGAAACTTAGGTTTTGGGAAGAAAAACCTGAATTCCTTATGGAGTAGTCGATTGCCGTGCGTGTTGTTGTTAGATCCGTGTTCCTTGTTGAAAATGCTTCAGTTTGGAGCCAAGAATCTCTTGAAATGGTTAAGGAATGAGGATTTGAGGGTGTGGCGATTTTTTGGCGTTCTTGAGAGAGGGAAATCGAGAGTTGGAGATGTGGGAATGAAGAAGATCGAGTGTGAAGTCCTTATATAGGGTCGACGATTTCTGAAGAAAATCGGCCGATTTTTCTGGTCGATTTATTTGTCGGGGCGATTTTTCTTTCTGACTGAAAAAATCGGACGATTTATTTTGGCAGGTCGATCTTTAGGTCGATTTTCGTTTCTGTTGCGAAAAATCGACTTGCTCTGTTACTGAATGACGATCTTCTTATGGTAGGTCGATTTCCTTCCTTGTTTTTCTTGAATCTCGAAGATATAACTCAATTGTGCTCCAATCTCCGTGAATCTCTCACATTTGAACCTAGTTTCCTGCGATTAATGACACGACAAACCAAGAGTGCATCGAGGAACATATAAAAACGAAAAACGAAGAAACAAAGCAATTAATCTATTCTAACTAAGTGAGGGAAAACTATACTATCATTGGGTTGCCTCCCAAGAAGCGCTTTATTTATCGTCTTTAGCTGGACGGTGTATGATGTTGTGTTCAATGGAGGAGGATAGGAGCTATCTCCTCGACCGGAGCTTCCGGTGTATATTTCTTCAACCGTTGACCATTAACCTTAAAGCTTCCGCTTTGTTCACCCCATACTTCAACTGCACCATGGGGGAAAATTTTTTTAATCACAAAAGGTCCTGTCCAACGGGATTTGAGCTTACCTAGAAATAGACGCAGCCTTGAGTTGAATAGGAGGACTTGGTCTCCCTCCTTCAAGTCTTTCGGGATGATGTGCTTGTCATGCCAGCGCTTTGTCCGCTCCTTGTAAATCTTTGCGTTCTCATACGCATTTAGTCGGAGCTCATCTAGCTCATTGATATCTAGGAGTCGCTTCTCTCCGGCTTCTTTCATGTCGAAGTTGAGCCACTTGATAGCCCAATAAGCCTTATGCTCTAACTCTACAGGAAGATGACATGATTTACGATAAACGAGATTATAGGGAGTCGTACCTATTGGTGTTTTGAAGGCTGTCCTGTATGCCCATAGTGCATCGTCAAGCTTCATTGACCAATCTTTCCTCGTTTTAGAGACGGTCTTCTCTAAAATCCCTTTAATCTCTCTATTGGATATCTCGACTTGTCCGCTGGTTTGCGGATGGTAAGGTGTAGCTATCTTATGGGTTACCCCATACTTAGCTAATAGAGTCTCGAATCAACGGGCTGTGAAATGCGTTCCTCCGTCACTAATGATGGTTCGGGGAGTTCCGAACCTTGGGAAGATCGTTTTGTTGAGGAACTTCACCACTACCATGGCATCATTAGTAGGAGAAGCGATTGCCTCCACCCACCTTGATACATAGTCTACGGCAAGAAGTATATACTGGTTGCCGCATGAAGATGGGAAAGGTCCCATAAAGTCGATGCCCCATACATCAAAGATCTCTACTTCTTGTATGTTGTTGAGAGGCATCTCATTTCTCCTGGATATATTACCTGTCCTTTGACAAGCATCACAAGAAACAACAAACTTTTGCACATCTTTGAAAAGTGTAGGCCAATAAAAGCCGGAGCGAAGTACCTTAGCACAAGTCTTGTGGGAACTAGCATGTCCGCCACATGGTAGAGAATGGCAGTGTCGGATGACACTATCTATCTCATCTTCGGGAATACATCTCCTGTAGATGCCATCTGGACCTCTTTTGAATAGAAGAGGTTCGTTCCAATAGAATTGCCGGACGTCGCTAAAGAATTTCTTCTTTTGAGCATATGAAAGTCCGGGTGGAACTTCCTGACAAACAAGGTAATTTACAATGTCAGCAAACCATGGATCATTACCTTGCGATATGTGTTGAAGACACTCTTCAATCTCGTGCAGCTGCTCGTCAGGGAAGGAGTCGTCTATCGGAAGTCCATCCGACTCGCCGGTGAGTTGTGGAAGACGACTAAGGTGATCGGCGACGGAGTTCTCCGATCCTTTCTTATCACGGATCTCTAAATCAAACTCTTGCAAGAGTAAGATCCATCTTAGAAGCCTTGGCTTCGCATCCTTCTTCGTGAATAAGTATCGAATTGCTGAATGGTCCGTGTAGACTATCACCTTCGCACCTACAAGATAGGAATGAAATTTCTCAAATGCGTATACTACGGCTAAAAGTTCTTTTTCCGTAGTTGCATAATTGTATTGAGCCTCATCTAGCGTTTTGCTAGCGTAGTAGATGGCATGAGTGCGACCATCTTTCTTCTGTCCAAGAACGGCTCCTATAGCGACATCGCTTGCGTCGCACATGACCTCGAAAGGAAGAGTCCAATCGGGTGGTTGGATGATTGGTGCCGAGATCAATGCTTCTTTGATTCTGCAAAAAGCATCTAAACAATCTTTCGAGAATTCGAAAGTCGCATCTTTCATCAAAAGATTAGTCAAAGGTTTTGAAATCTTAGAAAAATCTTTTATGAATCTCCTATAGAAGCCTGCATGTCCTAAGAAGCTTCTAATTCCTTTTACTGATGAAGGGGGAGGTAACTTCTCAATGGTTTCTATCTTTGATCGATCTACCTCTATTCCCCTTTGTGACACTAAGTGACCTAACACAATTCCTTCGGTGACCATGAAATGACACTTTTCCCAGTTTAAGACTAAGTTAGTGTCCTCACATCTCTTAAGAACTAGTGAAAGGTTATAGAGACAGTTATCAAAGGAAGAACCATATACCGAAAAGTCGTCCATGAAGACTTCCATGATATTCTCTACATATTCGGAGAAGATTGCCATCATACACCTTTGGAAGGTGGCTGGAGCGTTGCATAAGCCGAATGGCATTCTTCTGTAAGCGAACGTACCCCATGGGCACGTAAAGGTTGTCTTCTCTTGATCATCCGGATGAATTGGGATCTGAAAGAAACCGCTATATCCATCTAAATAACAAAAGTAGGCATGTTGGGCTAACCTTTCCAACATTTGATCGATGAAAGGAAGGGGGAAGTGGTCCTTCCTTGTGGCCACGTTCAGTTTGCGGTAGTCGATGCACATTTGCCACCCTGTAACTGTCCGTGTAGGGATGAGTTCGTTGTTCTTGTTGGCAACAACGGTAATGCCTCCTTTCTTGGGTACTACTTGTACCGGACTCACCCATTTGCTATCAGAAATAGGGAAGATGATACCTGCATCAAGTAGCTTAAGGATTTCTTTCTTCACGACCTCTTTCATTGCCGGGTTTAACCGTCTTTGAGGTTGGCGTGAAGGTTTGTAATCCTCTTCCATTAAAATTTTGTGCATACATAGAGAAGGCTTTATTCCTACTAAATCATCAATGGTGTATCCTAGTGCTCTCCTATGTTGCTTCAGAACATGCATGAGTTTCTCTAATTCATCACCATTCAAGTTTGCATTGACTATAACCGGATATGTGGAGTTAGTGCCAAGGAATGCGTACCTTAAATGTGTGGGAAGTTGCTTCAATTCTAGTGATGGAGGTACCTTGGTTGGTGATGAATTGTGGCTTTCGGGTGTTGTGGAAGAGGTCTCTATAGGTGTGGGTTCTTCATCAATAGATTCGGAGGCGGCTGCGGTAAAGTCCGGAGAATCCATAGAATTACTCATTGAATCGACCTCCCTTGTAATAAATCGGTCGATCTTCTGCACGATTTTTGTTTCTGTCGGAAAAAATCGTGCTACCTCTTCATGAATCGGGCGATTTATTGTCGTCAGGTCGATTTTAGTTTCTGTCGAAAAAAATCGGATTGAATCTTCAGAAATCGGACGATTTATTTCTGGCAGGTCGATTTTCTTTACAGTTTCCGGAGTCCACTTTAGTTCTTCAATTTTTGCTTCTAGTTCTTCCTCCACATCATTTAATGCTTTCACATCCTCATTGCAGTCATGTTCCACCCCTTCCTCCATGATGCTCATGCTAAGAACCTTTTGAAGAGGGTCTTTCATCAATATCGAACTTACTATCTCTCTAGACTCTTCTTCCTCAACAATTTCAAAAACGTCATCTTTCAAGGCTGGCTCCTTGATTAAGGAAGATAGTATGAATTCTATCTTTTCTTCACCGATATGGAAGGATAGCTGGCCGTTCTTGCAATCTACCATGCATCCAGACGTGGCGAGGAATGGTCTCCCAAGGATGATGGGAACCGGGTAATCTGCAGGTATGTCAAGAACGACAAAATCTATAGGTATGTAAAACTTACCTAGCTTTACCGGAATGTCTTCTAATATTCCCACCGGCTTAGTGGTAGAACGATCAGCCATGTAGAGTGTGATCTTCACCGGTCTAGGCTCTCCTAGATCAACTGCCTTGCATAGAGCTAGAGGTATGATACTCACACTTGCTCCAAGGTCACAAAAAGCATCATAGGTAGCTTCTCCCAAAGTGATGGGTATGCAAAAGGATCCTGGATCGCGGAGCTTGGGTGGCATATTCTCCGTCATAGTCTTGATGAGTTCGGATGACTCCATACTCATCTTGACTTCTCCTATATCTTCCAACTTCCTCTTGTTAGAGAGGATCTCCTTGAGGAATTTCCCGTAAGCCGGCATACCTAAAATCGCATCCATAAAAGGTATATTAATATGGAGCTTACTCATAAGTTCAACAAACTTACCGAAATGTTTATCTAGGCGTGCACGCGCTCTAGATTGAGGAAAAGGTAGAGGTGGTTTATAAGCGGGAGGAGGAACATATACTTCTTCCTTCTCTTTTGCCTCTCCTTCTTTTGTGGAGGTATCAACTACTTGGGGTTGAGGGTCGGCGGTCGTTTTCCCGCTCCTAGTAGTTATTGCCATAACCCTTCCCTTTGGGTTATCTTCTGTCTTTCCGGGAAGCTTCCCTTGATCTCTTGGGACTTCTCCGGCCTTGTTGAATACTTGGTTTTCTAAAGCTTTATGAGCTTTGTCAACCGAAGTTATGTAACTCTCCAATCCTTGTAGCTTGCCTAGAATCGTTTCTAGCATGGGATTGGGTTTGCTTGATCCGCTTGATTGTCCCTGGCTTGTAGAAGGAGTAGAAGAAGATGGAGGTGTTAGAGCCTTTTCAGCATAAGAGTAAGGATTACCTGGATTTTGCTGATTTGACCTCCAATTGTTGTTATTCGAGTTCCTATTGTTGTTGTTATTCCAATTGGAATTTCTATTGTTATTGTTGTTGTTATTCCAATTGGAATTCCTGTTATCATTCCTTTGATTGTTGTCCCGCCCCATGTAGTTGGCTTCTTGCTCCTTAGTCTTTTGAAGACTCGTTTTGAGCACTTCCCTCAATTCTTTGATGTCATCTTTGAGGGAGAATATTTGTGTTTGAGCCGCTTGATTCAACTTGGCTCCCGGATCGCCTTGATTTTGGCTATTTGATTCCACCTTCCGGTGGGAGTACTTCTCAATCACTTGGGCTTGCTTCTCAATGAAGTCCCAAGCATCATCCTCTCTCATATTTATGAAGGTGCCGCAGGATAGAGATTGGAGGTTGAATTGTGTCTCTAAATCCAACCCTTTGTAGTAGATCTCCAATAATTCCAGCTTGGAAATGCCATGGTGTGGGCAATCCAACAAGAGATCTTGAAACCTTTCCCAAGATTGAAACAAGCTTTCGTTAGGTTTCATAGAAAAAGCATTTATTTTACCTCTTAATTCCGCCGTTTTGGATGGCGGAAAGAACTTGGTGAGGAATTCCGAAGACAATTCCTCCCATGTAGCTAACTTCGTAGCCGGAAGTGTTTGGTACCAAGCTAGAGCCTTGTCCTTCAAAGAAAAGAAGAACGGCTTGATTTTGTAATTGCTTGTAGTAGCCTTCTTTGGCTTCATAGTCTCCATGAGAATCTCAAAATTCTGCAAGTGTTGATGCGGAGATTCAGTACTTGCTTCGCCATATTGACTTTGGCGAACCATAGTGATGACTTGTGGTGAGAAGCTAAACTCTTGGATGTCTTCAGCTCCGAAATCCACACCTAGACGGCGTGGTTGTTGAATTGGATCCATCCGTTGCCCCAAAGTTCGAGGTCTATCTTCGTTATTGACAGCTCTAACGTTCCTAGTCGTAATGCGAGGGACGACCTTAGGTGTTGGAGTGTTTCGGGTAGGACGAAGTGATGGATCAATCTCTTCAAGTTCCGGCATGTCCGGATCAATCTCGTCATCATCGGATGAGTCATTTCGAATGGATTTAGTTGGTGTCTTGACTTTCTTCTTCTTCTTGGAGTCGTTCAACTCCAACTTCATGTCCAACATCATAGCTCTCAGTTCATCAATCTGAAATTGATGACTTATTTCAGCTTCCTTTCGAGCCTTCTCACTCAACTGGAGTTGGCGTTGAGCTTCGTTCAGTTCAGCCTTGTAGTTTCTCTCATCGTTTTCAGCCATTTTCTTCTCCTTCAACTTTCTCCTCAAAGTTCTTTCTAGTTCGGGATCGAAAGGAATTAGATCTTTAGTGGATCTAGTCTTTCGCATATACCTAAAGAACCTGCAAAGATCACTCAAGTAGACTAATCAAATCACAAGAGCAAGAGCTCTCAAGCTAGACAACCGAAAACCGGATTTGATCTAGACCAAATCCCCGGCAACGGCGCCAAAAACTTGTTCGCTCAAAAGGGTGTGCGTCAAAGTCTTAAATTTATATCTAGAACTCAAAAGCAAAGCGAACCCGCAGTGTACGGATCGGCTGTAGAAAGGTAAGAATTCCAGAGTCGAACTCAGGGATTTGGTGAGAAAATTTCCAATTTCAATTATCTAGCAAAAAGTGCGAAAAGCTTTGTGATCAAATAAGAGTGAAATGATTTCAAGGATTCAAATATCCGATTTAGGCTTTCGATTCAAGACACTTCTATAGATATAGGACAGAATTTATATTGCCAAGATTTAATGTTCAAAGGTAGGATTCGTACGATGAAGTTCCGAAACCTATATGACTAATCTATAGGTTCTCTCTATAAGGGTTGTTGAGGCTGCAATATAGAAAGATCTAAAGACAAGAATTATGTTCAAACTAACTATCTAAAACTCCGGGATATGACTCTCCAAAGTAAGAACAGAAAGCACACTTAGAATCTTAATAAAGGATGTTGAGTCTCTTTATTACCCAAATCTTGAATTCTTAATCTATTAAATGTAGAAACAGGTTTTAAAGTGCATTCATACATTCAATTAGAGGGTAAAAAGGTAAATCAAGATTGGGATTTAGACAAAGATTAGTTTTGGTTAAAGATTGATTCAATTAAAGTTCGTCAGAAGGATAAATCGCCCTGTTCATAAGAAAAATCGGCCGATTTTCCTCAAGAACAACCCGATTTTCCTGTTTGTCGCAAAACTAAAATCTAAATTCTCAGGGTCCTAATGTTTGAATGAGTTCAGTCTATCATCATCTAAGCCTTAATCATCAACTATTCTCCCCAGAATCACAAGGTTTTTAGCCAACCATTTTCAAAATCGAATCAAATTAATTATTGAAGAAGATATCGCAAAGAAACCAATTCTTGAAACGAAAAATTCTATAACTTTCAAATCTGTAAAACAATCGTCAAATCTGTTCAAAGTATCTCTCAACAACTCAATTTCGTGTTCACAAACCACAAACAAGACAATGGAATGAAGAAATCTCACAATCAAAGATCAAGAATGATTTTCCGGCAAAAGCTCTTCAATCTCTCTCTAAGAATCGTTGATTTCTCTAAAACGTGAAAGATTATCTGGTGCGACCTCCTCGTCTTCGTTCGTAGGGTTCTCTTCTATAGTTTCTTGCAGTTGGGCCGTTTGGCAAAACTCTCCTCCAGCCCAAATTAATTGGGCTTTATGTCGTCTTTTCATTTGGCCGAATCGTGAAGAAAATCGACCCAGTCGATTTAGGTGCAAAACCGTTCGATTTCAGGGTATGAAAATCGTCCGATTTATATATATATTGGCACGATTTTCTTCAACGGAAAGTGCTCTTCCTTTGCTTCGTCTTCTATGCTTCTCCTTTGCAATTCCTTAGCCCTTTGTGATCCTTCTAAGACTCCTTTAGCTTCCTTAACATCCTTAGATGCTTCTTGCTCCATTTTTGCTTCCAATTCAACTCTATTTACCTATAATTCATCAAAATCTCGTGTAGACCTCTATTTCCGACAATTGATTGAATAGAACATAAAAGGTATGCAAAATCCCTCTAAATGCAAGGTAAATAGAGATAATGTGCTGCAATATGCATGAATATGATGATACATAATTCATGTCATCACATAACTACAATCCACGTATAATATACATATCTACATATATACACATATCTATATATATACCAAGTCCAATAAACTAAACTGCCGAGATCCACGGAAGGAGTGGTGGTCCGTACATTCTACCCCGACTCATGCATGTGATTTTGAAAACGAAAACTCAGAACCCGCGGGGTTCTGTTTATTCCTTATTCGGCCTTTAGAAGATTGCGAGTGCCATTGTTGTCAACCTAGGGCTCTGATACCACTTTTGTAACACCCCGAATCCGTGGGACTCGGAGCGCTACGGGTTGGGACCTCACAATGGGTTCCGACCCTTAGCTTGACAACAATTTCACCGGATCTTTCAACATGGCACAAATAAAGGCAAAACCAAAATTCCTTTTAATGCAAATGATAAGAAACCCGAAGGAAAACAACAAAAGACTCCAGCCGATAAACAACACCAAAGACCAAAACGCCATACACGCGACATACCAACATAATAAACGCAGAATAAAACACAACCCGACTCCAACCAAAACCAACTCCTAAAATGTACGGAACCCCGGCTGCCCACTCTTCCTGATCTCTCGGCCGCAATCCTAACCTGCAAGGCAATCTACAACAATCGGTATAGAACCGTTAGCTAATATTCGAAGCATTAGAATCAAGGTGAAAGGCACAAACACAAGTAAATCAACATAACACACAATGTACACCAAATCACACAAGTCCGGTTTATTACCTTTTTATTATTAAGTCGTATCCCGTTCTAATTCAACTTCTTTTGTGACACGAGAATCTCCCGAAACTCGCCTCGGTCCCCACTTACCGCATGGAACGGTGGATGCCTCCGACCGTCTAACCACACGGGCTAGTCGCCAAGAACCTCCTAACTCTACGCAAGAGCTAGACAAGTTGTCACCGTCCGTTATCATACACTTGGGCCAAATAATATATAAAGGTCGGTAATCCTAATTCCGGTTTTATAAGTTATAATGAAAGCGATAAAACACACACCACCAAACACGCATCGAATCTAATACATAGAATACGAGCTAAGTAAGTCCGGAGACTTACCTCGTCACCACACTCAGCTCACAACACTCTCGCTTCCTTAGGGAGAAAGCCCGTAACCTGCTCACAAGAAGATAACTATATCAATAACAACCCACTCACAATAGAAGTTTTAGACTTCTATACAAATGATCTACGCAAGACCATTTGACTCTCAATTCTAGGACCGCATCCTAGAATCCCTCATGCTCACATCACACTCAACACCAGCTAGAAGTCCTTAGACTTCTAGACCCAATGATCTCGCAAGATCATAACCCATAACACATACTAGGATAAACATGCCTAGTCCAAACATACTCAAAGGTAACAACACCATGCTAGGATAAGTCAATCCTAAGCTCCAAAATCTCACAAGATCATACAATCCCACCTCGAGCCTCAAAACGCTCACAACATCAACCATATAACTTAAAGCCTTATATCAACCTCACAAGATAACCAACACCTCAAGCTTAGAATCAACATCAATCCATCAAACAAGATCAAATCCTCGAAACTCACCTAAGGTTCAAAGCCACTACTTGGCATTAACTCTAAGTTATGCTAGATCCGTCCTAACATGATACTAAAACTTAACATAACTAGATCGAGGGGAAAGAATACTCACACAACGTCAAAAGACGGAAGCGTTCAACGGATGTCGACTTGGACTCGTTAGGCCTTTATCGAGGCGCTTCCGAACCTAGCACCAAACTAAACAAATTTAGCTTATAAGCTAAATTTGAACAGAATAATGAACATATATAATCTAAGGAAAACCCCACTTCTAAAACCCAAGTTAAAAATCGTAATTATAATATTCCGGGCAAATTGTATAACATCATAAACTCAAGGTAAAACTCGTTTTCAAAGCCAACGTTAAAACCCGTAATTGAATCTTTGAGTCATAACCCGAAATTAATCCACACGAGCATAATATATATGGTATATATATCAATAAGAATATAACCCAACGTGAAGCCCAATTTTAAAAACCGTAAAAACACGTTATGGGCAAATATGACAATTTCATAAAGTCTGTGTTATTTTCCATAATTAGAACGTTGGTCCCTTTTTGTAATTATTTCAATAGAGGGCAGTTTTGAAATATTCCAGAATTAGGGTCATAAACACAAATCAAAAATATGGGTAAGATTTTGTAATTTGTCCACAATCAGTCAAACCCCCCTTTTGACCTGCTCTAGGGTTTCCTGAAGGGTGGGGCTGCCGGCGGCTCGTCTTTCCGGAGAGGCGGCGGCAGCAGTGTTTCTTCCCAGTGGTTGGCGAGGCGACCTGGCGGCCAAGAGGCGAGGATGGCGGGGCTGCGTAAAGGAGAGGAAGGATGTAGTGGCCCGGTCTGCACAACAGCGACATCTGCGATCCAGCCCGGTGGTGGCTCTAGGGCGAGGTGACGAGATTCCGGCGAAGCAAAGGAGAGGGAAATCTCCTTCCCTCCGGCGTCGATCTTGGCAACACAAGGTGAAGGTGGCGTTTCTCCCTAGCGGCAGATGCACATAAGAAACAAATCAAGGGAGAGAAGCAGAGGGCGTAAGGGAAGCGAGGACAACATTGGGGCAGCAGGTGGCGGTCTCTCGGCGGATGCAGGGTCTCCTCGGCGGCCCGTAGATGCTACAAGAGGAAAAAGGGAGCAAAGAAGAGAGACGGACCTACTCGGTTGCTCGCAAAGAGATGTTGGTGGTTGTAGTTGGCTCCGGTGAGGGGCCAGGAGGGAGAAGAGGGGAGCTTTGAGATGTGAATGAGGTGATACCACAGAGGAGGAAGGATGAGAGGTGAGGGTAGCGTGAGGGAGGTGGGAAGAAGGTGAAGTCGAGGGGTCCGATTCTGCAGAGGAATCATCACGCTTGGACAACAAAGGGGGAAATAAAAGGAGAATAAAGGAAAAAGGAATAAAATAAAAAATAAAAAAATGAAACTAATTAATTAAAACATGAAAACGGGAATTAAAAATAAACTCGACCAAATTAACCGCACAGGATTTCCGGTATGGAAATTCTCGAACTTTCCGTGAAATAGATTACGGTATATATATATATATATATATATATATATATATATATATATATATATATATATATATATATATATATATATATATATATATATATATATATATACAAATATATAAACTCATAAAACTTTAATTTACAACGTGAAAGTACCCGTAAAAATATTTAAATTATTAAAATATCGATAAAAGCCGAAAAATAATAAATGTCAAAAACGCGCCAAAATTTTGGGCGTTACAAGCATCCCAATTGCTTCCCCATTTAAGAAAATTTGGAGAATTTTAAAGATTTTTTGGTCAAACAGATTCTTCATTTCATTTTCCAAAATGGAGAATAATGGAAAAAAGTGGGCTAAATTTGAAGACATTTTTCAAATAAATGAAGAATTCTCCAAGATAGAAAATCTGTTGTATTTTACAAAAATATAAAGGGTAGATTTTTACTTTTTAATTCTCCATTTTGGAGAAGCTGTTAGGGATGCTCTAAGGGGTAGATTTTTACTTTTAACTAGTTCAATGCCCGCACCTTGTGCGGGTTTTGTATATATATATATAGTGAGGAGAGAGCTTATAGATAGGAATATTAAAGATGATTTGGTTTGCTTACTGTTTATTAGTTTTAATGATTTTTTTATTATAAAAGATATTTATGGCAAATCCGTAAATATCTAGTGGCAATATTGTAAATAAATTGGAAAAAAGCTGATGTGGCTAGCCTTAGCACGCGACATGTGGACGAGGTGAGTGTTGTTTTAGTAAGATATATAGACAATTAAAACAAATTTTCAAAAATTTAAAATAAGAAAACAAAATATGATATATAAAATTTGCAATTATAAAACTAATTCAAAAATTAATTTTTGTAAATTAAAATGTGCCTACATTATTTTTTGGAAAATTATAAAAACAAAATCTAGATGTGTTTTTATTATACTTATGTTTTAATTAATATTTGAGTAAAATTGATGTGGCATAATAATTTATTATATTAAAGATGATTTGGCTTGCTTACTGTTTATTAGTTTTAATAATTTTTTTTATTATAAAAGATATTTATGGCAAATCCGTAAATATCAAGTGGCAATATTGTAAATAAATTGGAAAAAAGCTGATGTGGCTAGACTTAGCACGCGATATGTGGACGAGGTGAGTGTTGTTTAGTAAGATATATAGACAATTAAAACAAATTTTCAAAAATTTAAATTAAGAAAACAAAATATGATATATAAAATTTGCAATTATAAAACTAATTCAAAAATTAATTTTTGTAAATTAAAATGTGCCTACATTATTTTTTTGAAAATTATAAAAACAAAATCTAGATGTGTTTTTATTATACTTATGTTTTAATTAATATTTGAGTAAAATTGATGTGGCATAATAATTTATTTCAAGTGTTTGAAAAAACCAGTTGGTCAAGTTTGAGATGATTACCTGTGCCTGTAATCGCAACGTCTTGATGTAGTTGACGGCTTCCTCAAGGATGGATATTGTGTCATTCTGGAACAAAAAACTCACAAATCACGACAAAAACTAAGGCACGTTCGGTGAAACGAGATTTTTTAGCTGTAGAAGCTTTAGTATAATCTAAATAATAATACAGTAGAAGCTTAAAGTTGAGACCCTATATCTAAGAAAGGAAAAAACCTTGTGATGGTGAGGCATGAGTTCCTGCAGAGTTCTGATCTTGCCCTTTAGCTTATGCCTCCGTTTCTGTCACACGAAGCATTTGAATTCAATTACTGTTATAATTCAAATGTAATTTCATGCTTAAGCTCTATACCTTTTCTGCGATGCTGTGTTTTTTCACAGTAGATCTAAGGTGTTGTTCTTCCTCGCGGTCTCTTGATGTCTCTATCGGTATCGTCATTCTTTCTACACTTTCGTCGAGGACGCCTCCTTCTACTTCTACTTCTAGTGTCGGTCTTAATGTGCACACAAGACTCTGAGTTTTGTCATGACACTATAATACTATTGTTGGTCAGACATATTTATCCATTTGCCTCATTTTTTACTATTGCAGGTCAGACATATTTATCCATTTGCCTCATTTTTTTTCCTTTTTAATGTTTATATTACATTTCATGACATCACTCTATGATCATGAAAAATTGCTCCACAAAACATATAAGCAAGAATAGAAATGAAGACAACTAATTAATAGTCATAATTAGCGTACTCCCAACATTGATAGTCATAATTAGCGTCCATAATTGCATTGTTAATAGTCATTAACAGGCCATAATTGTACCGTCAAGAAGCGTTAACGGTCCATAATCAATACTTTAGTGGATTTTTTTAAATTTTTTTATATTATTAAGAAGGGCACATACACTACTACTAAAAGTATATAAATGGCGGTGATAAATAATATTATAATAAAAAATAAAGATAATTTATATTATTAAGACAGCTTCACGTTGACTAGATTCACCAAAAGTTCAGAACCGAACTCCAATAAATCAAACCGAATTTAAAACCAACTTTCCTAAAATCTTGGACCGAAAACCGAACTTACAAAAGAAGGCTCGGTTTCGGTTTGGACCTAAAACTGAAAATTAAAAATGTTATAAATGAAAACCGAACCTGGGCCAATTTTGAAACTAAACGAACCTAAAAAAATAAAAGCTACAAACATTTAAATAATTTTAGAAAAGAAAAAAAAACAATTCCAGGTAAAAATAATAAATACGAAATATCCAAATCTAAATCTATCTCAATAAAAAAAAGCCGCTTTTCTTTTATTAAAAAAGGTTTTCGGATCAATTTTGCAGTTATTACCCTAAAACCGAACTAATTGTAGGTTCGGTCTAGACCTAAATCACTCAGGTCGGTAAACCGAACCTATCAAGCTCAACCCTAGTTCGACTTCCATTTCCAACCTGCGTATTCTGGTGTCCCATGCCAGATATAATTCCCATAACCATTGGAACTGAACAACTATTCATTTTAAAGCTAAAGCCTTTAAGAGCATCCCAATAGCTTCCCCGTTTTAAAAAATTTGGAGAATTTTAAAGATTTTTTGGTCAAACAGATTCTTCATTTCATTCTCCAAAATGGAGAATAATGGAAAAAAGTGGGACTCTTCCCTAAATTTGAAGACATTTTCCAAATAAATAAAGAATTCTCCAAGATAGAAAATCTGTTGGATTTGACAAAAATATAAAGGGTAGATTTTTACTTTTTAATTCTCCATTTTGGAGAAGTTGTTTGGGATGCTCTAAGAGCATGTGCAACAGATACCCCATCTTAGAGAATGTTGTGCTTTTGGAGAATTTTGGACTTCTTTTGCATCCAACAAATTCTCCATCTCAAACTCTAAAATGGGGGGCTTGTGAAAAATAAGCCTTCCTTTCCCTATGTTTGCAGCAAGGGAAGGTTCTCCAAATACATTCCATCTACAAAATTTGACAGTTTTTGTCATTGGTTTTTAAAATAAAAAATTACATATATACATGACACCCTATTATGGAGAAGCTATTGGATTTTAGACAAAAATAATTTAGAGAAAATGAAAATTATTTCTCCATTTTAGAGATTTTTTGAAGAATCTGTTGCACATGCCCTAAGGGGTAGATTTTTACTTTTAACTATTTCAATGCCCGCACCTTGTGCGGGTTTTGTATATATATATATATATATATATATATATATATATATATATATATATATATATATATCCAGTTCCGGTGAGGAGGACCCTTGCAGATAGGAATGAGGAGAGGCGGGGTGGTGACATGTGGCATTGCCACATCACCGGGTTTTTTTTTCCAAATTTTCTTTTTGTAAATAAAAATTGGTGTTCATATTTTTATAAGTATGTGTTCATTTTTAAAAGAGTCATTGTTCATATTTTATCAATAAATGTTCATTTTTTCTCAACACTAACCGTTTATTTTTTTAACATTAATTGTTCATTTTTGTATTTTTGTAAAACATTTTTTCGGATTTTTTTTGAAAATTATACTATTCTTTCAAATCGTGTTAATAAAATATGATGTTCATTTTTTTTGAAATTATACTTTTCTTTAAAATCGTGTTTATAATATTCAAAAATCGATTAAATAAAAAATTGTGAAATCAAAAAGAATACAAGACGATTCAGGTTTTGTTTCTTCGAATTTCTACTCTCGCTGTTTAGATTTTCATTCTTAAGGTTTAGGTTTCATTATGCTTGATGTTTGTTGTAACACCCCGATTCCGCGTGACTCGGGATGCTACGGGCGGAGACCTCACAATGGGTCCCGACCCTTAGCCTGACAACAATTTCACTGGATCTTACAACAAGACACAAATAAAGGCAAAATCAAAATTCATTTTAATGCAATGATATGAACCCCAAAAGAAAACAACGAAAGACTTCAGCCGAGATACAACGCTAAAGGCAACCGCCATACACGCAACATACATAACCATAAACAATACATAAATACAACCCCAACCAACCCATCCTAAAATGCACGGACCCCGGCTGCCCACTCTTCCGGGTCTCTCGGCCGCATCCCTAACCTGCAAGTCAACTACAACAATATCGGTATAAAACCGTTAGCTAGCATTCAAGGCATTAGAATCATGGTATTGGCACACACACACATAAGGCATCATAAACACACAACATGTTCCAAAACACACAATCCGATTTATTATCTTTTTATTATTAGGTCATATCCCGCTCTAATTCAACTTCTTTTGTGACACGAGAATCTTAAAGATCTCTCCCTTGTCCCCTTTCACCATACGGGTTTGTACTTGATGCGGATCAGCATCACCCGATGGGCTAGTCGCAAGGCACCTCTCAGTCATCCCCATTTTGGACTGGACAAGCGGTCACCGCCCGTTATCATACACTTGGGTAAAATATAAACATATAAAGTCGGTGGTCCTATTACCGGTTTAGATGTTATAACATAAGAAATAAACACACACATAAACAATAAACACACACCACCAAACACGCATTGAAACTAATACAGAGAATACGAGCTAAGTAAGTCCGAAGACTTACCTGTACCAAGTCATAACTCAAAATAATTCGATCCGCAACATAGGAACTCAATTGCCTGATATATAAAAAAAGTGGGTCAACGATAAGTTTTCAACTGCTAAGATACTAAATGTTATCTTAAAGAAAATTACAATTTTACCCTTATAAGAGTAAAAAGACGATTCTATCCCTAGGTCTAGAAAACCCAAACAAGTTCCTCGAATACTTCTGAAACACCCATTGGAACCCAAAACCACCATCCAATGCTCAACGAAAAGATATTACTAAGTTGAATGATTTTTCAACTTCTTAACTTCCATGAAAATCTCATTAAGGTCTCACTTTGTTTAAACTTAAACTCTCATAACAAAATCCAGAAATTCTAAGGAAAATATATAATCCATCTATGATATACGCTCTCATCACTAGGACTAGGAAATCCCAAAATAATCAACTACTAATCTTATAGAAAAATCCAAAAGTGGATTTAAGATACAAAACTTCACATACTCAGCCAAATCTCCACTCTTATATAAATTATCCAACTTCCGACTTTAGAACCTTATAACTTTCAATCAACTAACTATGATCATACAACTTAACATTCTCCAACAAACTCCTCGTACAAACAATTCATAGGTCCAACTCCAAGCATAGCTCAATTAATCTTGACTTATACAAGTCATTCACAAGTACTCTTTACACCAGCCTCTAGACACTTCCAAAACCAAAGAGCAATAGACTATAACCTTTATGTTCATGTATACCACATTTCTCTCACACACTCCCTCATATCTCACGTACATATTGTACAACTTCAACTACAACACACCACACAAATACTAGAAGACCCTTCAACCTAACTACTACTATACCCAACATTCATTAATCCATACACATTAATACTAATCAAGATCAAAATTACAAAACTCTAATGCTCATACTTAGGCTTACTGACATTGTAACATCTCACCTATGAAATCAACCCACTGCATAATAGGGGAAGAAGAGATGACGGCCGACGGCCGGTGGGATAGGCGGCAAGGCGGTGGCGGCCGGTCTGCGGCGAAGACGAAGAGGGGAACCCGACTGTTAGTCTGCAGCCGTGCCAGCGACGATGAGGGGAGCCTGACTGGCGGTCTGCAACGACACTGAAGGAGGAGCCCGGTTGTTGGTCTGCAAAGGCGACCCTTTGTGCAGCCACCCGGTAACAGACGGCGTCGGTCTTCAGCAACAAAAAGTTGGGCGGCCGACTGCTAGAGCGTGAGAGAGCAATACAGTTGTGAGGAAGCCGGAGTAAGGAGGCGATATGTACTCCGGCGACGCAAGAAAAGAGGAAGCTGACGGCGTTGATTGGGCGTGAAAGCAGGGAGACGAATAGAGGAAAGGGAAGACGCTCACCTCGAGGTCCAGTCGAGCTTAGCAGCGTCGGTCCGGGTGAAGAGAGGGTGTGACGGCGACGGAATTGGGTTACAGAAGGGGTGAGCTGAGAATAAGAGGGATGAGGTGAGGGGAATGAGTGATAGGCGGCTAGGTCAAATTAGATGAAGGGTAAGGGTCATCCCCCATTAAAGGGGAGAAGAAAAAAACAAAACAAAAAAAAATAAAAATAAAATTGTAATAACCAAAAATTTTAAGTTTCCGGTAAAGTAAAATTAAACAAAGTCCGATGAGACCATCGTCAATAAATAAATGAGTAAAATAAAACGAGTTTAATTCTATCATTTTATGTGACCTAGATTCACATAAATTGATAAATTAAATGACCAAAAATAATTTTACGTTGGTAAAATAAAAATAATTATAATTTATAAATACGGAATTTAATTCCGTATTATATAAATTTTCCGCACAACAATTAACGGGTTATGAGTTCCGTTTAATACATGGGCCAACCATCAGCCCACTTTCCTAAGCCCATTTTAAAAATTTAATTATTAAACCCTAATTAAACTAATCTTAACCTAATCCGCTAATTGCCTCCCTCTTAACCTACCCTAATTGCCGCTTGTGCTGATTACCTCGCCAACTGCACATCGCATCTTCGCAGCCGCTTCTCTCTGCTTGGACGGACGAAGGAACGACACCAGCCGCCGGACTGCGCCTTCACCAGACCGCCAGTGTCGCCGCCACCTCCGACCGCAGTCGCCACCGCAAGCCTGCGCCGCCCAGTCGAGTCCGGTAAGGTTCTGGCCCCTCTTTTCCTCCGTCCTCCTTCTCCCGTTCCTTCCTGTTTCGAACCAAACCACGGCTTAACCGTGACTTTGTGTAGCCGCTGCGAGACGCCTGTGAGCCTCCGTCGCCGCTGCTGCCAGTCACCGTCCACGCCTCCGTCCTCCGCCGGAACCCCTGCGCCGCTGCCGCTGCCTACCTCCAGTCGGACCGGTGAGTTTCTGACCTCCCTCCTCTGTCCATCCGCTTCCTTCCGCTGCTGTTGCGATTCCGGGATCAATAATCGCCCTCTTGCGCAGCCAGCCCATCGCCGCCAGAACGCAAGCCTTCGCCGCCGGAA
The DNA here is from genome assembly GCA_033239045.1 of Fagopyrum esculentum. Taxonomy (NCBI): domain Eukaryota; kingdom Viridiplantae; phylum Streptophyta; class Magnoliopsida; order Caryophyllales; family Polygonaceae; genus Fagopyrum; species Fagopyrum esculentum. Next base: position 133,086,397 of record BSUD01000007.1, on the reverse strand, counting down.
ACGCCAACCCCTTAGCGCCGGACTGCAGTTCCGTAAGCTGGCTCCTCCTCTTTTCGATTTCACTGTCATCCATATGTATGTGAGCTGCTGTTGTTCAGCCCTAAGCATAGATAACATACTGTTAAGGAGCTGCTGGGATTTTTTTTTCACATAAAATGGAAGGCAAAGGCTGCTGTAAATTTATTTTAATCCCTTCAGTTTTTAGGTTACGAACAGCCATCTTGTCGATCAATTATAAAACGTTTGAATAAAGATCCACCGTTGAATTTTGGATATGTTGTAGACGGATATATGTAGTTTATCATAATAAAATTTGGGGAGAAATGAACGGTCGGATTGAAAGTTACGAGCTCCCGAAGTTAGGTAGTTGAGCAGTTTTATTAAACTTAAAATTTGACTAAATATAGGAAAGTAGAGTGAGGAACCGACTTTGGGAATTATTATAAAAATATCGGCTGAACAGTTTGGAGAAATTCTTTCTTCTAAGGCTAGATAGAACCTCATAGATGATCTAGATATTTAATTCGGAAATTTTATAAGTTGTTAAGAATTTTATATTTAGAGCCGAAGTTAAACCTTTTTCGGTTCTTCCGGAAAATAGAAACATAGGAAAAATGTCAGTTTCACACCTAATAAAATTCTAAGAGTTAGGATATATTTTAGAACTTCAAATAGGAGTTTGGACATGAATTTTAGGGTTTTCGAGAAAATCGGAACCAAGGGTAAAATGGTCATTTTACCCTAAAACTAATACTGTAACTAGTAAGTCTTAATACTTATTTGATCTTAGAAGTTTTAGACTTCTATCTACGTGAAAGTGTGCTAATACACTTATCGCCTTTGACAGGCAACTGAGTGGGTACAGTTTACAAAGCGAGTGGCTATTAAAGAGTCGAGCGTTATAACAGGTAAGTCCTTTGGGCTTACTTAGCTGACTACTAAATATGAGTATAAATGATGATGGTGGTGTGTCATTGACATGTTAGAGAGATAGGTTGTGATATAAAATTACCGACCTGTATTTTTGGCCTAAGAGTAACGGGCGGTGGCATTCCGCTCAGTAGCTCGCAGGGCGTTGGGGGTTTCTTTCGGGACTAGTCCACACATGGTTTGTAGTGATGCCATCAAAGGAAGTCAGCTAGACCTACACCAGTTGGATAAGGAACGGAGGCGAGAACTAATAATAATTCTCGTGCCACAACTTAAATTGAATAATGTGAATCACTAAAATAATAGATAATAATTGGTTGAGTGCTAGCATGATGTTTGTTTACTTTTGTTTCTGCTTGTGTTTGTGTTGTTATTATTTTTGCTTATATTTGGATAGTTAGCTAACTGTTGATATGTTGTTTAGACTTGACACAGGTTAGAGCAGATGCCGAGTGATCCAGATGGTAGTGGTCAGCCGGGGTGTCGTACTTTAGGACGTTTTACAGTTTTGGTATTTGTGGGTTTTTCTAGTTGAACATGGTTTCCTTTCGTACTTTGGTATATTCCGTTTTTCCGGCTGTAGTCGATCTGGTCACATTCATGCATTATTAAGAACTATTTTATGATTTCTGATTTTCCTTATCTGTGCCTTGTTGTAAGATCTCGTTAAGTTGTTGTCAAACTAAGGTCGGGACCCACTGTGCGGTCCTAACCAGTAACTACCTAAGTTGTAAAATTTGGGGGGTTACAATATGGTATCAGAGCTCTAGGTTGGCAACAATGGCACTTGAATATTCTAAAAAGGTCATATAAGTAAATAAACAGAACCCGAAAAGGGTCTGAGTTTTCCAAAGAGAATTTTGGTTTTAAAATGCATACAGAGTCGGGTTGGGATAGAAAGTACGGATGACCACCACTACCTCTGCGGATCTCAGTATGCTTAGGATGGACTTTAGGTTTTACTTAGTTGGACTTATTAGCTTGATTAAACGGTTGTGATATAGATAAGTACATGTAGAAGATTAGTAGAAATTATAGTTATATTATACTCTTAACGGAGATAAGTAAATGAGATCCTCACTCCGTTGACACACCTAAGTATATTCGAAGGGTTTCAACGTAAGGATAAGTACGCTCAGCTTATGAGCATTAGGGTAGGCGAACGTCCGGGCAACTCTTTCGGACTCGTTGAGGAATGTTGAGACGGAAAAGTGAAGACCAAAAGACAACGCCAACGACAATAGCAAGAAGGAGATACAACCAACTCCACAGGGTCAAATGAAGAAAATCCATGAGAGAAGTTCCGGAAAAGCGTTGGCTGACCGGCAATTATACAAATTAGGAGAGATAACCCATAAATTCTTTCAAGTGTGGTGGAAAGCAACGTTACAGACAAAGAAGATGGCGGCAGAAACAAGCATATGTGTGGAAGTCAAAGAGAGGTGGTAGGACTCAGACAAGAGATATATAATTCAAGCTCACCGACGGACCAGAAGGTGAAAGTTGACATCAGAAACAGAACAAAATATGATCACCTCGACAGTTTGCTTGACACCACAATCAAAATGGATAACCAAGACAGCCAAAAGCATAGAAGTCTACATGAAATACATTGTTTATCCCTATATGAAGAATTAAAGAGACATAAAATGAAAGCTTACGCGTTGCCAACAAGTGAAAGGCAGCATTATAATACCAATCAAAGAAGGGAGGTGTGAGAAGGATCTTGGCGTACCCGAATGCCCACAATAATCTCCCTCTCACAAGTAGACTTAAAATTCTCAACACCAACGATTTACCCTGGGAACCACGAGCAGCTGATGGTTGAGGTAAAAGTAATCACAAAGATGCACATACGAGCTATCGTGAGAGAATGGATGAGTCCGTTGACGGTAGGTGAATGATAATTCTAAACTCGGAAAGAGTATAATGCCCTGATAGTGCGAAAGAGAAGTAAAGATTATAGAAGAGTTAAAGAAGTACAAGCGGAGAAACTGGAGAAGATAGATTTTCACCAGGTTTATCAAATTTCAAAGAGATAGAAGAAACGTAAGCTTATGATCTTGTAGAAGGTCAACTGTAGACTACTTGGTAACAACTAGGACTTGACACGTGCGGGTTAACTAGTGGTGACTGGTTGCCAAATAATAAGAATAACCACAGAGTTATAAAAGAACGTTATTGACATGAGGAGGAATCCTTAAAACGACCAATTGCGGCAACTGTGAAGCCAATGAATACGAGTGCTAGTAACACTGAATAAGTTCAAGTCAGTAACTCTAAAGAGAATAGACGGTCTGAAATGACCCCTTGTATCACTAATGATATAAAAAGAATTGTTGTGAGGCTTTCTGGTGTTATGCCATGAAGGAAAGCAAGAGCCTAACCATAGAGAAGATACCTGTTGCATGTGAGTTGCAGAGGTATTCAGTGACGACCTGCCAGGATTACCCCCACAGAGGAGCGTTGATTTCAGCATTGACTTGGAACCGAGTACGAGACCGATCTCGAAGGCTCCGTACCGTATGACACCGATAGAGCTGTTTGAGCTGAAGAAGCAGTTAGAGGAGCTAGCAGAGAAGGGTTTCATACGCCCCAGTGTGTCTCCTTGGGGTGCGCCAGTATTATTTGTGAAGAAGAAGGACGGATCGATGAGGTTGTGCATAGACTACAAAGAACTGAATAAAGTCACCATCAAGAACAAGTATCCATTGCCGTGCATAGATGATCTGTTGGATCAGTTGCATGGGGCATCTGTGTTCTCGAGGATAGACTTGAGGTCAGGTTACCACCAGTTGAGGGTGAGAGATCAAGATATACCTAAGACGGCATTCCGGACTAGGTATGGTCATTATGAGTCATAGTGATGCCATTTGGGCTCACTAATACACCAACGGTGTTCATGGAGTTGATGAATGGGATATTCATTGACTTCTTAGACCAATTTGTAGTGGTCTTCATTGACGACATCCTAGTTTACTCGAGGAGTCGAGAGGAGCATGTCGGACAATTGAGGACAGTATTGCAGATTCTGTAGGATAGCTAGCTGTATGCTAAGCTATCCGAGTTTGGGTTTTGGATGTCAGAGGTGGCTTTCCTAGGCCACGTGGTGACTACTGAGGGTATTAAAGTCGATCCGGCGAAGATCGAGTCAGTATCTTCTTGGCAACCTCCTAAGAATGTCAAGGAGGTTCGCAGCTTTCTAGCTTTAGCAGGATACTACCGTCGGTTTGTGGAAGGGTTTTCCTTGATTGCCCGACCAGTTACTTGTCTTCTAAGGAAGACTGCTCGGTTTGTCTGGTCTGAGCCGTGTCAGTAGAGTTTTGAGGAGTTGAAGAGGAGATTGACGTCCGCTCCGATTTTGGCACAGCCTGAGGGTATTGATGACTTTGTGGTATACAGTGATGCACCCAAGCTGGGCTTGGGGTGTGTTTTAATGCAGAGGGGTAAGGTCATAGCCTATACGTCTCGACAATCGAAGACGTATGACGAGAACTACCCCACACATGATCTGGAGTTGGCTGCAGTAGTCCATACTCTAAAGATCTGGCGTCACTATCTCTATGGGGCGACATGTCAGATCTTTACAGACCACAAGAGTCTGAAGTGCATATTCACTCAGAGAGAGTTGAATAATCGCCAGAGGCGGTGGTTAGAGTTGATCAAGGACTTCGACCTTGAGATTCTTTACCACCCCGGAAAGGCGAATGTAGTGGCTGATGCTTTGAGCCGGAAGACGCCTAGGGAGAGGGCGATAGCCCGGTTGACAGTACAGCCACAGTTGTAGAAGACTTAGCTTGGTTGGAGATAGAGATCCAGTTCCCCGATACAGCTCATCAGTTAGCCACCATAGAGTTACTCCCTGACCTGTTCGGTGAGATCCGACAGAAGCAGGAGACCTGCCCGATGTTGACCCGGATCCGAGACCGGATGTCACGAGATGAGGCACCTCAGTTCACTATTGGTGCCGATGGAGTGATGAGACGACAGGACCGTGTCTGTGTGCCATCAGACCGTGAGCTGAGGCAGAGGATACTAAGTGAGGCTCATACTACCCCTTACTCCGTACATCCAGGAGCGAGTAAGATGTATAGGGACGTGAGACGTTCCTTCTGGTGGGGTGGTTTGAAGCCTGATGTGGCCCGTTATGTAGCTCAGTGTGCGACCTGCCAGCAGGTCAAGTTTGAGCACCGTAGATCCGGAGGAGAGCTACACCCACTTCCAGTACCACATTGGAAGTGGGAAGACATTTCTATGGATTTCGTCACCGGATTGAGGCTCAGCAGAGGTTTTGATGCCATTTGGGTAGTAGTAGACCGTCTGACGAAGACCGCACGTTTCATTCCGATTAAGGAAACGTGGCCGGTAAGTCGCCTAGCAGAGGAGTTCACCAGGCATATTGTGAGACTCCATGGGGTACCGAGGACTATCGTCTCCGACAGGGATGGACGTTTTACCTCGAGGACCACCCACAGACAAACGGTCAGTCAGAGAGGACCATCCAGACCCTAGAGGACATGTTACGGGCATGTGTGCTAGATTGGGGACAGGTATGGCCAGATCACCTCCCACTAGTAGAGTTTTCATATAATAACAGCTGGCATGCGTCTATTGGGATGGCACCTTATGAGGCTTTGTACGGCCGGAGATGTCGTACACCGCTATGCTGGGATGAGCCTAGCAAGGCTGATGGAGTAGTACCAGATCAGATACAGGACGACATCGCCCGGATTGCCTTAGTCCGGGAGAGGATGTTAGCAGCTCAGAGTCGTCAGAAGTCCTACGCCGACAAGAGGCGTCGACCTTTGGAGTTTAGAGTAGGTGCACAGGTGTGGTTGAGAGTGTCACCTACGAGGGGAGTTAGACGTTTCGGCATTAAGGGGAAGCTGAGTCCCCGGTATGTCGGACCATTTGAGATTGTAGAGAGAGTCGGAGAGGTTGCCTATCGACTAGCACTGCCACCGAGACTAGAGGGAGTACACCCAGTTTTTCATGTATCTCAGTTGCGAGAGTACATTCCAGATCCGAGACACGTCATCAGCCATGAGGATCTGATAGTGGAGCCTGACCATACATTTGTAGAGTACCCCGTAGCTGTCTTGGAGCGCAGTGCCAGACGTCTGCGATCCAAGGAGATACCTATGCTGAGGATCCAGTGGTCTAGGAGAGGAGCTGATGAGGCCACTTGGGAGACTGAAGAGAGTATTAGACGTAACTATCCCGAGTTCTTCGCGGGGTTAGAGGTTATTTCTGGTTGACGAGTTAGTACTCGGATGTTGTGTTGTTTGACCTTCCAGGTTTCCATATTGTTTTGAGCGACTCTGTTTTTATTTTGTGAAACTTGTTTGTTGATGCCTGAGTAGCTGCATGGTAGAAAACGGAATGTCGAGAAAACTAAAATATACCGAAAGAAATGTGCGAGTAAGGGTAAATAATTTAAGTTTCGGGACGAAACTTCTTTTAAGGGGGCACTGATGTAATAACCAAAAATTTTAAGTTTCCGGTAAAGTAAAATTAAACAAAGTCCGATGAGACCATCGTCAATAAATAAATAAGTAAAATAAAACGAGTTTAATTCTATCATTTTATGTGACCTAGATTCACATAAATTGATAAATTAAATGACCAAAAATAATTTTACGTTGGTAAAATAAAAATAATTATAATTTATAAATACGGAATTTAATTCCGTATTATATAAATTTTCCGCACAACAATTAACGGGTTATGAGTTCCGTTTAATACATGGGCCAACCATCAGCCCACTTTCCTAAGCCCATTTTAAAAATTTAATTATTAAACCCTAATTAAACTAATCTTAACCTAATCCGCTAATTGCCTCCCTCTTAACCTACCCTAATTGCCGCTTGTGCTGATTACCTCGCCAACTGCACATCGCATCTTCGCAGCCGCTTCTCTCTGCTTGGACGGACGAAGGAACGACACCAGCCGCCGGACTGCGCCTTCACCGGACCGCCAGTGTCGCCGCCACCTCCAACCGCAGTCGCCACCGCAAGCCTGCGCCGCCCAGTCGAGTCCGGTAAGGTTCTGGCCCCTCTTTTCCACCGTCCTCCTTCTCCCGTTCCTTCCTGTTTCGAACCAAACCACGGCTTAACCGTGACTTTGTGTAGCCGCTGCAAGACGCCTGTGAGCCTCCGTCGCCGCTGCTGCCAGTCACCGTCCACGCCTCCGTCCTCCGCCGGAACCCCTGCGCCGCTGCCGCTGCCTACCTCCAGTCGGACCGGTGAGTTTCTGACCTCCCTCCTCTGTCCATCCGCTTCCTTCCGCTGCTGTTGCGATTCCGGGATCAATAATCGCCCTCTTGCGCAGCCATCCCATCGCCGCCAGAACGCAAGCCTTCGCCGCCGGAAACGCCAACCCCTTATCGCCGGACTGCAGTTCCGTAAGCTGGCTCCTCCTCTTTTCGATTTCACTGTCATCCATATGTATGTGAGCTGCTGTTGTTCAGCCCTAAGCATAGATAACATACTGTTAAGGAGCTGCTGGGATTTTTTTTTCACATAAAATGGAAGGCAAAGGCTGCTGTAAATTTATTTTAATCCCTTCAGTTTTTAGGTTACGAACAGCCATCTTGTCGATCAATTATAAAACGTTTGAATAAAGATCCACCGTTGAATTTTGGATATGTTGTAGACGGATATATGTAGTTTATCATATTAAAATTTGGGGAGAAATGAACGGTCGGATTGAAAGTTACGAGCTCCCGAAGTTAGGTAGTTGAGCAGTTTTATTAAACTTAAAATTTGACTAAGTATAGGAAAGTAGAGTGAGGAACCGACTTTGGGAATTATTATAAAAATATCGGCTGAACAGTTTGGAGAAATTCTTTCTTCTAAGGCTAGATAGAACCTCATAGATGATCTAGATATTTAATTCGGAAATTTTATAAGCTGTTAAGAATTTTATATTTAGAGCCGAAGTTAAACCTTTTTCGGTTCTTCCGGAAAATAGAAACATAGGAAAAATGTCAGTTTCACACCTAATAAAATTCTAAGAGTTAGGATATATTTTAGAACTTCAAATAGGAGTTTGGACATGAATTTTAGGGTTTTCGAGAAAATCGGAACCAAGGGTAAAATGGTCATTTTACCCTAAAACTAATACTGTAACTAGTAAGTCTTAATACTTATTTGATTTTAAAAGTTTTAGACTTCTATCTACGTGAAAGTGTGCTAATACACTTATCGCCTTTGACAGGCAACTGAGTGGGTACAGTTTACAGAGCGAGTGACTATTAAAGAGTCGAGCGTTATAACAGGTAAGTCCTTTGGGCTTACTTAGCTGACTACTAAATATGAGTATAAATGATGATGGTGGTGTGTGATTGACATGTTAGAGAGATAGGTTGTGATATAAAATTACCGACCTGTATTTTTGGCCTAAGAGTAACGGGCGGTGGCATTCCGCTCAGTAGCTCGCAGGGCGCTGGGGGTTTCTTTCGGGACTAGTCCACACATGGTTTGTAGTGATGCTACCAAAGGAAGTCAGCTAGACCTACACCAGTTGGATAAGGAACGGAGGCGAGAACTAATAATAATTCTCGTGCCACAACTTAAATTGAATAATGTGAATCACTAAAATAATAGATAATAATTGGTTGAGTGTCAGCATGATGTTTGTTTACTTTTGTTTCTGCTTGTGTTTGTGCTGTTATCATTTTTGCTTATATTTGGATAGTTAGCTAACTGTTGATATGTTGTTTAGACTTGACACAGGTTAGAGCAGATGCCGAGTGATCCAGATGGTAGTGGTCAGCCGGGGTGTCGTACTTTAGGACGTTTTACAGTTTTGGTATTTGTGGGTTTTACAGTTGAACATGGTTTCCTTTCGTACTTTGGTATATTCCGTTTTTCCGGCTGTAGTCGATCTGGTCACATTCATGCATTATTAAGAACTATTTTATGATTTCTGATTTTCCTTATCTGTGCCTTGTTGTAAGATCTCGTTAAGTTGTTGTCAAACTAAGGTCGGGACCCACTGTGCGGTCCTAACCAGTAACTACCTAAGTTGTAAAATTTGGGGGGTTACAAAAATAAACTCGATAAGACATATCCGAATGATATTTTCGAATAGGGAAATTTTCCGTACATTCCGTAAAGTAAAGAAAACAAATATGTACGTATCAATAAATAAATACGCTCGGGAATAATTACTTCACGCAGAAGAAAGAAAAAAAAACTAAAATAAAAATATTTACTAATAAAATATCGATAAACGTAGGAAAAAAAAATATCGCAAGCGCGCCTAAAATTGGGGCGTTACAACTGATCCCCCTAAAAACAAGTTTCGTCCCGAAACTTGCCACACGTCGAACTTCTTGGTCCCTAAGGCCGAGGTATGAGCTCTCACTCGAAGAAGGTTGAATCCTTTTAATCTATATTCACTAACTACTCAAACTACCACCGCAAGATAAATGAGGTCATATAGCACAATCCTGCACAGGGCACAACTATACATAATATCCCATATGCACATAACTCAACCAGGGAAAGAACTAGATCTAACCCGTCGATTTTATCGATGCTACTACCTCAGCGTAAAACTCAACCAAAAATGCTATCCTTCGTCTTTAGTTAGCCTCATCGGTCCCTCGTCTGCCACTAGATCATCATGATTGACAACATGTCTCGAGTCATGCATGTACTCTCTCAAATGATGCACATGAAAGGCCGGGTGAACAACCTCTACTCTTAGCGGCCACACCAACTTATAAGATACTTCTCCAACTTGCGTTAAGATCTCATAAGGGTCGATATATCGGAACTCAACTTTCTTCTCGGGTCTTTCTCAATGTAGCATTTCCATTATTTTCCTTTTGATTTCTCTATCAAAGAATATCAAACTTCCATTCTACACTGTTGGCTTTGGTTTTTGTCAAACCAAACTTTGATGTTATGTTTCCTCAATTCTTGTTGCAATTCCAAGTAACGAAGGAAGCACTTTACTCCACACTACTTCTATTAATCAGACACGTATGATATTACTTTTACATTGCTCCACAATACTCGATCAAGACCTTGTCTTGAAGAATCACTTGTACAGTTCAAACTCATAATACCTTAAGGTAAATCAAAACAATTACACCAATGAATCCCCTCTTACTCTCAGCAACTCTTTTGTCAATTCTTTGTCCCATTCATTACTTCATTGTCATCCGGAGTAGGTTACCATAAATTGTATTATACAACTTCTCTCTTCACAGATCTGGTAAAACTCAGCACATCCAAGAAAACTTTTAACCTCTTCCACATCTTTCGGGGTTTGCCATCCCGAGCTAACTTGTCCTACATCTCTCTTTTTCAAGAGTAAATCCAAAATATCTCATCCGGACATCAGTTAGCCCATATGGAATAACTACAACTCGTAGTCTGATTGGTCCAAAATGCCGTACTTACAATATCTCATACTCGAATTCCCAATAGGTCGCAATCATACCTTAAATCATTCTCATAAGAGACTACCGACCCTTGCAACTGGTCGAGTAGATCGTCTATCTATGGTGAGGGATACTTGTTCTTCATTGTTATCTTGTTCAGCTCACGGTAATCGATGTACAAACGGAGATAACCGTCTCTTTTTTTTTCACAAGCTGGTGTCTTCCATAAAAACTTCAAATCAAGAATTCAATATATATCCCCAACATGAACTTCAAATCATGAGTTCAAGGTATATTCCAATATGAACTTCAAATCAAGAGTTCAGGATATACTTCTAGTATGAACTTCAAATCAAGAGTTCAAGATATACCTCCAATATGAACTTCAAATCAAGATTAATGGTAAAATCCACCTTCCGATGCATTGGAAATTGTTCTATCTCGGGTTCCATCTTTTCTCTACCCATTTCATCTCATAACGACCGACACAACCTGGTCCTAACGCTTGACAAGTAGTTTACCCCGATCTGCTGGGGTGATGTCCTTCAACCCTTTTATTGCTTCTTCTGTAGCTACTATGTTCACCGTCCTCTTTCAAAGATCGTTCATCTCCAGAACTCGAGGAACTTGCTCGATTCTTCCGACTCTTGAAGCCTTAGTTAAGCAATAATTCAGCTTAATTCCTCTCCTCGCTTTAAAAGAACAACGATAATAATATTTCTTAATCTTGCACATATGTTCAGTCACGAGGGTACTGACTACAAGACTATATCATGCCTTATAACGAATCGATCTTATCTTCCTCGCTTTCCTTGACATCTCAACATATGGGAGGAGCTCTTCGTATTTTAGATAAGCTTTCACCATAGACATCATTTCTTCAAGTAGGCGTAGAAATTTATACTTCAGCTCCTTATGTAACGTCAAACCGACCGTAGAGGCTCTAACCTCGATCTTTCATGTACTTCTTGTACGTCTCATATCGACATCAAATTTCAAAACCTCAGTCTTCTCTTACTCTTATTGATCACCTTATATTTCTCTTGGTATCCACGAACAACTTCACAACCGTACTAGTATGCCTTTAGGCGAACTTCCTCAACCACAATCACTGAAAGATTCACTCATTACTCCACCAAGCACTAACATCGTAACTCTAAGCTTGCAGTGTTGCCCTAATCCAGATTCCTCGTTTCACGACATAACCACTATGGCCTTCCCATGTGAGTCACAAAACTTTGACTTAGCTTGGCTTGTGAAAACATGACCTGCATAACCTTAGAACAAACATATCATACCTCCCCTTATATATACCCCCTTTCTGCACAACAACTATAGAAGACTCACCTTCCTCTTCGTCCTTCCAATTTGCTTTACCTTAATCCGTGTTATTTCTCCATATAACAACTCCCATGACCTAAGAAGGTCGTACCATATCGTTACAATCTCTCCACAAGATACGTTACCATCACTTGTTAGAATCGATAAGATGTTGCTCGATTAAGACGTTTATGCTTCCTATAAAACACCTCCTTATTACTAACATTCAACCACTACGAATGTTCCAAGTTCTTCTTACCTTCTTCATGATCCCATCTCCTGGGTTACTCTCCCAACCTACATCCACCAGTATACAACCCACACCTGTACATTTTTGGTGATCACCGATTAACTCATGGATGACCCTCTCCAAGATCCACGACTTACCCTCCTACCTCACTTCCATGTTACCATACTCTTGAACGATACCTTCTCGGGGTATTCCGCCTTAACTTCACTAGCTCATTTAACTCTACTTTCAACTCCGTTAGCTCCTATTACGCTTCCCTCTTCCTTCCACTTCGGTAAGATAATTACACCTTCTCGGCTCTTTTGTGTCAAATGACCCAACTTCATAGGCTTAACCGTCCTTCATAATGTGTTGTAAGTGTAATTTCCCCACATCTCTATCGTTTATAACCATTCTCTTCTCTTGGTTGGTAACTTAAGTCTTTCGATCCTCGCCCCTTGTTTCATCTTTCATCTTTTGAAGATCATCACCCACACACACTTTCTCCTTCTTAACATTGCTCAGTCTCATCACCACGACGGAAAACGATCGACTCCGCAAGGTAATTCTACTATGTGAACTTTTGCCATGTAATCCTCCTCATAACTCTCGTATTTCTGAAGAAGTCTCCCGCTTAAGCTCTCGCAAAAACCGTCGCTCCCCTTTCTAGTTCTTCTGTAAGCTTAATGTACGCATCTCATGAATCTTCGTATTAGTTCAACCACACTTCACACTTTGACTCTCATGCTTAGGAGCATCTAGGAAAAAACTTCATGTCTCGAGGAAATACCACTTCTACCCTTGCTAGTATTGACTCTTTTCCTTCCCGCTTCGCGTCCTTAGTTATCCATGCGTCGTCTTGAAAAAATCATAAGTTCACCATCTCTAGTTGGTTTCGTTGTGATTCAATCGTTGCTTCTTTGCAACCACTCTCATGTCTTCGTGTTGCTTCCTTACTCGTATGACTTCCTTCTCAGTTTTGCTTAAAACAACTCGAGGTTCTCTTCCACTTGTTTGTCCTTCGTTTACGCCATCTTTAATCTTCCGCTTCGATGTCCACTTAAAGGGGTCCGAGAAACACCAAGGTGTTTGTCCAAAACGTGATACACAACTCGGTATTTGAGCATACTCAACCTCAGATGTAAACTATCCTAAGCCAAATTGCGCCATCCAAAGGGCGATGATAGCTTTATATCTTCTCGACTATAAGGTCTAGCATCCATATGTCACTATATATCTTAGTATATGTATATAACTATATAAGTCCTATGTCCACCTGCTATCAGCATAACACATCCAAGGAAACCATTCTCATAAAATGAGTTTCAAGCACTAATATAATATTATCATGCCACATGTACAAATCATATCAATATAAAGGTCATGCCACCATAACAATATAACAAGTCCATCATGCATAACTATAATCAACATATAGTAATAGTCCAAATACATCCTAGGTTCACGATACATATCTACATATATACACATATATACATATATATACTAAAAATCCAATAAACTATGCTGCCGAGATCTACGGAAGGAGTGGTGGTCCGTACATTCTACCCCGACTCATGCATGTGATTTTGAAAACGAAAACTCAGATACCGACCCTTAGCCTGACAACAATTTCACTGGATCTTACAACAAGACACAAATAAAGGCAACCTAGGGCTATGATACCACCTAGGGCTCTGATACCACTTTTGTAACACCCCGATTGCGAGTGCCATTGTTGTCAACCTAGGGCTCTGATACCACTTTTGTAACACCCCGATTCCGCGGGACTCGGGATGCTACGGGCGGAGACCTCACAATGGGTCCCGACCCTTAGCCTGACAACAATTTCACTGGATCTTACAACAAGACACAAATAAAGGCAAAATCAAAATTCATTTTAATGCAATGATATGAACCCCAAAAGAAAACAACGAAAGACTTCAGCCGAGATACAACGCTAAAGGCAACCGCCATACACGCAACATACATAACCATAAACAATACATAAATACAACCCCAACCAACCCATCCTAAAATGCACGGACCCCGGCTGCCCACTCTTCCGGGTCTCTCGGCCAATCCCTAACCTGCAAGTCAACTACAACAATATCGGTATAAAACTGTTAGCTAGCATTCAAGGCATTAGAATCATGGTATTGGCACACACACACATAAGGCATCATAAACACACAACATGTTCCAAAACACACAATCCGATTTATTATCTTTTTATTATTAGGTCATATCCCGCTCTAATTCAACTTCTTTTGTGACACGAGAATCTTAAAGATCTCGCCCTTGTCCCCTTTCACCATACGGGTTTGTACTTGATGCGGATCAGCATCACCCGATGGGCTAGTCGCAAGGCACCTCTCAGTCATCCCCATTTTGGACTGGACAAGCGGTCACCGCCCGTTATCATACACTTGGGCCAAATATAAACATATAAAGTCGGTGGTCCTATTACCGGTTTAGATGTTATAACATAAGAAATAAACACACACATAAACAATAAACACACACCACCAAACACGCATTGAAACTAATACAGAGAATACGAGCTAAGTAAGTCCGAAGACTTACCTGTACCAAGTCATAACTCAAAATAATTCGATCCGCAACATAGGAACTCAATTGCCTGATATATAAAAAAAGTGGGTCAACGATAAGTTTTCAACTGCTAAGATACTAAATGTTATCTTAAAGAAAATTACAATTTTACCCTTATAAGAGTAAAAAGACGATTCTATCCCTAGATCTAGAAAACCCAAACAAGTTCCTCGAATACTTCTGAAACACCCATTGGAACCCAAAACCACCATCCAACGCTCAACGAAAAGATATTACTAAGTTGAATGATTTTTCAACTTCTTAACTTCCATGAAAATCTCATTAAGGACTCACTTTGTTTAAACTTAAACTCTCATAACAAAATCCAGAAATTCTAAGGAAAATATATAATCCATCTATGATATACGCTCTCATCACTACGACTAGGAAATCCCAAAATAATCAACTACTAATCTTATAGAAAAATCCAAAAGTGGATTTAAGATACAAAACTTCACATACTCAGCCAAATCTCCACTCTTATATAAATTATCCAACTTCCGACTTTAGAACCTTATAACTTTCAATCAACTAACTATGATCATACAACTTAACATTCTCCAACAAACTCCTCGTACAAACAATTCATAGGTCCAGCTCCAAGCATAGCTCAATTAATCTTGACTTATACAAGTCATTCACAAGTACTCTTTACACCAGCCTCTAGACACTTCCAAAACCAAAGAGCAATAGACTATAACCTTTATATTCATGTATACCACATTTCTCTCACACACTCCCTCATATCTCACGTACATATTGTACAACTTCAACTACAACACACCACACAAATACTAGAAGACCCTTCAACCTAACTACTACTATACCCAACATTCATTAATCCATACACATTAATACTAATCAAGATCAAAATTACAAAACCCTAATGCTCATACTTAGGCTTACTGACATTGTAACATCTCACTTATGAAATCAACCCACTGCATAATAGGGGAAGAAGAGATGACGGCCGACGGCCGGTGGGATAGGCGGCAAGGCGGTGGCGGCCGGTCTGCGGCGAAGACGAAGAGGGGAACCCGACTGTTAGTCTGCAGCCGTGCCAGCGACGATGAGGGGAGCCCGACTGGCGGTCTGCAACGACACTGAAGGAGGAGCCCGGTTGTTGGTCTGCAAAGGCGACCCTTCGTGCAGCCACCCGGTAGCAGACGGCGTCGGTCTTCAGCAACAAAAAGTTGGGCGGCCGACTGCTAGAGCGTGAGAGAGCAATACAGTTGTGAGGAAGCCGGAGTGAGGAGGCGATATGTACTCCGGTGACGCAAGAAAAGAGGAAGCTGACGGCGTTGGTTGGGCGTGAAAGCAGGGAGACGAATAGAGGAAAGGGAAGACGCTCACCTCGAGGTCCAGTCGAGCTTAGCAGCGTCGGTCCGGGTGAAGAGAGGGTGTGACGGCGACGGAATTGGGTTGCAGAAGGGGTGAGCTGAGAATAAGAGGGATGAGGTGAGGGGAATGAGTGATAGGCGGCTAGGTCAAATTAGATGAAGGGTAAGGGTCATCCCCCATTAAAGGGGAGAAGAAAAAAAAAATAAAAAAATAAACTCGATAAGACATATCCGAATGATATTTTCGAATAGGGAAATTTTCCGTACATTCCGTAAAGTAAAGAAAACAAATATGTACGTATCAATAAATAAATACACTCGGGAATAATTACTTCACGCAGAAGAAAGAAAAAAAAACTAAAATAAAAATATTTACTAATAAAATATCGATAAACGTAGGAAAAAAAAAATATCGCAAACGCGCCTAAAATTGGGGCGTTACATTTGTGTTCGAAATCAAATTTGTTTGAATCATTTTGTGTTTGATAAGTTTGATTGAGAAAATACTTGTATATACATATGTTGAGTTGGTCTAATAGCTCCAATTGAATAATATATATGTTCTTTTTAGTGTGCACGCAAACTGTTCGACAAAATGTCTTATAGAAAAATAGTTTATAATATTTACAGGAACAATGACATAAAAAGTATGAACACTGACGAATAAAAACATGAACAATGACGTATAAAAGTATGAACACCGATGAGTTATCTATAACTTTGACACATACATAACATATTATGATCATCTTTTAACGTTTTATGATGAGTTTTTATTTTTATTTTTTGTGGTTATATACTGTAAATGAACATCTATGCATTATAAAATAAACACAAAAGAATAAATGGACATGACACTTTGATGAATAAAAATACTATGAACACCGATGTATAAAAATATGAACAATGTCATATAAAAGTATGAACACCGATGACTATTTTGAACGTAAGGGTATTTTTTCAAATTTTAAGACAATTTACAAAAATGCCATTAATGATGAGCGTAAGAGCCCTTGATTTAAATTCATCCAATGGCTTACAACACTCCTAATTCCTATCTACAAGCTCTCTCCTCACTTGAACTAAAATCTATATATATATATATATATATATATATATATATATATATATATATATATATATATATATATATATATATATATATATATATATATATATATA